>CANTFL010000634.1:0-538412 GCA_947650285.1 Hyaloperonospora brassicae
AAGAAGATGGAAAGCGATCTCAACGGGGATCGGCGATCCCATCCAACAGTCTACAGATTGATGGATATGGATCAATCTGAGACAGAGCGATCTGGGACAAGACGACAAATAGAACGATTTCCATGGAGCGATCTGGGACAAGGATCTGGAATCAGGTGATGCGACATGACTCTGTGACGAAGGTGTAACATCCAGCAGATCGGTGACACTCTTTACCAGTGTCTCAAAGGGAGTACTGATTTAGGTTAATTATAGCCCGATCTGGAAGTGTGGATACTCGTGGGAGTCCAGGGAACTGTTTCAAGACCTGTGGATGGTCTCGTTGATCCAATAAACCCGGGAGGATGATATTGGAGCACGTACAGTAAACAGAAAGCTATTTACTGCTGAATTATACCGTACCGATCCTCAACGATCTCTAATTGGACATTAGATCGGTCATGTTCCCTGCTGATTATGGATATATCGGTGATGGAGCTATTGGATCGTGATAAACATGCTTGATGAAGGTCCAAGAGTGATGCCTCAAGAGAGATTAGACCGAAAGAGCAGTGGAAGCCGGTCGAATTGACGTCGCAAAATGGATTTAGACACATTCGGCATTTGGATACTATTCTGGACTTTTTCGGTACTAAAATTGGGTATTTGGTACCATATTTGGAATTTGGTCCCTTTTTTGGTGTCTAGGTACGATATCGGGAGTATTGGCGCTATCCTTGGAGCACAGGTCACGAAATTTCGACACGTGTTCAAGGGAGCGGCCATGCTTAAAGGTGATATCGACTTGGATAGTGACCTACAGTTTGGAGAAGGCTTAAGGATGGGATGGCTCTTAATTTGGTTGGATAATAAAACAGTTACCGTTTTTACATATAACGCACGTCACAGACTTGTCTTCCGGGCAGGATATTTGGCCTCCCGGCGATCAAGAGACTTCGCCGCGCCGTGTTTCGTGTACTCATCTTGGATTGTTTGGCCAAGGTGGGGTTAAGGTAACTCAACTCAACTCAAACTGCTGGGGTAGCAGCAAACAACGGTAAAGGAAAAGGATTTTGGTCACAAGATAGCGAGAAGGCTCAAGTGGTCAGAAGATCTGGACAAGGCGTTCAAGACAAGACCGAGCAAGATCGAAGCGATCTACTAGACATATCGGCGTGTTTCATTTTGGCGAAACAAGCAACCGATCCGCCCACAGAGCGCACTTCCGTCAAGATCGGCCGATCCCGAGACCAGATTGGACCGATCCCGACGCAAGATCGACGCAAGATCGACGCAAGACTATTATTTGCTGAGTGAAGATTTCCGCACAGAGAAGACCCCGATCCCGAAGACGAGAAGAGATCGGTGCGATTCAAGATGGAGATCGCGACATCTCCAAAGAGCGATCGCCGCGACTAAAGATCGGGATCGCAGAACCCCCGTTCGTGGTGCGAAGATTTCCGCACCGGAAGCGAACGCTCAACCCCAAACCCTCAGCGAGATCGACATCTCCCAAGGCCGTTACGAAGAGCTCAAGCCAGCCCAACCGACGGGTACACAAGGTGATCACAAGGTTATACAGCAAGGCACGGATCGGAGTACCCCCTCCGTGAGTCGGCAAGACTGGGCAAGTGGAAGATCGACACTCACTAAAGTAATTTTGTGAGATCGACTTCACCACACTGTCACCTGCTGTGATAGATGCCACCAAGGCTATGAGCTGTGACGCTGTGGAACCCTGTCGATTTGCTAACTTGAACATTGAGGAGGGGGCAAAGGCGATCAAGTAGGGAAATTCCAGTGGTATTAATCCTGACAGAAAACAGTGCAGTCACCATCATAAAAAAGATACCGATATGGGATACAGTGAAGAGCATGGACAGTTCACCGTGATGACCCCAGAGACTGATACGGTGGGGATTGACCGCAATAATGCGGATTGTAATCCACTGCAGATAAGTCGTGAAGAGGAGCTGCGGCTTTATCTCTATCGGTTCAAGGATGAATATACACCAAGTTTAGCCCATATGTGGCACGGACCGTTTCGTGAGGCCGACAAATGTGGAGATCATATCGTTAGACTGGATATTGATGGTAAACCATACTGGTTGTTCTTGATGGTTCATGTTTCGAAGTTGAAGCATGTCAAGATGTTTCAGGATCGACCAATAATCTGTTTGGCGGTATACGAGATTGATCGAGTGGGCTTTGATGAAGTATTGTGGCCGGACGATAGCCGGGAAGGAGGTCGAGAGGATGATAAGTTCGAAGAGAAAAGAACAGAAGACGTGCGATCTGTCCGAAAACCACGGGTCGGACGAGTACACTGTCCGGCTGGGAAGTGTTGGAACGGCTCCAGCGATCCGACATGGATAGACGAGGGGCAGATGTAAATTGCGTGGATATGTCGCAAGAATATGACCGTGGTCGACCAAGCCGGAATCGATTCAAGGTGAGGCAATTAGAAGAAGCTGCATCAAGGGTCGAACACCGATATGGAGGTTAGGTGTGGTTGAAGTATGCAAGGAGGTTGCATATGGATATAAGGCGGTAAAAGCACATGCCGGGAGGCTGTATGTGGCGGAGGATATCGGTTGACGGGTGTGCTAGGAGGTAGCATATGCTAGGGGAATAGGTTTGATGGGTGTACTTGGAGGTAGTACATGCCAGACGAATGGGATGTTCGTATATGAGTATGGAACTGAATTACCAACTAATTGATGGAGATCAAGATTGATTTGACATGATTATACAACGATAAAAGATATGATGAACAATGATAATGAAATCTGATGTATTATCATTTTCGAATTCTACCAAGACCGGCGATCCAAGTGAAGCAGAATGATCTAACGATCTTGTTCAAACGAATAGCGATCTAAGCCGAGACTTATGATCTGGCGATCCAGGTCGATTGACTGGAGATACTAGTGGAGCCCAAGTAACTATCGATCTGGTGAAGAATGGGATGGGCTCAACTCAGGCTGTCGATCCGGTCGTCTGTATGGAAAAGTGGAGATATGGGTCGATCTGGGACTATTAGATTATACCTCCCGTGATCTGGCGCTCTGGACGATAGATCGTGGGCAGGAGACAAAGGCCCGGTGGGTAGTCGATCTGGTGATCTTCTGGAGAAAAGTATCGATTCGGCCGGACCAAGATCACTTGGAGACCCAGGTAGATCTGGGACTATTGGAGTGTACCTCCCGGGAACTGGCCATCTAGACGACGTGTATTGGGATGAAGATAAAGGTCCGGTTGGTCGTCGATCTGTCGATCCCGTGACGATCGATGTCGATCTGGCCTGACCAAGAGGACTTGGAGACCCAGGCTGATCCGGAACAGTTGGAGTGAGCCCCTCGTGATCTGGCGATCTGGGCAACGGGTCGCGATCCGGAGACAGAAGCGCGGTGGAACCTTATGAAGAGATCGGCGAGGTGGAGAGGCGTGTCGGAGAGGCCATGAGACGGACTTTAGTGCCTGGATCGAAGTTGATAAGTGACTGGAATGAAACCGATTGCTGCCCAAACGGAATTCACTACAGGGGGCGGTTGTAATAAAGTCACATATCAAATTTTGGGACGTGGATCGGTGACTACCCAGTTAAGGCGTCACTTACTGGTGGAAATGATGACATTGGACCTAGCGATCCAATAAGAAGATGGAAAGCGATCTCAACGGGGATCGGCGATCCCATCCAACAGTCTACAGATTGATGGATATGGATCAATCTGAGACAGAGCGATCTGGGACAAGACGACAAATAGAACGATTTCCATGGAGCGATCTGGGACAAGGATCTGGAACCAGGTGATGCGACATGACTCTGTGACGAAGGTGTAACATCCAGCAGATCGGTGACACTCTTTACCAGTGTCTCAAAGGGAGTACTGATTTAGGTTAATTATAGCCCGATCTGGAAGTGTGGATACTCGTGGGAGTCCAGGGAACTGTTTCAAGACCTGTGGATGGTCTCGTTGATCCAATAAACCCGGGAGGATGATATTGGAGCACGTACGGTAAACAGAAAGCTATTTACTGCTGAATTATACCGTACCGATCCTCAACGATCTCTAATTGGACATTAGATCGGTCATGTTCCCTGCTGATTATGGATATATCGGTGATGGAGCTATTGGATCGTGATAAACATGCTTGATGAAGGTCCAAGAGTGATGCCTCAAGAGAGATTAGACCGAAAGAGCCAGTGGAAGCCGGTCGAATTGACGTCGCAAAATGGATTTAGACACATTCGGCATTTGGATACTATTCTGGACTTTTCGGTACTAAAATTGGGTATTTGGTACCATATTTGGAATTTGGTCCCTTTTTGGTGTCTAGGTACGATATCGGGAGTATTGGCGCTATCTTTGGAGCACAGGTCACGAAATTTCGACACGTGTTCAAGGGGGCGGCCATGCTTAAAGGTGATATCGACTTGGATAGTGACCTACAGTTTGGAGAAGGCTTAAGGATGGGATGGCTCTTAATTTGGTTGGATAATAAAACAGTTACCGTTTTTACATATAACGCACGTCACAGACTTGTCTTCCGGGCAGGATATTTGGCCTCCCGGCGATCAAGAGACTTCGCCGCGCCGTGTTTCGTGTACTCATCTTGGATTGTTTGGCCAAGGTGGGGTTAAGGTAACTCAACTCAACTCAAACTGCTAGGGTAGCAGCAAACAACGGTAAAGGAAAAGGATTTTGGTCACAAGATAGCGAGAAGGCTCAAGTGGTCAGAAGATCTGGACAAGGCGTTCAAGACAAGACCGAGCAAGATCGAAGCGATCTACTAGACATATCGGCGTGTTTCATTTTGGCGAAACAAGCAACCGATCCGCCCACAGAGCGCACTTCCGTCAAGATCGGCCGATCCCGAGACCAGATTGGACCGATCCCGACGCAAGATCGACGCAAGATCGACGCAAGACTATTATTTGCTGAGTGAAGATTTCCGCACAGAGAAGACCCCGATCCCGAAGACGAGAAGAGATCGGTGCGATTCAAGATGGAGATCGCGACATCTCCAAAGAGAGATCGCCGCGACTCAAGATCGGGATCGTAGAACCCCCGTTCGTGGTGCGAAGATTTCCGCACCGGAAGCGAACGCTCAACCCCAAACCCTCAGCGAGATCGACATCTCCCAAGGCCGTTACGAAGAGCTCAAGCCAGCCCAACCGACGGGTACACAAGGTGATCACAAGGTTATACAGCAAGGCACGGATCGGAGTACCCCCTCCGTGAGTCGGCAAGACTGGGCAAGTGGAAGATCGACACTCACTAAAGTAATTTTGTGAGATCGACTTCACCACACTGTCACCTGCTGTGATAGATGCCACCAAGGCTATGAGCTGTGACGCTGTGGAACCCTGTCGATTTGCTAACTTGAACATTGAGGAGGGGGCAAAGGCGATCAAGTAGGGAAATTCCAGTGGTATTAATCCTGACAGAAAACAGTGCAGTCACCATCATAAAAAAGATACCGATATGGGATACAGTGAAGAGCATGGACAGTTCACCGTGATGACCCCAGAGACTGATACGGTGGGGATTGACCGCAATAATGCGGATTGTAATCCACTGCAGATAAGTCGTGAAGAGGAGCTGCGGCTTTATCTCTATCGGTTCAAGGATGAATATACACCAAGTTTAGCCCATATGTGGCACGGACCGTTTCGTGAGGCCGACAAATGTGGAGATCATATCGTTAGACTGGATATTGATGGTAAACCATACAGGTTGTTCTTGATGGTTCATGTTTCGAAGTTGAAGCATGTCAAGATGTTTCAGGATCGACCAATAATCTGTTTGGCGGTATACGAGATTGATCGAGTGGGCTTTGATGAAGTATTGTGGCCGGACGATAGCCGGGAAGGAGGTCGAGAGGATGATAAGTTCGAAGAGAAAAGAACAGAAGACGTGCGATCTGTCCGAAAACCACGGGTCGGACGAGTACACTGTCCGGCTGGGAAGTGTTGGAACGGCTCCAGCGATCCGACATGGATAGACGAGGGGCAGATGTAAATTGCGTGGATATGTCGCAAGAATATGACCGTGGTCGATCAAGCCGGAATCGATTCAAGGTGAGGCAATTAGAAGAAGCTGCATCAAGGGTCGAACACCGATATGGAGGTTAGGTGTGGTTGAAGTATGCAAGGAGGTTGCATATGGATATAAGGCGGTAAAAGCACATGCCGGGAGGCTGTATGTGGCGGAGGATATCGGTTGACGGGTGTGCTAGGAGGTAGCATATGCTAGGGGAATAGGTTTGATGGGTGTACTTGGAGGTAGTACATGCCAGACGAATGGGATGTTCGTATATGAGTATGGAACTGAATTACCAACTAATTGATGGAGATCAAGATTGATTTGACATGATTATACAACGATAAAAGATATGATGAACAATGATAATGAAATCTGATGTATTATCATTTTCGAATTCTACCAAGACCGGCGATCCAAGTGAAGCAGAATGATCTAACGATCTTGTTCAAACGAATAGCGATCTAAGCCGAGACTTATGATCTGGCGATCCAGGTCGATTGACTGGAGATACTAGTGGAGCCCAAGTAACTATCGATCTGGTGAAGAATGGGATGGGCTCAACTCAGGCTGTCGATCCGGTCGTCTGTATGGAAAAGTGGAGATATGGGTCGATCTGGGACTATTAGATTATACCTCCCGTGATCTGGCGCTCTGGACGATAGATCGTGGGCAGGAGACAAAGGCCCGGTGGGTAGTCGATCTGGTGATCTTCTGGAGAAAAGTATCGATTCGGCCGGACCAAGATCACTTGGAGACCCAGGTAGATCTGGGACTATTGGAGTGTACCTCCCGGGAACTGGCCATCTAGACGACGTGTATTGGGATGAAGATAAAGGTCCGGTTGGTCGTCGATCTGTCGATCCCGTGACGATCGATGTCGATCTGGCCTGACCAAGAGGACTTGGAGACCCAGGCTGATCCGGAACAGTTGGAGTGAGCCCCTCGTGATCTGGCGATCTGGGCAACGGGTCGCGATCCGGAGACAGAAGCGCGGTGGAACCTTATGAAGAGATCGGCGAGGTGGAGAGGCGTGTCGGAGAGGCCATGAGACGGACTTTAGTGCCTGGATCGAAGCTGATAAGTGACTGGAATGAAACCGATTGCTGCCCAAACGGAATTCACTACAGGGGGCGGTTGTAATAAAGTCACATATCAAATTTTGGGACGTGGATCGGTGACTACCCAGTTAAGGCGTCACTTACTGGTGGAAATGATGACATTGGACCTAGCGATCCAATAAGAAGATGGAAAGCGATCTCAACGGGGATCGGCGATCCCATCCAACAGTCTACAGATTGATGGATATGGATCAATCTGAGACAGAGCGATCTGGGACAAGACGACAAATAGAACGATTTCCATGGAGCGATCTGGGACAAGGATCTGGAACCAGGTGATGCGACATGACTCTGTGACGAAGGTGTAACATCCAGCAGATCGGTGACACTCTTTACCAGTGTCTCAAAGGGAGTACTGATTTAGGTTAATTATAGCCCGATCTGGAAGTGTGGATACCCGTGGGAGTCCAGGGAACTGTTTCAAGACCTGTGGATGGTCTCGTTGATCCAATAAACCCGGGAGGATGATATTGGAGCACGTACGGTAAACAGAAAGCTATTTACTGCTGAATTATACCGTACCGATCCTCAACGATCTCTAATTGGACATTAGATCGGTCATGTTCCCTGCTGATTATGGATATATCGGTGATGGAGCTATTGGATCGTGATAAACATGCTTGATGAAGGTCCAAGAGTGATGCCTCAAGAGAGATTAGACCGAAAGAGCCAGTGGAAGCCGGTCGAATTGACGTCGCAAAATGGATTTAGACACATTCGGCATTTGGATACTATTCTGGACTTTTCGGTACTAAAATTGGGTATTTGGTACCATATTTGGAATTTGGTCCCTTTTTGGTGTCTAGGTACGATATCGGGAGTATTGGCGCTATCTTTGGAGCACAGGTCACGAAATTTCGACACGTGTTCAAGGGGGCGGCCATGCTTAAAGGTGATATCGACTTGGATAGTGACCTACAGTTTGGAGAAGGCTTAAGGATGGGATGGCTCTTAATTTGGTTGGATAATAAAACAGTTACCGTTTTTACATATAACGCACGTCACAGACTTGTCTTCCGGGCAGGATATTTGGCCTCCCGGCGATCAAGAGACTTCGCCGCGCCGTGTTTCGTGTACTCATCTTGGATTGTTTGGCCAAGGTGGGGTTAAGGTAACTCAACTCAACTCAAACTGCTAGGGTAGCAGCAAACAACGGTAAAGGAAAAGGATTTTGGTCACAAGATAGCGAGAAGGCTCAAGTGGTCAGAAGATCTGGACAAGGCGTTCAAGACAAGACCGAGCAAGATCGAAGCGATCTACTAGACATATCGGCGTGTTTCATTTTGGCGAAACAAGCAACCGATCCGCCCACAGAGCGCACTTCCGTCAAGATCGGCCGATCCCGAGACCAGATTGGACCGATCCCGACGCAAGATCGACGCAAGATCGACGCAAGACTATTATTTGCTGAGTGAAGATTTCCGCACAGAGAAGACCCCGATCCCGAAGACGAGAAGAGATCGGTGCGATTCAAGATGGAGATCGCGACATCTCCAAAGAGAGATCGCCGCGACTAAAGATCGGGATCGTAGAACCCCCGTTCGTGGTGCGAAGATTTCCGCACCGGAAGCGAACGCTCAACCCCAAACCCTCAGCGAGATCGACATCTCCCAAGGCCGTTACGAAGAGCTCAAGCCAGCCCAACCGACGGGTACACAAGGTGATCACAAGGTTATACAGCAAGGCACGGATCGGAGTACCCCCTCCGTGAGTCGGCAAGACTGGGCAAGTGGAAGATCGACACTCACTAAAGTAATTTTGTGAGATCGACTTCACCACACTGTCACCTGCTGTGATAGATGCCACCAAGGCTATGAGCTGTGACGCTGTGGAACCCTGTCGATTTGCTAACTTGAACATTGAGGAGGGGGCAAAGGCGATCAAGTAGGGAAATTCCAGTGGTATTAATCCTGACAGAAAACAGTGCAGTCACCATCATAAAAAAGATACCGATATGGGATACAGTGAAGAGCATGGACAGTTCACCGTGATGACCCCAGAGACTGATACGGTGGGGATTGACCGCAATAATGCGGATTGTAATCCACTGCAGATAAGTCGTGAAGAGGAGCTGCGGCTTTATCTCTATCGGTTCAAGGATGAATATACACCAAGTTTAGCCCATATGTGGCACGGACCGTTTCGTGAGGCCGACAAATGTGGAGATCATATCGTTAGACTGGATATTGATGGTAAACCATACAGGTTGTTCTTGATGGTTCATGTTTCGAAGTTGAAGCATGTCAAGATGTTTCAGGATCGACCAATAATCTGTTTGGCGGTATACGAGATTGATCGAGTGGGCTTTGATGAAGTATTGTGGCCGGACGATAGCCGGGAAGGAGGTCGAGAGGATGATAAGTTCGAAGAGAAAAGAACAGAAGACGTGCGATCTGTCCGAAAACCACGGGTCGGACGAGTACACTGTCCGGCTGGGAAGTGTTGGAACGGCTCCAGCGATCCGACATGGATAGACGAGGGGCAGATGTAAATTGCGTGGATATGTCGCAAGAATATGACCGTGGTCGACCAAGCCGGAATCGATTCAAGGTGAGGCAATTAGAAGAAGCTGCATCAAGGGTCGAACACCGATATGGAGGTTAGGTGTGGTTGAAGTATGCAAGGAGGTTGCATATGGATATAAGGCGGTAAAAGCACATGCCGGGAGGCTGTATGTGGCGGAGGATATCGGTTGACGGGTGTGCTAGGAGGTAGCATATGCTAGGGGAATAGGTTTGATGGGTGTACTTGGAGGTAGTACATGCCAGACGAATGGGATGTTCGTATATGAGTATGGAACTGAATTACCAACTAATTGATGGAGATCAAGATTGATTTGACATGATTATACAACGATAAAAGATATGATGAACAATGATAATGAAATCTGATGTATTATCATTTTCGAATTCTACCAAGACCGGCGATCCAAGTGAAGCAGAATGATCTAACGATCTTGTTCAAACGAATAGCGATCTAAGCCGAGACTTATGATCTGGCGATCCAGGTCGATTGACTGGAGATACTAGTGGAGCCCAAGTAACTATCGATCTGGTGAAGAATGGGATGGGCTCAACTCAGGCTGTCGATCCGGTCGTCTGTATGGAAAAGTGGAGATATGGGTCGATCTGGGACTATTAGATTATACCTCCCGTGATCTGGCGCTCTGGACGATAGATCGTGGGCAGGAGACAAAGGCCCGGTGGGTAGTCGATCTGGTGATCTTCTGGAGAAAAGTATCGATTCGGCCGGACCAAGATCACTTGGAGACCCAGGTAGATCTGGGACTATTGGAGTGTACCTCCCGGGAACTGGCCATCTAGACGACGTGTATTGGGATGAAGATAAAGGTCCGGTTGGTCGTCGATCTGTCGATCCCGTGACGATCGATGTCGATCTGGCCTGACCAAGAGGACTTGGAGACCCAGGCTGATCCGGAACAGTTGGAGTGAGCCCCTCGTGATCTGGCGATCTGGGCAACGGGTCGCGATCCGGAGACAGAAGCGCGGTGGAACCTTATGAAGAGATCGGCGAGGTGGAGAGGCGTGTCGGAGAGGCCATGAGACGGACTTTAGTGCCTGGATCGAAGTTGATAAGTGACTGGAATGAAACCGATTGCTGCCCAAACGGAATTCACTACAGGGGGCGGTTGTAATAAAGTCACATATCAAATTTTGGGACGTGGATCGGTGACTACCCAGTTAAGGCGTCACTTACTGGTGGAAATGATGACATTGGACCTAGCGATCCAATAAGAAGATGGAAAGCGATCTCAACGGGGATCGGCGATCCCATCCAACAGTCTACAGATTGATGGATATGGATCAATCTGAGACAGAGCGATCTGGGACAAGACGACAAATAGAACGATTTCCATGGAGCGATCTGGGACAAGGATCTGGAACCAGGTGATGCGACATGACTCTGTGACGAAGGTGTAACATCCAGCAGATCGGTGACACTCTTTACCAGTGTCTCAAAGGGAGTACTGATTTAGGTTAATTATAGCCCGATCTGGAAGTGTGGATACCCGTGGGAGTCCAGGGAACTGTTTCAAGACCTGTGGATGGTCTCGTTGATCCAATAAACCCGGGAGGATGATATTGGAGCACGTACGGTAAACAGAAAGCTATTTACTGCTGAATTATACCGTACCGATCCTCAACGATCTCTAATTGGACATTAGATCGGTCATGTTCCCTGCTGATTATGGATATATCGGTGATGGAGCTATTGGATCGTGATAAACATGCTTGATGAAGGTCCAAGAGTGATGCCTCAAGAGAGATTAGACCGAAAGAGCCAGTGGAAGCCGGTCGAATTGACGTCGCAAAATGGATTTAGACACATTCGGCATTTGGATACTATTCTGGACTTTTCGGTACTAAAATTGGGTATTTGGTACCATATTTGGAATTTGGTCCCTTTTTGGTGTCTAGGTACGATATCGGGAGTATTGGCGCTATCTTTGGAGCACAGGTCACGAAATTTCGACACGTGTTCAAGGGGGCGGCCATGCTTAAAGGTGATATCGACTTGGATAGTGACCTACAGTTTGGAGAAGGCTTAAGGATGGGATGGCTCTTAATTTGGTTGGATAATAAAACAGTTACCGTTTTTACATATAACGCACGTCACAGACTTGTCTTCCGGGCAGGATATTTGGCCTCCCGGCGATCAAGAGACTTCGCCGCGCCGTGTTTCGTGTACTCATCTTGGATTGTTTGGCCAAGGTGGGGTTAAGGTAACTCAACTCAACTCAAACTGCTGGGGTAGCAGCAAACAACGGTAAAGGAAAAGGATTTTGGTCACAAGATAGCGAGAAGGCTCAAGTGGTCAGAAGATCTGGACAAGGCGTTCAAGACAAGACCGAGCAAGATCGAAGCGATCTACTAGACATATCGGCGTGTTTCATTTTGGCGAAACAAGCAACCGATCCGCCCACAGAGCGCACTTCCGTCAAGATCGGCCGATCCCGAGACCAGATTGGACCGATCCCGACGCAAGATCGACGCAAGATCGACGCAAGACTATTATTTGCTGAGTGAAGATTTCCGCACAGAGAAGACCCCGATCCCGAAGACGAGAAGAGATCGGTGCGATTCAAGATGGAGATCGCGACATCTCCAAGAGAGATCGCCGCGACTAAAGATCGGGATCGTAGAACCCCCGTTCGTGGTGCGAAGATTTCCGCACCGGAAGCGAACGCTCAACCCCAAACCCTCAGCGAGATCGACATCTCCCAAGGCCGTTACGAAGAGCTCAAGCCAGCCCAACCGACGGGTACACAAGGTGATCACAAGGTTATACAGCAAGGCACGGATCGGAGTACCCCCTCCGTGAGTCGGCAAGACTGGGCAAGTGGAAGATCGACACTCACTAAAGTAATTTTGTGAGATCGACTTCACCACACTGTCACCTGCTGTGATAGATGCCACCAAGGCTATGAGCTGTGACGCTGTGGAACCCTGTCGATTTGCTAACTTGAACATTGAGGAGGGGGCAAAGGCGATCAAGTAGGGAAATTCCAGTGGTATTAATCCTGACAGAAAACAGTGCAGTCACCATCATAAAAAAGATACCGATATGGGATACAGTGAAGAGCATGGACAGTTCACCGTGATGACCCCAGAGACTGATACGGTGGGGATTGACCGCAATAATGCGGATTGTAATCCACTGCAGATAAGTCGTGAAGAGGAGCTGCGGCTTTATCTCTATCGGTTCAAGGATGAATATACACCAAGTTTAGCCCATATGTGGCACGGACCGTTTCGTGAGGCCGACAAATGTGGAGATCATATCGTTAGACTGGATATTGATGGTAAACCATACAGGTTGTTCTTGATGGTTCATGTTTCGAAGTTGAAGCATGTCAAGATGTTTCAGGATCGACCAATAATCTGTTTGGCGGTATACGAGATTGATCGAGTGGGCTTTGATGAAGTATTGTGGCCGGACGATAGCCGGGAAGGAGGTCGAGAGGATGATAAGTTCGAAGAGAAAAGAACAGAAGACGTGCGATCTGTCCGAAAACCACGGGTCGGACGAGTACACTGTCCGGCTGGGAAGTGTTGGAACGGCTCCAGCGATCCGACATGGATAGACGAGGGGCAGATGTAAATTGCGTGGATATGTCGCAAGAATATGACCGTGGTCGACCAAGCCGGAATCGATTCAAGGTGAGGCAATTAGAAGAAGCTGCATCAAGGGTCGAACACCGATATGGAGGTTAGGTGTGGTTGAAGTATGCAAGGAGGTTGCATATGGATATAAGGCGGTAAAAGCACATGCCGGGAGGCTGTATGTGGCGGAGGATATCGGTTGACGGGTGTGCTAGGAGGTAGCATATGCTAGGGGAATAGGTTTGATGGGTGTACTTGGAGGTAGTACATGCCAGACGAATGGGATGTTCGTATATGAGTATGGAACTGAATTACCAACTAATTGATGGAGATCAAGATTGATTTGACATGATTATACAACGATAAAAGATATGATGAACAATGATAATGAAATCTGATGTATTATCATTTTCGAATTCTACCAAGACCGGCGATCCAAGTGAAGCAGAATGATCTAACGATCTTGTTCAAACGAATAGCGATCTAAGCCGAGACTTATGATCTGGCGATCCAGGTCGATTGACTGGAGATACTAGTGGAGCCCAAGTAACTATCGATCTGGTGAAGAATGGGATGGGCTCAACTCAGGCTGTCGATCCGGTCGTCTGTATGGAAAAGTGGAGATATGGGTCGATCTGGGACTATTAGATTATACCTCCCGTGATCTGGCGCTCTGGACGATAGATCGTGGGCAGGAGACAAAGGCCCGGTGGGTAGTCGATCTGGTGATCTTCTGGAGAAAAGTATCGATTCGGCCGGACCAAGATCACTTGGAGACCCAGGTAGATCTGGGACTATTGGAGTGTACCTCCCGGGAACTGGCCATCTAGACGACGTGTATTGGGATGAAGATAAAGGTCCGGTTGGTCGTCGATCTGTCGATCCCGTGACGATCGATGTCGATCTGGCCTGACCAAGAGGACTTGGAGACCCAGGCTGATCCGGAACAGTTGGAGTGAGCCCCTCGTGATCTGGCGATCTGGGCAACGGGTCGCGATCCGGAGACAGAAGCGCGGTGGAACCTTATGAAGAGATCGGCGAGGTGGAGAGGCGTGTCGGAGAGGCCATGAGACGGACTTTAGTGCCTGGATCGAAGTTGATAAGTGACTGGAATGAAACCGATTGCTGCCCAAACGGACTTCACTACAGGGGGCGGTTGTAATAAAGTCACATATCAAATTTTGGGACGTGGATCGGTGACTACCCAGTTAAGGCGTCACTTACTGGTGGAAATGATGACATTGGACCTAGCGATCCAATAAGAAGATGGAAAGCGATCTCAACGGGGATCGGCGATCCCATCCAACAGTCTACAGATTGATGGATATGGATCAATCTGAGACAGAGCGATCTGGGACAAGACGACAAATAGAACGATTTCCATGGAGCGATCTGGGACAAGGATCTGGAACCAGGTGATGCGACATGACTCTGTGACGAAGGTGTAACATCCAGCAGATCGGTGACACTCTTTACCAGTGTCTCAAAGGGAGTACTGATTTAGGTTAATTATAGCCCGATCTGGAAGTGTGGATACTCGTGGGAGTCCAGGGAACTGTTTCAAGACCTGTGGATGGTCTCGTTGATCCAATAAACCCGGGAGGATGATATTGGAGCACGTACGGTAAACAGAAAGCTATTTACTGCTGAATTATACCGTACCGATCCTCAACGATCTCTAATTGGACATTAGATCGGTCATGTTCCCTGCTGATTATGGATATATCGGTGATGGAGCTATTGGATCGTGATAAACATGCTTGATGAAGGTCCAAGAGTGATGCCTCAAGAGAGATTAGACCGAAAGAGCCAGTGGAAGCCGGTCGAATTGACGTCGCAAAATGGATTTAGACACATTCGGCATTTGGATACTATTCTGGACTTTTCGGTACTAAAATTGGGTATTTGGTACCATATTTGGAATTTGGTCCCTTTTTGGTGTCTAGGTACGATATCGGGAGTATTGGCGCTATCTTTGGAGCACAGGTCACGAAATTTCGACACGTGTTCAAGGGGGCGGCCATGCTTAAAGGTGATATCGACTTGGATAGTGACCTACAGTTTGGAGATAGGCTTAAGGATAGGATGGCTCTTAATTTGGTTGGATAATAAAACAGTTACCGTTTTTACATATAACGCACGTCACAGACTTGTCTTCCGGGCAGGATATTTGGCCTCCCGGCGATCAAGAGACTTCGCCGCGCCGTGTTTCGTGTACTCATCTTGGATTGTTTGGCCAAGGTGGGGTTAAGGTAACTCAACTCAACTCAAACTGCTGGGGTAGCAGCAAACAACGGTAAAGGAAAAGGATTTTGGTCACAAGATAGCGAGAAGGCTCAAGTGGTCAGAAGATCTGGACAAGGCGTTCAAGACAAGACCGAGCAAGATCGAAGCGATCTACTAGACATATCGGCGTGTTTCATTTTGGCGAAACAAGCAACCGATCCGCCCACAGAGCGCACTTCCGTCAAGATCGGCCGATCCCGAGACCAGATTGGACCGATCCCGACGCAAGATCGACGCAAGATCGACGCAAGACTATTATTTGCTGAGTGAAGATTTCCGCACAGAGAAGACCCCGATCCCGAAGACGAGAAGAGATCGGTGCGATTCAAGATGGAGATCGCGACATCTTCAAAGAGAGATCGCCGCGACTCAAGATCGGGATCGCAGAACCCCCGTTCGTGGTGCGAAGATTTCCGCACCGGAAGCGAACGCTCAACCCCAAACCCTCAGCGAGATCGACATCTCCCAAGGCCGTTACGAAGAGCTCAAGCCAGCCCAACCGACGGGTACACAAGGTGATCACAAGGTTATACAGCAAGGCACGGATCGGAGTACCCCCTCCGTGAGTCGGCAAGACTGGGCAAGTGGAAGATCGACACTCACTAAAGTAATTTTGTGAGATCGACTTCACCACACTGTCACCTGCTGTGATAGATGCCACCAAGGCTATGAGCTGTGACGCTGTGGAACCCTGTCGATTTGCTAACTTGAACATTGAGGAGGGGGCAAAGGCGATCAAGTAGGGAAATTCCAGTGGTATTAATCCTGACAGAAAACAGTGCAGTCACCATCATAAAAAAGATACCGATATGGGATACAGTGAAGAGCATGGACAGTTCACCGTGATGACCCCAGAGACTGATACGGTGGGGATTGACCGCAATAATGCGGATTGTAATCCACTGCAGATAAGTCGTGAAGAGGAGCTGCGGCTTTATCTCTATCGGTTCAAGGATGAATATACACCAAGTTTAGCCCATATGTGGCACGGACCGTTTCGTGAGGCCGACAAATGTGGAGATCATATCGTTAGACTGGATATTGATGGTAAACCATACAGGTTGTTCTTGATGGTTCATGTTTCGAAGTTGAAGCATGTCAAGATGTTTCAGGATCGACCAATAATCTGTTTGGCGGTATACGAGATTGATCGAGTGGGCTTTGATGAAGTATTGTGGCCGGACGATAGCCGGGAAGGAGGTCGAGAGGATGATAAGTTCGAAGAGAAAAGAACAGAAGACGTGCGATCTGTCCGAAAACCACGGGTCGGACGAGTACACTGTCCGGCTGGGAAGTGTTGGAACGGCTCCAGCGATCCGACATGGATAGACGAGGGGCAGATGTAAATTGCGTGGATATGTCGCAAGAATATGACCGTGGTCGACCAAGCCGGAATCGATTCAAGGTGAGGCAATTAGAAGAAGCTGCATCAAGGGTCGAACACCGATATGGAGGTTAGGTGTGGTTGAAGTATGCAAGGAGGTTGCATATGGATATAAGGCGGTAAAAGCACATGCCGGGAGGCTGTATGTGGCGGAGGATATCGGTTGACGGGTGTGCTAGGAGGTAGCATATGCTAGGGGAATAGGTTTGATGGGTGTACTTGGAGGTAGTACATGCCAGACGAATGGGATGTTCGTATATGAGTATGGAACTGAATTACCAACTAATTGATGGAGATCAAGATTGATTTGACATGATTATACAACGATAAAAGATATGATGAACAATGATAATGAAATCTGATGTATTATCATTTTCGAATTCTACCAAGACCGGCGATCCAAGTGAAGCAGAATGATCTAACGATCTTGTTCAAACGAATAGCGATCTAAGCCGAGACTTATGATCTGGCGATCCAGGTCGATTGACTGGAGATACTAGTGGAGCCCAAGTAACTATCGATCTGGTGAAGAATGGGATGGGCTCAACTCAGGCTGTCGATCCGGTCGTCTGTATGGAAAAGTGGAGATATGGGTCGATCTGGGACTATTAGATTATACCTCCCGTGATCTGGCGCTCTGGACGATAGATCGTGGGCAGGAGACAAAGGCCCGGTGGGTAGTCGATCTGGTGATCTTCTGGAGAAAAGTATCGATTCGGCCGGACCAAGATCACTTGGAGACCCAGGTAGATCTGGGACTATTGGAGTGTACCTCCCGGGAACTGGCCATCTAGACGACGTGTATTGGGATGAAGATAAAGGTCCGGTTGGTCGTCGATCTGTCGATCCCGTGACGATCGATGTCGATCTGGCCTGACCAAGAGGACTTGGAGACCCAGGCTGATCCGGAACAGTTGGAGTGAGCCCCTCGTGATCTGGCGATCTGGGCAACGGGTCGCGATCCGGAGACAGAAGCGCGGTGGAACCTTATGAAGAGATCGGCGAGGTGGAGAGGCGTGTCGGAGAGGCCATGAGACGGACTTTAGTGCCTGGATCGAAGTTGATAAGTGACTGGAATGAAACCGATTGCTGCCCAAACGGACTTCACTACAGGGGGCGGTTGTAATAAAGTCACATATCAAATTTTGGGACGTGGATCGGTGACTACCCAGTTAAGGCGTCACTTACTGGTGGAAATGATGACATTGGACCTAGCGATCCAATAAGAAGATGGAAAGCGATCTCAACGGGGATCGGCGATCCCATCCAACAGTCTACAGATTGATGGATATGGATCAATCTGAGACAGAGCGATCTGGGACAAGACGACAAATAGAACGATTTCCATGGAGCGATCTGGGACAAGGATCTGGAACCAGGTGATGCGACATGACTCTGTGACGAAGGTGTAACATCCAGCAGATCGGTGACACTCTTTACCAGTGTCTCAAAGGGAGTACTGATTTAGGTTAATTATAGCCCGATCTGGAAGTGTGGATACCCGTGGGAGTCCAGGGAACTGTTTCAAGACCTGTGGATGGTCTCGTTGATCCAATAAACCCGGGAGGATGATATTGGAGCACGTACGGTAAACAGAAAGCTATTTACTGCTGAATTATACCGTACCGATCCTCAACGATCTCTAATTGGACATTAGATCGGTCATGTTCCCTGCTGATTATGGATATATCGGTGATGGAGCTATTGGATCGTGATAAACATGCTTGATGAAGGTCCAAGAGTGATGCCTCAAGAGAGATTAGACCGAAAGAGCCAGTGGAAGCCGGTCGAATTGACGTCGCAAAATGGATTTAGACACATTCGGCATTTGGATACTATTCTGGACTTTTCGGTACTAAAATTGGGTATTTGGTACCATATTTGGAATTTGGTCCCTTTTTGGTGTCTAGGTACGATATCGGGAGTATTGGCGCTATCTTTGGAGCACAGGTCACGAAATTTCGACACGTGTTCAAGGGGGCGGCCATGCTTAAAGGTGATATCGACTTGGATAGTGACCTACAGTTTGGAGAAGGCTTAAGGATGGGATGGCTCTTAATTTGGTTGGATAATAAAACAGTTACCGTTTTTACATATAACGCACGTCACAGACTTGTCTTCCGGGCAGGATATTTGGCCTCCCGGCGATCAAGAGACTTCGCCGCGCCGTGTTTCGTGTACTCATCTTGGATTGTTTGGCCAAGGTGGGGTTAAGGTAACTCAACTCAACTCAAACTGCTAGGGTAGCAGCAAACAACGGTAAAGGAAAAGGATTTTGGTCACAAGATAGCGAGAAGGCTCAAGTGGTCAGAAGATCTGGACAAGGCGTTCAAGACAAGACCGAGCAAGATCGAAGCGATCTACTAGACATATCGGCGTGTTTCATTTTGGCGAAACAAGCAACCGATCCGCCCACAGAGCGCACTTCCGTCAAGATCGGCCGATCCCGAGACCAGATTGGACCGATCCCGACGCAAGATCGACGCAAGATCGACGCAAGACTATTATTTGCTGAGTGAAGATTTCCGCACAGAGAAGACCCCGACCCCGAAGACGAAATCGTGATCGGTGTGGTTCAAGATCAAGATCGCGACATCTCCAAATTAATATCGTCGCGACCCAAGATCGGGATCGCAGAACCCCCGTTCGTGGTGCGAAGATTTCCGCACCGGAAGCGAACGCTCAACCCCAAACCCTCAGCGAGATCGACATCTCCCAAGGCCGTTACGAAGAGCTCAAGCCAGCCCAACCGACGGGTACACAAGGTGATCACAAGGTTATACAGCAAGGCACGGATCGGAGTACCCCCTCCGTGAGTCGGCAAGACTGGGCAAGTGGAAGATCGACACTCACTAAAGTAATTTTATGAGATCGACTTCACCACACTGTCACCTGCTGTGATAGATGCCACCAAGGCTATGAGCTGTGACGCTGTGGAACCCTGTCGATTTGCTAACTTGAACATTGAGGAGGGGGCAAAGGCGATCAAGTAGGGAAATTCCAGTGGTATTAATCCTGACAGAAAACAGTGCAGTCACCATCATAAAAAAGATACCGATATGGGATACAGTGAAGAGCATGGACAGTTCACCGTGATGACCCCAGAGACTGATACGGTGGGGATTGACCGCAATAATGCGGATTGTAATCCACTGCAGATAAGTCGTGAAGAGGAGCTGCGGCTTTATCTCTATCGGTTCAAGGATGAATATACACCAAGTTTAGCCCATATGTGGCACGGACCGTTTCGTGAGGCCGACAAATGTGGAGATCATATCGTTAGACTGGATATTGATGGTAAACCATACAGGTTGTTCTTGATGGTTCATGTTTCGAAGTTGAAGCATGTCAAGATGTTTCAGGATCGACCAATAATCTGTTTGGCGGTATACGAGATTGATCGAGTGGGCTTTGATGAAGTATTGTGGCCGGACGATAGCCGGGAAGGAGGTCGAGAGGATGATAAGTTCGAAGAGAAAAGAACAGAAGACGTGCGATCTGTCCGAAAACCACGGGTCGGACGAGTACACTGTCCGGCTGGGAAGTGTTGGAACGGCTCCAGCGATCCGACATGGATAGACGAGGGGCAGATGTAAATTGCGTGGATATGTCGCAAGAATATGACCGTGGTCGACCAAGCCGGAATCGATTCAAGGTGAGGCAATTAGAAGAAGCTGCATCAAGGGTCGAACACCGATATGGAGGTTAGGTGTGGTTGAAGTATGCAAGGAGGTTGCATATGGATATAAGGCGGTAAAAGCACATGCCGGGAGGCTGTATGTGGCGGAGGATATCGGTTGACGGGTGTGCTAGGAGGTAGCATATGCTAGGGGAATAGGTTTGATGGGTGTACTTGGAGGTAGTACATGCCAGACGAATGGGATGTTCGTATATGAGTATGGAACTGAATTACCAACTAATTGATGGAGATCAAGATTGATTTGACATGATTATACAACGATAAAAGATATGATGAACAATGATAATGAAATCTGATGTATTATCATTTTCGAATTCTACCAAGACCGGCGATCCAAGTGAAGCAGAATGATCTAACGATCTTGTTCAAACGAATAGCGATCTAAGCCGAGACTTATGATCTGGCGATCCAGGTCGATTGACTGGAGATACTAGTGGAGCCCAAGTAACTATCGATCTGGTGAAGAATGGGATGGGCTCAACTCAGGCTGTCGATCCGGTCGTCTGTATGGAAAAGTGGAGATATGGGTCGATCTGGGACTATTAGATTATACCTCCCGTGATCTGGCGCTCTGGACGATAGATCGTGGGCAGGAGACAAAGGCCCGGTGGGTAGTCGATCTGGTGATCTTCTGGAGAAAAGTATCGATTCGGCCGGACCAAGATCACTTGGAGACCCAGGTAGATCTGGGACTATTGGAGTGTACCTCCCGGGAACTGGCCATCTAGACGACGTGTATTGGGATGAAGATAAAGGTCCGGTTGGTCGTCGATCTGTCGATCCCGTGACGATCGATGTCGATCTGGCCTGACCAAGAGGACTTGGAGACCCAGGCTGATCCGGAACAGTTGGAGTGAGCCCCTCGTGATCTGGCGATCTGGGCAACGGGTCGCGATCCGGAGACAGAAGCGCGGTGGAACCTTATGAAGAGATCGGCGAGGTGGAGAGGCGTGTCGGAGAGGCCATGAGACGGACTTTAGTGCCTGGATCGAAGCTGATAAGTGACTGGAATGAAACCGATTGCTGCCCAAACGGACTTCACTACAGGGGGCGGTTGTAATAAAGTCACATATCAAATTTTGGGACGTGGATCGGTGACTACCCAGTTAAGGCGTCACTTACTGGTGGAAATGATGACATTGGACCTAGCGATCCAATAAGAAGATGGAAAGCGATCTCAACGGGGATCGGCGATCCCATCCAACAGTCTACAGATTGATGGATATGGATCAATCTGAGACAGAGCGATCTGGGACAAGACGACAAATAGAACGATTTCCATGGAGCGATCTGGGACAAGGATCTGGAACCAGGTGATGCGACATGACTCTGTGACGAAGGTGTAACATCCAGCAGATCGGTGACACTCTTTACCAGTGTCTCAAAGGGAGTACTGATTTAGGTTAATTATAGCCCGATCTGGAAGTGTGGATACCCGTGGGAGTCCAGGGAACTGTTTCAAGACCTGTGGATGGTCTCGTTGATCCAATAAACCCGGGAGGATGATATTGGAGCACGTACGGTAAACAGAAAGCTATTTACTGCTGAATTATACCGTACCGATCCTCAACGATCTCTAATTGGACATTAGATCGGTCATGTTCCCTGCTGATTATGGATATATCGGTGATGGAGCTATTGGATCGTGATAAACATGCTTGATGAAGGTCCAAGAGTGATGCCTCAAGAGAGATTAGACCGAAAGAGCCAGTGGAAGCCGGTCGAATTGACGTCGCAAAATGGATTTAGACACATTCGGCATTTGGATACTATTCTGGACTTTTCGGTACTAAAATTGGGTATTTGGTACCATATTTGGAATTTGGTCCCTTTTTGGTGTCTAGGTACGATATCGGGAGTATTGGCGCTATCTTTGGAGCACAGGTCACGAAATTTCGACACGTGTTCAAGGGGGCGGCCATGCTTAAAGGTGATATCGACTTGGATAGTGACCTACAGTTTGGAGAAGGCTTAAGGATGGGATGGCTCTTAATTTGGTTGGATAATAAAACAGTTACCGTTTTTACATATAACGCACGTCACAGACTTGTCTTCCGGGCAGGATATTTGGCCTCCCGGCGATCAAGAGACTTCGCCGCGCCGTGTTTCGTGTACTCATCTTGGATTGTTTGGCCAAGGTGGGGTTAAGGTAACTCAACTCAACTCAAACTGCTAGGGTAGCAGCAAACAACGGTAAAGGAAAAGGATTTTGGTCACAAGATAGCGAGAAGGCTCAAGTGGTCAGAAGATCTGGACAAGGCGTTCAAGACAAGACCGAGCAAGATCGAAGCGATCTACTAGACATATCGGCGTGTTTCATTTTGGCGAAACAAGCAACCGATCCGCCCACAGAGCGCACTTCCGTCAAGATCGGCCGATCCCGAGACCAGATTGGACCGATCCCGACGCAAGATCGACGCAAGATCGACGCAAGACTATTATTTGCTGAGTGAAGATTTCCGCACAGAGAAGACCCCGATCCCGAAGACGAGACGAGATCGGTGCGATTCAAGATGGAGATCGCGACATCTTCAAAGAGAGATCGCCGCGACTCAAGATCGGGATCGCAGAACCCCCGTTCGTGGTGCGAAGATTTCCGCACCGGAAGCGAACGCTCAACCCCAAACCCTCAGCGAGATCGACATCTCCCAAGGCCGTTACGAAGAGCTCAAGCCAGCCCAACCGACGGGTACACAAGGTGATCACAAGGTTATACAGCAAGGCACGGATCGGAGTACCCCCTCCGTGAGTCGGCAAGACTGGGCAAGTGGAAGATCGACACTCACTAAAGTAATTTTGTGAGATCGACTTCACCACACTGTCACCTGCTGTGATAGATGCCACCAAGGCTATGAGCTGTGACGCTGTGGAACCCTGTCGATTTGCTAACTTGAACATTGAGGAGGGGGCAAAGGCGATCAAGTAGGGAAATTCCAGTGGTATTAATCCTGACAGAAAACAGTGCAGTCACCATCATAAAAAAGATACCGATATGGGATACAGTGAAGAGCATGGACAGTTCACCGTGATGACCCCAGAGACTGATACGGTGGGGATTGACCGCAATAATGCGGATTGTAATCCACTGCAGATAAGTCGTGAAGAGGAGCTGCGGCTTTATCTCTATCGGTTCAAGGATGAATATACACCAAGTTTAGCCCATATGTGGCACGGACCGTTTCGTGAGGCCGACAAATGTGGAGATCATATCGTTAGACTGGATATTGATGGTAAACCATACAGGTTGTTCTTGATGGTTCATGTTTCGAAGTTGAAGCATGTCAAGATGTTTCAGGATCGACCAATAATCTGTTTGGCGGTATACGAGATTGATCGAGTGGGCTTTGATGAAGTATTGTGGCCGGACGATAGCCGGGAAGGAGGTCGAGAGGATGATAAGTTCGAAGAGAAAAGAACAGAAGACGTGCGATCTGTCCGAAAACCACGGGTCGGACGAGTACACTGTCCGGCTGGGAAGTGTTGGAACGGCTCCAGCGATCCGACATGGATAGACGAGGGGCAGATGTAAATTGCGTGGATATGTCGCAAGAATATGACCGTGGTCGACCAAGCCGGAATCGATTCAAGGTGAGGCAATTAGAAGAAGCTGCATCAAGGGTCGAACACCGATATGGAGGTTAGGTGTGGTTGAAGTATGCAAGGAGGTTGCATATGGATATAAGGCGGTAAAAGCACATGCCGGGAGGCTGTATGTGGCGGAGGATATCGGTTGACGGGTGTGCTAGGAGGTAGCATATGCTAGGGGAATAGGTTTGATGGGTGTACTTGGAGGTAGTACATGCCAGACGAATGGGATGTTCGTATATGAGTATGGAACTGAATTACCAACTAATTGATGGAGATCAAGATTGATTTGACATGATTATACAACGATAAAAGATATGATGAACAATGATAATGAAATCTGATGTATTATCATTTTCGAATTCTACCAAGACCGGCGATCCAAGTGAAGCAGAATGATCTAACGATCTTGTTCAAACGAATAGCGATCTAAGCCGAGACTTATGATCTGGCGATCCAGGTCGATTGACTGGAGATACTAGTGGAGCCCAAGTAACTATCGATCTGGTGAAGAATGGGATGGGCTCAACTCAGGCTGTCGATCCGGTCGTCTGTATGGAAAAGTGGAGATATGGGTCGATCTGGGACTATTAGATTATACCTCCCGTGATCTGGCGCTCTGGACGATAGATCGTGGGCAGGAGACAAAGGCCCGGTGGGTAGTCGATCTGGTGATCTTCTGGAGAAAAGTATCGATTCGGCCGGACCAAGATCACTTGGAGACCCAGGTAGATCTGGGACTATTGGAGTGTACCTCCCGGGAACTGGCCATCTAGACGACGTGTATTGGGATGAAGATAAAGGTCCGGTTGGTCGTCGATCTGTCGATCCCGTGACGATCGATGTCGATCTGGCCTGACCAAGAGGACTTGGAGACCCAGGCTGATCCGGAACAGTTGGAGTGAGCCCCTCGTGATCTGGCGATCTGGGCAACGGGTCGCGATCCGGAGACAGAAGCGCGGTGGAACCTTATGAAGAGATCGGCGAGGTGGAGAGGCGTGTCGGAGAGGCCATGAGACGGACTTTAGTGCCTGGATCGAAGTTGATAAGTGACTGGAATGAAACCGATTGCTGCCCAAACGGACTTCACTACAGGGGGCGGTTGTAATAAAGTCACATATCAAATTTTGGGACGTGGATCGGTGACTACCCAGTTAAGGCGTCACTTACTGGTGGAAATGATGACATTGGACCTAGCGATCCAATAAGAAGATGGAAAGCGATCTCAACGGGGATCGGCGATCCCATCCAACAGTCTACAGATTGATGGATATGGATCAATCTGAGACAGAGCGATCTGGGACAAGACGACAAATAGAACGATTTCCATGGAGCGATCTGGGACAAGGATCTGGAACCAGGTGATGCGACATGACTCTGTGACGAAGGTGTAACATCCAGCAGATCGGTGACACTCTTTACCAGTGTCTCAAAGGGAGTACTGATTTAGGTTAATTATAGCCCGATCTGGAAGTGTGGATACCCGTGGGAGTCCAGGGAACTGTTTCAAGACCTGTGGATGGTCTCGTTGATCCAATAAACCCGGGAGGATGATATTGGAGCACGTACGGTAAACAGAAAGCTATTTACTGCTGAATTATACCGTACCGATCCTCAACGATCTCTAATTGGACATTAGATCGGTCATGTTCCCTGCTGATTATGGATATATCGGTGATGGAGCTATTGGATCGTGATAAACATGCTTGATGAAGGTCCAAGAGTGATGCCTCAAGAGAGATTAGACCGAAAGAGCCAGTGGAAGCCGGTCGAATTGACGTCGCAAAATGGATTTAGACACATTCGGCATTTGGATACTATTCTGGACTTTTCGGTACTAAAATTGGGTATTTGGTACCATATTTGGAATTTGGTCCCTTTTTGGTGTCTAGGTACGATATCGGGAGTATTGGCGCTATCTTTGGAGCACAGGTCACGAAATTTCAACACGTGTTCAAGGGGGCGGCCATGCTTAAAGGTGATATCGACTTGGATAGTGACCTACAGTTTGGAATAGGCTTAAGGATAGGATGGCTCTTAATTTGGTTGGATAATAAAACAGTTACCGTTTTTACATATAACGCACGTCACAGACTTGTCTTCCGGGCAGGATATTTGGCCTCCCGGCGATCAAGAGACTTCGCCGCGCCGTGTTTCGTGTACTTATCTTGGATTGTTTGGCCAAGGTGGGGTTAAGGTAACTCAACTCAACTCAAACTGCTGGGGTAGCAGCAAACAACGGTAAAGGAAAAGGATTTTGGTCACAAGATAGCGAGAAGGCTCAAGTGGTCAGAAGATCTGGACAAGGCGTTCAAGACAAGACCGAGCAAGATCGAAGCGATCTACTAGACATATCGGCGTGTTTCATTTTGGCGAAACAAGCAACCGATCCGCCCACAGAGCGCACTTCCGTCAAGATCGGCCGATCCCGAGACCAGATTGGACCGATCCCGACGCAAGATCGACGCAAGATCGACGCAAGACTATTATTTGCTGAGTGAAGATTTCCGCACAGAGAAGACCCCGATCCCGAAGACGAGACGAGATCGGTGCGATTCAAGATGGAGATCGCGACATCTCCAACGAGAGATCGCCGCGACTCAAGATCGGGATCGCAGAACCCCAGTTCGTGGTGCGAAGATTTCCGCACCGGAAGCAAACGCTCAACCCCAAACCCTCAGCGAGATCGACATCTCCCAAGGCCGTTACGAAGAGCTCAAGCCAGCCCAATCGACGGGTACACAAGGTGAGCACAAGGCTATACAACAATGCACGGATCGGAGTACCCCCTCCGTGAGTCGGCAAGTCCGAGAAAGTGGAAGATCGACACTTACTAAAGCAATTTTGTGAGATTGACATCATTACAATCCATTATGGAGCGATACGCTACCTGGCGATCCGCCACCCGAGTAACTGCTGTGGACCATATGATATACGAGGTAATTACATAGGTAGGCGATTCGCAACTGTGCTCCAGCGAACAGATAGGAATAGTCATAGGTTTTGGGTCTGGGTGGTTGGCATTAAAAAAATGGAATTTGCAACAAAAGACACGCGTCGACTTCTCCCAGGCAGTATCTTTGGCCTTTCATAGAAGAGATAGCGGCCTGTGTCTATACAAAATTCGCCTTTGGTATTGTTTGGCCAGGGGGAACATCAGTTCTTACCCACCCCCACTCCTCCACAGCTATCGAACGCAGAAAATTTTAACAGATCAGATTTAAGATCGCGAGACTGATCAAGTGATTAGAAGGCTCGCGGATCAAGCATCACCTTTCGATACAGGCGACGCTGGGTGAGCGCCCAAGTTACAAGCAATTGAGTGAAGCATTTTCCACACAATCCGCTCCAACGTTTGACCGGGTGAGAGAATTTTACCCGATCAACCCCCATCCCTAAAACGGTCAAGTTTCGCTTCATCTCAAGTCCATCAAGAAGATCGCAACGTGCCCCACCGACGGGTACACAAGGTTAGCCAAAAGACACAGAGCACAAAATCGGGGTACCCCCTTCGTTTATAGGTCTTCCGGGCGCCAGTGGAGAGTCGGAATCACAAGGAATTTGTGATCACCACTTCACCACAATGGTACGCGTGCTCGGATCTTCTGGTGACTCGGGATTGAACCTTGAGTCCATGAGCAAAGAAATCAATATCAAGACTGAACCTGGGATAGAAGCAAAAGAAAATAGGGATCGTCGCGGAAGCGTGAGAATAAAGGATCCTCAGATCGTCAGAATTTTGGGCGGGGGCTTTGACGACAAGAACATAAAGAGGAACATCGGTCGCACGATCTGGAAAAAATTCTTGTCTCTCTCCTGAAGCCCTATAAGGGGTCATCGCAGATCGCAATGCAAAGCGCGATCCGCAGGATGAAGGTCCTAATGGACCCCCGAACGATTTTCATTTAGATTAGATGAGCCTTCAGAGATGATGAAGAGAGAGACAAGATGTTCGGAAGACTTTACTAAGCTGGCCGCGGTTAAACAAGATCGAAACGACTACAAGAACAGGCAAGCCGAAGACAAGGTCAAGACGGAGAATATGGATCAAGCCTCACAGACAGTGGATCGCGGAATAAATTTGAGGATTGGCGATTCGACGAAATTTGCAGGAAATTCCATTTTAAGGAGCTGAAGAATCTGTTGCCGGGCAACCCTGTGCTGAAGACGATCAGACCAAAGCTGACTGGATCTCAACGCGGACCGATATCAGCACCCAAACAAACTCCCAACGTGTTGGATCCGCTCCAGTGTCTAATTAACCTACTAATTGAGGTGGGATTGACTGCTGGAATGTTCAATGCGCAAATGCTACTAGAGTGCAACCACAATCGAGTGGTCGCCACCGGGCAGTCGCTGGTAAGACATTGAGTCCACTCATAGTCGTACGTGACCCTGGAGACAACCCGACCCCGCCGATCGGCATCACAGATAAACGGATCGCGCCGTGAGTCACGATGGGTCAAGATCTTACACCGATCAACGATTCCTCTAACATTAAGTTTACTAAATCGTCCCGTTATGCTTCAGCGGAGTAAAAAGAGGACTCTAACGATTCGTTCGAGATCCAACGGATGTCGCTAGGACCAAAGGGTGCGGATCTATTGAGGGAGAAATTTGAACGGAATGAGGCAGAGGCGCAGGCGAGAAAGCCACCGGCGACGCAGTACATGAATATGGTGGAATTAGATCGGGTTATTGCCTATTTTCGAGCAGCCATAAAGAATTATGAGGTAGAACAAACCCGTCTGAACGCCGGGCGATCGGCTTTTACCCACCCGAACCGGCGATTGATATGCCAGATGTAGGCATGGAGTCGGTTGATTCGCTTCTTAGTAGATCGCTTGACTACGATCGTGAGCGCCGACACCAAGGTAAATTAGATTACTGCAGCTTTCAACGGCAGGGGCGGCGGATAGTGTTGGGTTCTCCAACCAAAGAAATTCGAATGTCTGCCATGGTCGGACTGAAAGAGTTTGCTGGACGGGAGAAGAACGAAGGACGAGCTAGACACTGGATCAGTAAGGTGAAGTCAGCGTTCCTGCGCGATCAAGCGCCTAATGCGGAGAGGTGCCTGGCGTTTAGCGATCTTCTAACGGGACCGGCGCATGACTGGTACGACCAGCTCAGTCGCTCGACGAGGACTTCGTGAAAGGCCATCTTGGACGGCTTCATATCCAACTACGAAGGAAAGGATGAAATTTCAATTCGGAAACTCGACTACAAAGTCCGTAAGCGATCGAACGAGACTGTGGAAGAGTCACTAATTGAATTTTGGGACGTGGATCGGTGACCACCGCATTGAGGCTTCACTTCTTGGCGAAAAAGATACCTATTGATGTAGCGATCTAATAGAAGACGAAAGATTATCCCAACGGGGATCAACGATTCGATCCAACTGTCGCAAGAATGATGGACATGGAACGATTTGAAACGAGAGGTTGAAAGGGATGACATTAATGGACCAATATGAGACGAGTCGTATCTATAGTAAATATCCACGGTGTGATCCGGGTCAAAGGAAGGGATGAAGTCAAGAAACTCACCTGAAGGTTGATCAAGGCCAAGAATGCGTATGTTGAAGCAGGTGAAGACTAGGTCACCAATTTACACACGAAGGTTTCTTGATTCGCGAACATTTATGACATCATATTGACCGATATCATATTAACCGATATCGGCAACACTCGTGAATATTGTGGCATGATTACTCTAGAACAGGTGCATATGGGACTAGGTGGTGCGATATGACTCTGTGATGAAGTTTTAACATCCTGTAGATCTGTGATACTCTTTACCAGTCCCACAATGGGAGTACTGATTTTGGTTAGTTACAGCCCGATTTGAAACTGTGAATACTCATGGGATTCCAGAGAGTTATTCTAAGACATGTGGAGGGTCCCGTGAACCGGATAAACCCTGAAGGGTAGTACTGGGAGACATACACTGAACAGATGGATATCTACTGTTGAATCGTACAGTGTCGATCCTCAACGATCTCAAATTGGGAATCAGATCGGTTCTGTCCTATGTTGATTATGGATATATCGCTGATGAGACCACTAAGTCATGATAAATGCACTCGATAAAGGTCCCTGAGCGATGTCTTAAAAGTTCAGACCGGCCGGGGCAGTGGAAGCTGGTTGTATTGACGTCGCAAAACGGTCTTGGACACATTTGACAATTTGGGTCACACATTGGGTGTTTTAGCGCTGAGAATGAGTATTATACTAAATGTTAATATTTGGGCGTTTTTGATGTTCTAGGTACGACACCTGGAATACTGGCGGTATCACTGAAGCACAAGTAACGAATTTCGACACGTGTTCAAGGGGACGATTCGGCTTAAGGTAGTACCGCTTTGGAGAACGACCTACGGTTAAATATAGGCGTAACGATAGATTGGCTAGTATTTTGGTTGATAAATATACAGACTTGAACTCAACTTCTTCTACTCACGACGTGCGTTCTTCCCTTTTTTTCCGGTCAATAATTCTTTGTCTTTCCCGGCGGCTTAAGGGACGCGTGTTGCTAGGACATTAAAGACCGATCTTGGATTGCTCGCCAAGATCGAGAAGAGCGATCCCACCAATCTGGTCCGGATCGATCAAGCTCTAACACTCAGCTCAACAGCTAGGGTAGCAGCAAAAACGTAAAAGGGCCCGACGCAAGATCTCGAGACGGCTCAAGTGGTCAGAAGATCTGGACAAGGGATTCAACACGACCGAGCAAGAAGAAAGCGATCTACCGGATGAATCCGCACGTTTCATTATGGCGAAACAGGAAATCTGTATCGCCCGAGCTGCGCACTTCCGACAAGATTGGTCGATCCCAAGACCAGATCGAACCGATCGCAGTACCAGATCGGACCGATCCCAAGACAAGGTTGACGCAAGACCATAATTTGCGGAGTATAGATTTCGGCACAGCAAAGAATCCGATCCCGAAGAAAAATCGAGATCGGCGTGATCCAAGATCAAGATCGTGACATCGTTAAAAAGAAATTGCCGCGACTGTAAAGGTCGAACCTCGCATAAGCGATTTAATGAGATCGACTTCACCACAAGACTTCATTGGAGTACTTGTATTGTCCGAATGCGGCCGCGGTCCGGACGACGATCCTCATACGAGAATGACCGTCTGCTATCTGCAAGGAACATGTAAATCATTTCATTTGTATCCTGTAGATCGCAATCTGGCGAGAATGTTAAGCATTTTACGCCTTAAAGTTGCAGATGTTCTTGATGATACTATGCAAGAATGCGAAGATATGATAGTCCGAGAAGCTCACGCCTCTATGAGTTCATTAATAATGCGACAGCGTCTAACGTCACAGTCGGGATAAATGCCAGCAAAACCGGCTCGGGCTGTGAGAGCAATCCACGTGGAGAGAGAGCAGTGGATCATAAGTTGGTTTCGGCGGATCGGATACTGACTTGGATCGACAAAATGTATACATGGATGCAGCTGAGGGTCGTGCATAGAAGCCAGGAGACCTGATCGTCTGAAATGAGAGATTAGATAAAGAGAGGCACTAAGATCTTGCGAAGCCTCAAACAGCGTGTACGCATTGTGGGTCGAAGACACATGACGATCGCGGGTGTTAAAAGCGACTGACGTGTCAGAAGCGCGGACGTAAAGGTCATCCTGCGGACAAGTGCTACCACGTTCGTTCCGTATGCAAGAACATATACGATGAAGATAAGTGCCCGATGGAACTTTTGTTTGATATGATCAACCAGTGATATGTTTCTACCAATCATGCAGAAATGTTACCGGAACAAGCCGAGAAGATGCTAAAATAGGACGCTCGTCAGGTTGGAATCTGGGACGAGCCGAGCGTTCTAGGCTCCGAGTATACGCATTTGTGTAGAGGGAGTTGGTCGACCTAAGCGATGACAAACAGGGTCATCTTCAAGATACATGTGATAAATCAAACTTTCTGCGCTCCATCTCGAGTGCTAGAAGACATGACGAGTACGCCCGATCGCCCACCAAGATGAAACTTGTCTTAGAACCGGGGGATCAAGGGGATATTGAATATACCATACACCAGGAAAATAATTTAAGCAAGCTAAAGTGGTTGGGGAGATTAACAACAAAAATGATCAATAATACTTGACCCGGGAGCTGAGATCCGATGGTGGACACTGCCTTTTCTCGTAAGGTAGGATATGACTTCAACTAGGATTAAAGACAGGATTGTGGGGGAATAGGTGAAAACACGTACATGGATGAAGGACGTATCAAGATCAAGATCCCCTTATAGGGTCGATGGTGTACTAATTAATGTTTAGGTGGATGATCAAATCGGTCAGGAAGCGATCTTGGGTACGGATTTCATTGATACCCGGAAGAATACGTCTGAATTTAGCTGATGGGAACGCTGGTATTGCCGGATGAAGTGAGAATTCATTTGGCAGGACGCAAACCTCTGTACGAATCGTCCATGCAGCCGATCGTGATATCGGAACAACATGTAGTTCTACCGGTCGGTAGATCGACAGAGATAAGGATCGGCAATATTCAGTTCATCGCCAAGCTATGGGTGAAGCATGATTGGACATGGGTGCCGACTGTAACCACCGGGATAGGTCGGATCAAGTACTTGTATCTGACAAATCTCAGCGATACAGTAGTTACTCTCGATCGCGAACCGGCTTTACACTGAATTATGGCTGCCGATATGGTGTCTTGATACCCAGGCTACGTCTCGCTTGGATCGCGACGTTATAACGAGTGGCAGACTCTAGCATTATGGGACGACAGAAAAAGGGGAAGAAATATTGCCCGAAAACGCTGGACCGCTTGTGGATCACCTACCATACCCTACACCAAAGAAGATTTTAAGTCAGCCGAAAGAGACTAATGGATCAAGGGGCAGCCCAATCCGAGGCGAGAAAGTTGTTCCACAATTGGAGCCACTACCACGTATCGTTGACACGATAGAGGAGAAGGGCGGAGGCGATCGAGCACCCGAGGGACCAATGCAAGGAGGTGAAACGAATAAGGACAGGGGTACCAATCGATCGCATGAAGGATCGCGTGGTATGATCGACGATCTAAAAGTAGATCATCTATCAGTAAGTGTACTGCCTGTGGTTAATATGATTCAAGAACAAACGACGAACGACGTATAAGGCGATTAGTCGATCAAAAGGCCGGCCCTTAACCAGATGTAAAGCCTGATGAAGAGCTATGTTAGGAGAATGATCGGATCGAGAAATAGCCGCATGTCTCTGCCTATCGTCCTGAATGTGGGGAGATGTACGACGAGGATGTGGATCAACACATGGCGGTATTGCCTGACATTATTACGCCTACTGTCGATGTTACGATTGACGATATTCAGGTAGACAATCCGGACGTCTTGTTGAGTCATGAACAGGAACGATTGAGACATCTGATCTGGAGAAACAAGCAACTTTTTACGGGTCAAGAAAACTCACTCCCTCCAGCCGCACGAGGGGCGATGTGCGATATTGACGTGGGAGGAGCGAGCCCAATCGCGCAGAGAGTACGGCCAGTAGCGCCCAAGTTTATTAAAAACTAGCGGATTTGATCAAAGTACTACTATCATACAAGTTTACCCGACCTCCCACATCACCATGGGATTCGCCGATCGTCGTAATTATCAAGAAGAATGGCGAGGACATTCGATTGTGAATTGACTATCGACGAGTAAATCAGCTAACAAGGCTGACGGTATATCCAATGCCATTGATCAGCAAACTAGTACAACCTATGGACAAAGCGATGTGGTATTGCTCACTGGATATGGCAAGCGTGTTTTGGGTATTGGAGATGATGGAGCGAGCGAGAAGTGTTTTCGCATTCATTAAGACATCGGGATTGTTTTGAGTGGTTACAGATGCCGTTTAAGTTAAAAAATGCTCCACAGATTTTCCAAAGCCTGATCGACAATGCATTGTATGGCTTTTTGAAAATTGGTGCTGATACAGACGCGTCTTCTATGGAGTCATCCAAACGGATCGACGTGTTCAAAGAAGGAGAACCGGACACCCGTCAGACACCTTCTGTGCTAGGTCAGAGATCTTACATCGATGACATATTGATTCCAGCTACATCGTGGGCTGATCTATACAAAATAGTAGAAGAATTGATACGTGTATGCGACAAGTGGAATTTGCCGATCAGCCTGATCAAAAGTGTTTAGGGACGGCGAAAGGTGAATTATCTTGGTCATCATGTATCATTCGATGGATTGGAAGCTCACCTGAAGGATCTCGAATCGCTTGTTGATATTCCGTTTTCTCAAACGATGCGGTCGATGAAATCGTTCTTAGGAATTTTGAATTACTATAGGCGATTCATTAAAGACTTTGAAATATACGCATCAATGCTATACAAACTACGCAAATCAGATTTCCACGAAATCCGCCGCCTGGAAAAGATGGAGTTGCCTATACCGAGTGAAAAGAGAGTTGAAGATCAAAGATGTCGTAGGAATAGCTACCCCGATCGTATCGGTTTTTCATCTAGCGATCCAGCGTTTTTCTGTGTTACAGGGGGCGATCCAAAAGTGGACGACCGCTAACATCAAGGTGATTGCTATCCAGATCGTATCTGTGTTACAGTGGGCGATTTAAAAGTGGACGACCGGTAACAATAAAGTGGTAGCGATCCAGATCGTATCTATGTAGCAGGGAGCGATTCAGCGTTTTCCTGTGTTACAGGGGGTAATTTGACCGCAACGGCCAGAAGTCGATGGGAAAAAGCGATGCTTTAGCTCAACATGCTGAAAGATAAGATTGCTAAAACTCGGATTCTTCAACATTTCGATCCGGATCGTCCTCCTGTGATCGTGGTCTATGCTAGTAAATGGGCAGTGTCGGCATCTTTGCAACAAGAACACGATAAAATATACAGGCCTGTAACGTTCACAATCCGAACGCTAAAGCCCATTAAGATTAACGATAGAATGGTGTAAAGAGATGTTTTAGCTCTGCTGCGCATCTTGGATATTGGCTACCCTATGTTGGTTTCACGAGAAATCAAGGTTCTCACGCGTCATTCGGCTTTGGCCTGGCTGGTACGATCTTCAGGCCTGAATGGGAGGTAAGGGAGATGGGCGGTATTGTTATCGAATTGGACGCTAGAGATCAAGCAGGTTGAAAAGGGAGAAGATGAAAGCCTTGGAACACTCGCTGCCAGCATCACCCCGCGTGAAGAGGTCGACGAGATGTTGATCGCAATCATGCCTCGATAATAGCCGAAACATACTATAAGAATGCCAGCATTAACGGTGGGGGAGGGTGAAAGTCTTTGGGTGATCAGCTTTGATGGATCGGCCCAGACCAAACGAAAAGGCGGGCATATAGCGCAATAGTATGAAGGCTATTAGAATGGAACACAGTGACTTCTGAAGCCGAATATGCGACGGGCTTGACAGTGAACGAGGCTGAGTATCGTGGATTGATACTAGGTCTCGATCTCTTGGCCGATCAGACGCGCGGGCGTATCATCGTTTGTGGCGATTCTAACTAAGCCCGCTGGCAGATGCGCGGAGAAGCCGATTGCAAAGCGCCCGGATTGCAGTTGCTACGTCATAAGGCTATGGAGAAACTCCGATAGTGACCGATCCACGAATTCCTACATATAAAGAGGGAATGGAATCAAAGTGCCGTCTGACTGAAAAGCAAGGATTTGCAACGAGGACAAGGCTCGATCGATTTATCCGATCACGACCGTCAGGATTTACGTTCGCTGAACCGGTTGGTTAAGATGTTGGCACCCAAATGTCGATCGGGTCGTGAGAATATCTTCCATCCCTAGGTCAGCCGTAAGGAGACGGCGATCACCTGAGGTATAGCAGGAGCAATTCGTTCGGCAGGTCAGGATCCAGAGAATCAAGTAAGCACAGGAAGAGGAGAAGTGGATCGCCAACCTGAAGGAATTCCTGGCCGGGGACATAACAAAGTTGAGTATCGAAAAGGCAAATCTATGTGCTCGGATCGCGTCCGAGTATAAATTCGAAGAGAGCAGACAATTTTTTTTCTGCTCTCGATCAACGGAATATCAAGACAGTCGCGTGGAGCTGGTTCGTTTGGTGATACCATAACTACTGTAGCAAGATTTCCTACATCACTACCACTCCAGTCTGGGGGGTGGTCAGCAAGGGCTAGGCCGAACCTACCAACAAATCCGGTCCAACTTTCACCTGGAGATGGCTCTATCGGCGTGTCCAGCGTTACGTGGAGAGATGTGATGATTAAAGACGTGAAAAGAAAATTTTTCTCTTCGCGGCAAATCTCCGGGGAATATCCAAGCCACTTACTCGTTACAAATAATCGCGATGGATCACATACAATCATGACGCGACCTTTCAAAATGAATACCGAGTTGCTGTTGTGGATGGATCCGTTCTGAGGGTACGTGATAGCCAAGTCGATTTCCTCCAGAAGTGCGCAAACGATCGCTGAGGGTTACGAATAGTGTGTGTTTCGAAAATTTGGAGCTAGTGTAGCGATACGCCACGATCGAGATCAAGGGTACATGTCCAATTTCTTCCGAGCGTTCAAATTGATCGGGTCAGCAAGAATTGCTTCGAGGTGATGCAATCACACGAAGGAGTGGTGGAAGAATAGCCGACCTGTAGACTTAAAATAGGCCTGTAAGAAGGTTGCAGAGAGAATACTGGGAGAGATGGGACGTGTGGCGATCCATGTTATTGAAGCCCGATCGCAGTGGATATATATGAAACGGCAAATGAGATAATTAGATGTGTGTCGAACGACAAATGAGAAAAAACTGAAAAATTACTAAATGATTAATTTAAGAGAATTCCTGGATCTCTATGGTCTACTTCGTAAACATAACCGGGCAGGCGGGCGATCGAAGACCCTGGGTGATCCTCAATGCAGATGCGAGACTAATAACGCCGGGATTCAGCTGATTTGAAGCACGTCAACGCTGAGATCAGCTTGAAAATGAATTTATGTGGATCTTCAAACCCGTATACATGGACGCATCTTGATCGGAGAAGGAATATGCATGAAGAACGGATTTATAAGCAAGTCCAGGTCACAGTGTCCGTCGATCACCCCTGAAGGATGAAAGGCAATAGATTTTTACACCGGGGTGTTGATCGCGATCGCCGCTGCTTCCGCTGCTAATAAAGCTGCGTTAGCTCCGGATTGCGATCGCGCTGCTCGACCATCAGATAGACGGCGTGAGTCGCTTACCACAGCACCTGTCGATGCCGGGTCTCGAAGTCGCGGTACATGGATGCTAATTGAGCGAATTAATCAGTGGCAGAAAACGATACCGGTGTAACTTGGCTACGGAATTGATTTCAAGACTCTTGCCCGTACAACGTCAAAACTTGGCCCGAAGTAACAATCCGTGCAATTCACTCGGATTCAGGAGGAGCAGCGATAAATCGAGGCGCGGAAAATTAAACATTTTCGGCCGTGTCGAGACCTTGAATAGGATTCTCACGTCTATATCTGACACGCATGTCAAGCTGACACGACGTGCCGACCACGGGTGTGCGTGGTGGTAGGATCAGGGTACCCGATCGCGGTATCGGGAAACCATTCAGCGCGGGGTATTCGGGTCGGAGCCAAACGGTTGTACTCAGCGGGAACAAGCAGAGCATTCTCTGTACTCGGCGTATCGCTGTCATGCTGACCGATCCGTCGGAGCTGATAAATGCTTCGCCAAAGAGGTCCACAATTAGAGAATGGGTGCGTCGCAGGTGGTGCGGATCCACTCAAAAGTGGGGGAGATCCAGACTTGGGACTGGGGAATCCACTGGAATTGGACCGGCATCAATCAGGCAGAAGGCGGAGCATTGCTCGACGACCCACAGCGCTTTAGCGAAGAGCGCACTGAGACAAGGCGACCAGAGTGTCTTCTTCAGAAGCGTCGAATGGCTCTGTATCGGAGAGCGGTGATTCGCTGGCCGAAAGCTTCTGAGATCGCTTACATCCAGTTTGGGAAACGGATTGTTTTGTACTTGCGGTAAATTGAGGCGCTGAAGTCTGTGATGATCCTGACGTAGGTGTAAATTTGTCCGAGCATGCTGATCCGGAAGATCGCGCAAAGACGCGGGATTCCTTCCTAGTCAGGATAATTGAAAGATAGGAGTGGTCCAGTGGATCGCGGGGACCCACCGGCATACTTGGTCGAAGGGGTAATCACCAATTTCGTTCCGGATCGCGCCATCTTCGCCGCGCGGGAACGCTTGATCGGGAGATTGGATCCGTGGACCTGGATCGCTTGGCGGTTTCTGGGGTAGCGGAACGTAGAAAAGATACTCGAAAAAAGTTAAAGGGATCCAGATACCAATTGAGCCAAGTGGGTACGGATCCTGTAGTGATAGCGGACAGCTAAGAGACACTTCTGTTCCCAGCCCAATGCTTGACTGCATGATTGATTTACTTAAGCGTCCCGATCCGCGAGCTCTGATCGTAGCCGCTACAGCTCCGCCTCAACGCACTCTCGTGCGTAGAGGAGGTCTCAATATGTCTTCGACATGTCTTTAAGCGCCAATCGGGCCATTTTAAGTTTCTTATCAACTTTGTTAAAGAAAAATTTGTATTTGGATGCCTTTGCCGTTGCAGCTTAAGATCACCACCCAAATTCAGCTCCGCAGAAGCCAGGCGCGAAGTCAATGTCTCCAATTTCTGTTGGGAGATGATGGTTTTACGAATGTGGCGATCCTCAGCTTGCTTCAATTTTCTTCTGGATTCTAAAAAAGCCGTCTTGATTTCTCGGACCACGTGATCTTGATATAAGAGACGTGCCATCTTCTTTTGGAGCCCACGCGGCCTTTCAATAAAGTTCTGACGATCGGTCCGGATGCCGAGATAACGCGATTAGACATAGGTCGCCAAACGTGGGCGATCTCGACGTATGATCGCAAATCCGTTTGCAGTTGGTCGATCTACAGTTTCTGGTCCTGACATACATTGGTTAAAGCGTGTTAATCTACAAAAACCGCGTCCTGAAGTTCCAGTTTATCGTAGAGTGTCGCGAATCCCGCAGTCAAAGATCGCGATCCAACAAGGATGCAGCACTCCCCCCCCGAGACAAAGGCAATACGGCATGCCATCCGCCAGTCGAATCCGGCAGTAGAGGGGAATACAAAATCAGGTTATAATCTCCATTCTGGAAGGTGCGCACGATGCAGGATCTATGGACGTTGTGGGTGCACAGTCGATCGACACTGTATGTCGACCGTTGGTGCAGGGGGCGATTGTGGAGAAGCGCAGAAGAATAATGATGGAGATTGTGGTTCGCGCCAATCGCATTAAGTGCGAGACATATTTTTTAGTGGAGTTCTCTCAGAGATATGCTCGTTGGCACGAATGATGGGATCACACGACTGAATGACAGGAAGTGACTGTGGGATTTATGCAGATTGATCTACCAAACGGTCAAGAAGGAGTATAGTAAAGGATTGACGACTGACGATCACGATCCGCGACCAAGGGCTTGTATAATCAAGTTACAAGGTTCGTATCGCTTAATGGGTGAATTTCAAGTAGAGTACTGGTTCGTTAACGACAATGGAAAATGGGTGAATTATGGAAGCAAGCTAGAAGAGTGGAGCGTCAATATTATCAAACATGCGAGGTTATAAAAGTAACGGCGATTCGACGGTGGATGTCCGATCAGAGAATCGAGAGATTGATCACGATCTACCCTGGGTGTGTATTGCTTGATTGCGTGGACACATAATTGTGTGGATACATAATTGGTGTGGACCACATACCGCTATCCACTGCCCAAGCGATCCACCCCCGAGCGATCCACCACGGAGCTATCCACTATGGAGCGATCCACCACCTAGCGATCCCTCACGTAGCGATCCACTACCTAGCGATCCACCACGGAGAGATCCACTATCGAGCGATCCACCACCTTGTGATCCACTATAAGGGATCATTACCCGAGCGATCCACCACGTAGCGACCCCCTACCTAGCGATCCGCTACGGAGCGATCCGCCACCCAAGTATCTGCTGTGGACCATATGATGCACGAGGTGAATGAAATAGGCAGGCGATACGCAACAGTGATCTAGCGAACAGATGAGCATAGTCATAGGTTTTAAGTTTGGGTGACCGACATTGAACAGAATTGTGACAGAAAGCCACTAATCGAATTTTTAGAACGTAAATCGGGGACCACCTTATTAAGACGTCGCTTTCTGGCGGAAAACGTCACCAAGCGATGTATCAATCCAATAGGAAATGAAAGATGGTTCCAATGGGGATCAGCGATCCGATCCAACTGTCGCCAGATTGATGGACATGGAATGGTTTGGGACAAGGAGCAGAAATTGATGATTGTAATGGACCAATCTGGGACGAGTCGCAGATATGTATGATTGCCAAATGTACTTCTGGGACGAGGTGGTGCAATATGACTCTGTGACGAAGGTGTAACATCCGGCAGATCGTTGACACTCTATACCGGTCCCGAAATGGCGGTACTGATTTTGGTTAATTAAACCCGATCTGGAAACGGGGATACTCATGGAGATCCAGGGAGCTATGTGGAGAGCCTTGTGGACCGGATAAACCCGGGAGGATGATATTGGAGCACGTACGGTAAACAGAAAGCTATTTACTGCTGAATTATACCGTACCGATCCTCAACGATCTCTAATTGGGAACCATATCGGTCATGTTCTATGTTGATTATGGATATATCGCTAATGAGTCTACTGGATCATGATAAATGCACTCGATAAAGGTCCCTGAGCGATGTCTTGAAAGTCCAGACCGGACGGGGCAGTGGAAGCCGGTTGAATTGACGTCGCATAAATGGATTTAGACACATTTAGTCTTTGAGTACCACTTATTGCTCTTTGGTACCAAAATTGGGTATTGGGTACCGTATATAAAATTTGGTCTGTTGTAAGCATTTGGGCACGATATCGAAAATATTGACGCTATTTTTGGAGTACAGGTCATGAAATTTCAACACGTATTCACGGGGGCGATTGTAATTTAGAGGTGATATCGGTTTGTAGAGTGACATACAGTTTGGAATAGGCTATAATATAGGTTGGCTAGTAATTTGGATGGTTAATAAAATAGACTTGATCTCTACTTCTTCTGATTACGAAGCGCGCTCCCTCCCTCTCTTATAGGCAAGTTCTTCTTTGGCTCCCTGACGGTTTGAGGCACGCGTGTTGCTAGGACATTGAAGACCGATCTTAATTTGTTGGCTAAGATCGAAGAGAGCGATACCGGAAGATCTAGTCCGAAGAGATCAAGATCTCACACTTAACTCAACTGCTAGAATGGCAGCAACAACGGAAAAGGACTGAACACAAGATTGCGAGAGGCACAAGTGGTCAGAAGATCTGGACAAGGCGTTCAAGACAAGACCGAGCAAGATCAAAGCGATCTACTAGACATATCGGCGTGTTTCATTTTGGCGAAACAAGCAACCGATCCGCCTACAGAGCGCACTTTCCAGTAAGCTCGGCCGATCCAAAGAAAAGATCGGACCGATTCCAAGGCAAGATCGACGCAAGACTATTATTTGCTGAGTGAAGATTTCCGCAAAGAGAAGACCCCGATCCCGAAGACGAGTCGAGATCGGTGCGATTCAAGATCGAGATCGCGACATCTCCAAAGAGAGATCGCCGCGGCTTAAGATTGGGATCGCAGAACCCCCGTTCGTGGTGTGAAGATTTCCGCACTGGAAGCAAACGCTCAACCCCAAACCTCTCAGCGAGATCGACATCTCCCAACGCCATTACGAAGAGCTCAAGCCAGCCCAATCGACGGGTACACAAGGTGAGCACAAGGCTATACAACAATGCACGGATCGGAGTACCCCCTCCGTGAGTCGGCAAGTCCGAGAAAGTGGAAGATCGACACTCACACAATCAATTTGGTAAGATCGACTGAACCACAATGGTGCGCGTGCCCGGAACTTCTGAGGCCTCTAGAATAAACTGTGAGTCCACTGGGAAAGATATCGAGATAGACCAAGAACCTGGGACTGAAGTGTCAGCGACAGAAGGATCGACGCAGACGCGCAATAGCACGAGATCCCCAAATTATTAGTGTGTTGGGAGGTACTCTGATGAACTGAAAATGAAAGAGGAAGATCGAGAGATCGATCTGGAAGAGAAACCTCAATCCTTTCCTAGGTTTTTCTCAGGGACCACCGCAGATCGCTCTGCAAAGATCAATCTGCTGGATGAAAGTCCAATGGTGAAAACCAACCGGTTAAAGCCAAACCCTATCTCCTCGTTAACAGGTCACCTGACCTCAAGTTGAGGAAGACGATCGAGATTTCTGCTACACCGGGACGAGCTATGATGAGAACGCTGTGATCGTAAGACAAAGATCGCCAGATTGACCAGACCGTAGAATCAAGGATCGGAGACAAAGAGTAATACGGTCAAGAACTGGACGAGATCGCGGTGTCACAGACAACATATGACCCAGTGAAGATCGCATCCAGAGAGGCCGGAACGTCAAACGAGACGTGGAAGCATGCGAAATGGCAATGCGATTATAGCCTCTTGAAGACACTGCTCAAGACAGATTCTGTGTTTAAGGTTTTACAGCTCAACTTGATCGAACCTCTGGATAAGCCCATCTCGATCCCGCCGCCCGTGACTAGCAAACATGACGCGATTAATTTGATTTTTCGGATTTTACAAGACACAGGCTACTGCTCTAATGCTTTCAAGAGAGATGACCTGCTGAGTTGCATCTTGTAACAAATATAGGACACAGTAAGTGAGTTCTTATAAGTCATGAGACTGCTAGTAGGCAAGACCACTACTCCTAGTAACGAGATCGCCATACCCCTGGATTCAACTCTAGAGCACCTTTCGCGATTGCTCCAGTATGCCTCAGCTGACTCCGAGATCGAGTCAGATGGGTCCATTATCATTCGTCGGATGTCTCTAGGACCATCGAAAGGATCGTATTTAAAGGACAGGATCAGCAAGGTCAGGATCGAAGCCTTTAGAGATATATCCAAGATCGACACACAACCAAGGTCGACCGGTGCACCCATTAAGCTGGATGATTAGGAAGAGGGCGACCTAAATCGTTTCTTCAATACAGCAATGGAGATCTACGAGTCGGATCAACGAACCACTTAGTGAATGAACCGACAGCAAAACCGTCACTCAGATCGCCGTACGTTTATCCAACCTTCGCAAGAAAACTACGACATACCGGATGTGGATATGGGATCGGTTGAGTCTAATGTAATTTACAGAATTTCAGTCTCGGGATAGTAGTTCGGCGACTCAAGTGTCAGCGAATCGGGTGTCGACGACTCAAGTATCAACGACTCGGGTGTCGGCGACTCAAGGGTATAGCAGAATGCGAGAAGATCGAACGACAGATTCATCACTATATTTGTATAGGAACTAGGGAAGGACAGAGAGCCATTCAAACTGGCTCTGCGAGAAAGCAAAAGAGATAAATCAGTACAGTGTGGATTTTTAAGTCAAAGACACGCGTACACTTAATTTTAGTCCCTGTGTGGGCTAGATTATGCCAGCCGTCGAACCTCGAGAGGCATAGCTTGTAGTGGTATCGACTGGTAGCACCAAGATTTACGGAATGCCCGGGTTGGGCAGCGCTCGCTACTAGCGAAAGAAAGAGCCTCGTCGACGACGGGTCAGTGCCCAACAGCCGGCACTGTTGGAGTCTTGTCAAGTGACAAGCCGGTGACTCAATATACGGCACTGTTGAAAGTCTTGTAGAGCGACAAGCCGGTGGGCCTCAGCCGAGGGCACTGTAATTCTTCTAGTCGGGCGTTCACTGCGGCCGGTGATCTGTAAAAGCGCGTGCGCGTCGGCTTCCATCCTTTGGTGTGAAGTCACAGGGAGTGAAAGGTGTAGAAGCTGCTGAGCTCAGGTAGACTTTTGGAGGAATTGGTTGTAAGGAATCCGCTAGGTGAGAGCCACAACTGAATCCCGAAGGGGCGAACCGCGAGAGATTACCCTCACGTACTAGCCCGTGCGCCGACTAAGCTCGGCGATTAATTTGTTTGTGCGTTGAGGCTGTTGTATGACAGATTTGACTAACTACGATACCACAACTGGTGCCGCGACCCGGGAATTTAGGGTGCAATTTTTTAGCAGGTACCAAACAACTAAAAACGAGCGAGATGGTCACCCATTCCAAACAAGCGAGCGGCGGAACCTCAGCGATAGCTGGAAGATCGTAACGCGCTGAATCGAACTAAGCATCAATGAACGACACCGAAGTTAAGGTGGAAGTCAAGAGAGAGCGTGGAATCGGCGAGTTCAAAGGAGATAACCACGGGGAGGATGAACAAGGTGGAAGAGAAGAGTACAACAGCGGAGGAGTACTCGAGGAAGATTTGGAAAAGCGTGTACTACACGCGGGGCATGTGAGTCGCGTGCAGGCTATAAAGGCGAAACACGCGCAAGCAGCGAGATACTTCGTGCAAGCTGAGCAAGTAAAAGGAGATGACGACGAACTAAGGCTGGGGGTAAAAGAGCTTCAATCAGCCATCTCTAGGACTTCGAAGAAGATCTTCACCCCTCATGCAAGCCGGACCCTCCACCAAATTGCCGAAGAGATGAAGAGGAGCAAGTGGATCAAGAAGCTCGACATCGAAATGTCTAATCAAGCGAAGTGGTCGGAAGTCAGCACTATGCTAAACATGACCTGCACCGTCTAGAGCATTGAAGCACTCTCGTCGTACACGTTTTACCTCTTGCGCGCGATGGGATACAAATTCAAGGTGTCGCAGGACCACAAGTTTGCTGAGGCAATCGTTAGCCCACGGGTGGTCAAAAAAGAGATGGATGAATGGAGAGACAAGCTCAGAGACGCGTTTGGAATCGATGCGATCCCAAGCTTTACCCAGACGATGCAACAGCTGCACGGGGATGCCTTCCCGATGGAAGAGGAAGGACCGATACCACCGCGTTATAAATTTAAAGAAAGGGCAAGCGAGACTCAAGCGTGGAGAATGCTCGCAAAGGTGAGCAGGATGAGACAGAACAGGGGGCATCCCCCGAGTGGAGAGATCGCCTTACGTGGGAGACGTCTACATTGAGAAATTAAGGTCTTCTCTTCCGACGAGGGGAAAGAATTCACTAATGAGGGAGAAAATGGACGAGGACGTTATGACGACGACGACGACGACGAAAACTGGACTCGACAGCAACGTATAATCAATTCAACGATTAACTGCAATCGTCGTTTAATTTTTGATGGATCCTGGAGTGTCCGAGGACAGTAACTCGAGATACGGACGCATTCGCCGCTGGAAAAGATTGCCAAGTTTGAAGGAAGACGTTACCGGTCCGACGAGGCTCTCGAGTGGATCAACAAGACGTTCCCTTACGAGATAAAGTGAACGTGCAAACCCCAGAACGACTGGTGTGAGCCATTTTTGTTGAGTTTGGGGACGGTAGCCAAGAGTTGGTATCGACAGTTGTCGAAGAAAAGGCAACGGACATGGAAGTTGCTCAGCAAGTCGTTTTTGAAGTATTACTGTTCACAGTACGACCAGTCGGCAAGGCCGAGACACTACTCGGTGAAGCGTCAAGAATACGAGCATGTGTGCGGCTTCCTCCTCCATTTGAATGGATATGCACGTGCATCTCAGATTCAATACGAGAAGGGAGGTGCCAAATCCGAAGATCATGTGATACATTTTTTGATCAATTGTGGAGACGATGACTTGATGGATTGTATCTATCCTCAACGAAATGTTAATATACATCGAGTGGAACAGATCATCAGTCATCGCTTGCTGGAAGAGAATTGTAAGAAGCAGCGAGACCGACTGAGCAACAATCGAATGTTCGATTCCCACAGAACGCGTTCCGAGTCAATCGCCGCCGAGATAGTAAAAATGACAGTGCTCGTCGATCGGAGAGCCGACGAGATGACAGGATCGATGATCACCGATTCGATTATTGGGAAAGACGCGATGAGTCCGGATTCCTTCACCGGGAAAGACGTGACGAACATCCCTTCTTCAATAGAGACAGACAACCACGGCGCGAAGGGCGGATAGAGGAAAACGAGCGTGATAACAGCCGCCGTATTACCCTCGCGTCAGCGACTACCGACGATTTACGAGCTTCAGTTATAGTATCAAAACTAGGACAATATGCTGATCAGTACGAGTCGCAAGATGAAGAAAGTGACTACGACTACTTAAATGACTGCGAGTCGGACCCTGACACCGATTATATGGAAGTGGGTAGAGAAGTGAACAGGGCAACGCTACCTACGGAACGCAGCGAGCCATTACGATCAGGTCCCAGCGCTGTGAGTCGGGCGGGATTACCAGCTGATCATAGTTTACGGTTAGATCAACGGAATCAAGTAAACCAGCGGCACCGACAGGACCACTCAAGAGACTGCCAGACATGGGGTCCCTGCGGTGCGTGCGGTGAGGCAGGCCACGACGCTCATTTTTTCAGACGCCCATGCAAGTTCTGCATACAAGTGAATGACGTCGGTAGATGCAAACTGCTCACCGAGTTTATAGACTAACAAAGTTTGTCAAGTCATCGGTTGATCGAAAAACTGTGCCCGAAGAAGTCCAACACATCTATTAACCAGGCAATTTAAACTAGGAAGCTCGCCGACTTTGACTGGGTCAGGAAACAACGGGACTCTACAGTAAGTGGAACCAGCAGTCGATGAGAACTACGTGTCCGCCTTTGTTGGAGACACAAGAAGGCCCGACGATGAAGTGTATAGAGGAAAGGTGGAATGGAGGACCAACCAGATCCGTTCTTTGCAGATGACCAGGTTGAAAGAGAAAGATTGATGGCTCGGATGGACGCATAGCGCGACTCTCGGCGACCTATGAAATCGGAGAAGCCAATTAAAAGGTTACAAGGGGAGCGACTAGGATATGGGTCGTCCAGAAAGTTTGATTGGAGAGTGAGAATGAGAGCTTATGTCTAGGGAGCAGTGAATGATGAACGGACTAAGATACTGCTTGACACCAAAGCTAACATCTCGGCGATCAGTGAGCCTTTCGTCTGAAAACTTAAGCTCTAGGGTCACATGAGCACGGACAAGCGGATTGACGTTCAAGGGATAGGGAAGTCAAAGGTGGTAACGACGTCAAAAGCTACAGTCAAGATACCCTGGAATGGAAGGTGGTCTATAAATTTGAAGTATGGACCATGCCACATCACGCGCAGGTGAATCTAATCTTTGGAACAGACTCAACGAATCAGCCAAAGTTCGTCCAGAACTCTTCTCTAAAACGACCAAGTCACCCGACGAACTGGTATCGCTGCTCAAGTGCGCAAAAAGAGGTCGACGAACAGGAGTGGGGCAGAGAAATCACAGGAGAACCCAGAGATACCATGAATGTCGGTCAACGAGAGTCTGAGGTATTTCAGCTGCAACGTCAACAACCACCTGGTTTCACACACGAACTGGGGGTTCGTCGATTGCCCGTACTAGTGCCTACGGTAATATACAACAGGAGGGGAAAAGCGACGATGGCCCGACTGACATATCTTGCACCACGAGTAAAAACTGGCCCGGCTCATTTTCTGATAGCAGTGTAGGCGCCACACGACACGCTTCCACGAGATGAGGAATTTGTGCGCGTGAATTCGTTAAGGTACAGAGATTGGCAAGTGTTGGCATAAGAACACGTATTAGACAAAGAATTGCTGCGGAAAGGTAAGGATTTGTATGAGGAATGGTTGTCTCGACAACCACCGGCCGTGGAATGACCGAATTACATACTACCGCGTGCCATCCTTCGTCGAGATAAAGCGACCACGGGTACACGATTTCCGACCGATGAGAACGAGTGTGATCGAGAGACAGAAGACAGTATACTAAGAGAACAAGCCCGGGATGGTCCCACGGAGCAAAAGAGGAGCGAAACCGACAGTGGAGATAGTCATTGCGCTGATTATCACCAGAAAATAATCACGCGTTTCAAGGATAAAAACGAAGACATCAGCATGAGATCGAACCATTCGGCAGCAGCAGCAACAACAACGTGCACTTATTTGGGCGATGATTAAGTGTTGCTCAAAGAGTCAATCCATCGGTCGGATGATGAAAGGGAAGAGCAAAACACAAAACGAAGTCGAGTCGTCACTTCATCTGCAGCAGATAAAGAGTCGCGGTATAGAGAGAACAACTCCGTCGACGATCCCCACAAAAGGTCATTGTGCGTTCTGGAAGAATTGAGCGTGTACCCACGGGATGAGGAGTCAAAGACTGTGGAAGTAAAACAACCGACTTATGAGCATAAAAACTGCGAAGACACAATGGTTGATTACGCCCGAGGACTCGCCTTTCTGCCGGACCTCACTGAGCTGACACCAACAAATTTGGATTACGACGGAAAGAATGTGACCACATCAGATCATGGTGAGGAACAGCAAGCCAAGTTAATTGCTGTGTTGAAGAAATTTGAGCAGTCCATGAGTTTGTGGAATTGCATTACCACCTCCATCGTACACATTAGTTTGCGACATCGACGTATATCAGCATGAACCTATTCAGCAACGGGCTCGATGTAACGGGGCACACCCTTGCGTGAATTCAACGCAAGGGTATCGGTGCCCCGACCGACGTACACGAGGCGAACGAGGAAGCGTAGGATAGGAAAAAAGTGAAACTGTTATACTAATATAATTGAGTCTTTTAACTACTGTCTCTTTGTTTGACTTAACTTAATTATGCTAATATAACTGAGTGTGTGACGACGTCTACTCACCACTCATTGCGCGTGTCTTGCGGCGATTGGTGGGTTGATATCATCAAGATATCAACTAAAAGGCAGACTCTTTGGTCGACCCATCAAAATCACCACTTCGGTGATATTGTTTATAGAATATTCAACTTCATATTCTTTATTGTCACTTTTCTTAAAGTGACACTTCCATGTAACGGGCTGCCCCGTTACATCACCCCCCCTTAGCTGATTGTCACCGTGTGACTATCGAAAATATTGGCGGTCACCCGTTGGTCACCATTGGGACAGGGAGCACTTGTTGGGTCCGTTCCATTTACTTTCCGCCCGACCTCGCATAATTAACATGTCTATGCGGGGTGACTCAAGACACGCACAGCCCGCAGCTGTGCCAGCCTCTGCGGCATACGATTTGTCGTCTGCTGCTCGTTCTCCGCCTGCAGCAAGAGGTGCTGAAGGTGCACGCGGTAGAGCACTGCGTGCGCATGATGACCCCGACATTGAGGTCATCTACTCTGGCGAGTCAGACGTGTCTGACTCGGGCAATGCTGCAGAGGCGTCTCGCTCACCGGAGACGCCTTAGAATTCGCCAAGGCCACTGCTGAACGAACGGACTCGTGAGTTGCAACACAGTCTGATCGGCAGTGATGAATTCTGGTGATGAATATGTTTGCCCATCACCGCAATCAGCTCGTGCTCCTTCGCACGAGCGACTTGACAATGGTGCAACCCATCGTCACACTGACAACCGTGGTATCAACAAAGGTACCACCGTGAAGCGTGATGAGCTGAAGCCGTGGCCTTTGCCCGAACGGCTCATCAACATCTTGTCTCACGAGACAAGCCAACACCATCGAATACCCTTATTCGATGCGACTGAGCTTCACGGCTTGACTCCCAGCGCGAGAAACTTTCGCGCTAAAGAAGATTTTTATCTCGATGTTTTACTTAGACATCGATGGTACAACGGCAACCAAAAGCGTGACAAGGCCTCGATTTTGGCTGCGTGGAACGCGTTCGTCCAAAACGTAAAGAATTTGGACGAGAAGGGTACTCCAGAAACTTGATGCGACACGCCTCATCTTGGAAAAAAGAGACGCCAACCGGTGCCAGGTACCGGCTGCACTGTTTGTCGATTGAGGCAGGCATTCCTTGCCTCACATGGGGAGACCCTTGTGCGAGTTGTGTTAACAACTCGCAGCGTGCACATCGGGACATGTATTCCCTAATTTCGCCCTGGGGAAGGGCACATCTCTCGGAGGAGATGCGTGACGCGATTGCAAACTTGCAATCCATCTACAAGCGCCTAGGGCGCGTGAATACCGATGATCCCTCTGAATCAATCGGATAAATCTCGTCATACTGGTGGACGAGACCTTCAACGTCCATCAACAGCTGATAGCGGGGCTCCCGGCTGTTCCAAGAGGGTGGATACCCCCGCCACTGGACGAGGTAACTCGTCCTTGATCCTGAATCGTCACGGTGGCTCAAAATATGCCCCACTAGAAAGCGTTGACCACCGTGAGCATGCACCAAAGGATGTAGTGGAGGAGGAAAGACCTCCTCCAGATGATTCGGTTCACCATCTCGACCCTTACGAGATGGATCGCGTAATCGATGAATTGCGCGATGACTTGAAGCAAGAGCGCGACCGGCGCTACGCTTTGACCGATTCCGTGCGGAAGAACCGCAAGGATCGCGAGGCTGATCGGGCGCGAGACCGCGCCGATTACGCCACAGCGCAGCTTCAGGTCGAGAAGGATGTTTGCTCCCTTTCCGGCGAGCTGGCGACAGCTCGCGGGGAGATATCTCAAATGAGTCTTGAGGTATCATATCTGCGCGAAGAGACGGATCGTCTGGAGCGCGGACGCAAGAACTTGATGGATGTTCTTGAACGTGGGGGCTATCTTCATCGGAAGAAGAAGGTTCGTACTGACAGTACGGCCTGAGCCTTGCACCACGTAAAACGTAGGATGCTTGCGCATCTTACGTGGCAATTCGAGTGTGTATGCACTGCCCTTGCGATGCAACACTCGAAATGGACCAATGTACTTCGGTAGTAGATTACTACTGCCGACACTAGTGACTGCATGTCCAGGTAGGTTTACCGTAGACAGTAGTACTGGTTGGTTAACTTTAAATGAAAGATCATTTGCTCTTCCATTCTTGTCTGCGTTCCGTTTCTGACGGTCCACCGCATTTGCGATGGCGTCCTGAACGAAACGGACTACCACTTCTCGAGTCAGCAGGAAGTTCTCTGCTGACTCTTTGTTTTGTCTTTCAGTGCGCTTCGTGCGCACTGCTAAGAGATTGCTCTCTTCTTCAGCGAGGTTGTCTTCATCCTTGCTGGCATAATCGTTGACGATGCTGAATATAACAGCATCGTCATCATCATCCGAGTCAATAATAGCGTCGTTGCTATTATTGAGGTGATCTTCTTCATCGATGTCGACCTGATCGACATCGGCATCATATGTGACGACGTGTGCGTCGACACGTGATGAGCAAGAGCCAAAACGGTTTTTGCTCGAGCGAGTCCCTCCCCCCTTATTCAAGAGTTACACTCTATAAGGGCGGGCACACGTGGATGGAGTAGGCCATTTACGTAAAATGGTGTGTGCTGTGTGGAAGCATGCACCGAATTATTGATGGCGAATTCTACCATTGATAGGAATTCGCTCCAACTCGAAAACGAGTGGACATATCCTCGAAGGATCTCTTCGAGGATACGGTTCGCACGTTCCGTCTGACCATCTGTTTTCGGATGGTCAGAAGTGGACTTTTTCAATCGTGTTCCGAGAGAACGGAACACGGTTTGCCAAAATGCCGCCGTGAACCGAGGGTCACGGTCGGATACAAGTTCACGGGGTAACCCGTGGAGTCTAAAGACCGTGTCGAGAAAGACACGAGCACAACCTTGAGCCTTGATCGACTCAGGGAAAGAAGCAAGATGCGCCATCTTGCTGAATCGGTCAACAAACAAAAGAATACCATTATTCTTGTGAGCTTCTTCGGGAAACCCGAAGACGAAGTCCATTGAAACGGACTGCCAGCACTCTGCCGGGACCGGTAGAGGCTGTAATGGTGCGCGGGATGAAGGACTAGGCTTCACCCGTTGACAAACCTCGCAAGCACGTATGTACTTGCGTACAAACTGATACTGGCGGGGCCAGTAAAAGTCACGACTTACCGTGAGGTAAGTCTTTTCTCTCCCACGATAGCCACCTGTTGGGGCATCGTGACACTCATACATGAAGCGTAATCGCAAATCATTATGGGTGGGGACGACGATACGAGGCGTGTCGCCGTCAACGGCTGTATAATAACAGTCCGTTACGGGTTGTGTACCGATCCGATGAGGATCGGTACAAAGCCGGTAAATCGTTCAATGATTTACTGGATTGGAAGCACCAAATGATCTATCAAACGCAGAAGATCTATGCCGTCTGCGTATGCCTTTCGTACGTCGTCAAGTAAGCTTGACGACGGGACACTGGCTGTCAGTGTCGCAACAGTGGGCTTATCCTCACTGTTGGATTGTGCGACCGGCTCGAAATCGGTCCGGCGCGAAATCGCATCAGCAACGACATCGAGAGGTCCTGGTTTATACTCCCCGAAGTAGTTATGCCTTGCAAAGAAAGACAGCCACCTCGCCATTCTCTGCGAGAGGTGTGGGCTGTTTACGGCCGTGCGTAATGACGCATGGTCCGTATAGACGGTGAACGGTCTATGTCCCAAGAGATAGACCCGGAACTTAGCCAGTGCATATTTCATGGCAAGGTGTTCCTTGTCATGCACTGGGTAATTACGCTCAGCTGCTTGCAGCTGACGCAACTGATAGCAGATGACGCGCTCCGTGCCATCTGCATCGAACTGCATTAACGCACAGCCGATTGCAAAATCGCTAGCGTCACAGATCACATGGAATGGCCTGTCTTGATCTGCAATCACCAAGATGGGCGATTACATCAAGCTTTGCTTGATACCCTTAAAGGAACGCTGGCACTCAGCGTTCCATGACCACTTGACATTTTTCTTGAGCAAGCAAGAAAGATGAACAGTCATCTCGGAGTAGTTGCGCGAGTACTTGTGCAAGTACGCCGCTAGGCCAAGGAACCTTATTAGTCCCTTGACATCGACTGGCACTGGCCAGTCGGTGATCGCCTTGATCTTTTCGGGATCAGGGCGTACGCCGTGCTTACCCACGATGCACCCAAGAAGTGGTATTTCGCTAGCCGCGAATATACACTTCTTGAGATTTGCGTACAACTTATGCTTGCGCATAAGTCGAAGGACTTGACGAACGTGAGTTCTGTGAACTTCAACGTCCGTCTTTCCGTCCATAGCCCAGTTATGGACGAACACATCCTCGAAATAACTCGGTGAGAAGTCTCGCCCCGGTCTCAACAGATCTGTGACACATCTGTTGAATATTGCAGGGGCATTGCTCAGCCCCTGTGGCATAACTAGCCACTTCCACAGCATCCCGCTGGGGGTGCCCACTGCTGTATACGGGATGTCCCGTTCACGCATGAGGATCTGATAGAACCCATCCATCAGATCCATGGACGAAAAGATGGTACTCTTTGACATACCATCTATGATTACGTCCTTCCTCGGTATCGGCGTCTGAGCCTGTAACGTTGCAGCATTCAATTTGTTGAATGCGTGCACTATCCGCCACCCTCCTGTGGCCTTTCGCACACAGAAGGTCGAAGAGCTGTGAGGGGATGTTGATTCCCTCACATGGCCCGCTGCTAAGCGATCGGCAAAGAACTTGTCGATCGCTAGTACTTGTTCACAAGGCAGTGGCCACTGCTTCATGACACAGTACTTCGATCCCGTTTTGAGCTTGATCTCGTGTCGAGTGCCTTTGTCCTTAGGCAACTCGCTAGGTACTGATTCAGGGAACACATCCCTGAATTCGATCAAATCCTTATACAAAGGATTTGCCTGAAGTGACTCCCAGGATTGAGACGTGTATCGCTCAATCCGATTCTTCTCATCGAGAACACTTTCGTCCATCGATGAGCTGCTGAGAACCCGTTCGTTCTCAGCAAACACTGTTGCCGACCGAATATCGGCCACATTCTCATCCTCTGTGACGAGTATGCAGATCTGCTTGACTTTGCCACTACGCAGATCACGCAAGAACCGTTTCGGTTCTAGCGTTGGCAACTGAGTTATCTCCGAAGTTAACTTCGGAGGCACACTCAGATCAAGCGTATAAGCGCCTACGCTTGATCCGTCATTAACCAAGACGTTCAACGTCTCGGTTACTTCCTGGGAACTTCTTTCCACAGGTTGCTGAAGGCATAATCCTTCAGCAAGTGACTCTTGATGAATTCCTTCCTCAAGTACGTGGGGACTTATTCCCTCGACGTCTTCTGACTGTGGATATGCAACCACAGTCAGGGACCGATCCTCTACGGTCGACACTCCAGTCGACCTAGGATTTCCATGTTGCCCTTTGAAGGCAGCAGGTTTCTTACTTATAAGATGCTTTCAGCTAGGCATGCATCCATGTCCCGGTTCACTCGACTTATTCGAGTGGTGGACCTTCGGCGCAGCCTGTACTCCTGTACATCCGCCGGGAGCTTGCTCCACAGTGTAGTGATCAACTACACTGTGATCTTGTGAAGTCGTGCTAACGACCGTACCGCAAGTGAGGCCATCGCACTCACTCGCAGAACATCCACACGCTTGTGGACGCTCCAAGATGTTCATCAGATGGCCATGTGATGGACAAGTGGCAGGCATCTTCACGGATCGATGCTGCCAGCTCACCCTTGGCTCGTACTTTCGGAGCCAAGGTAATCCCAGGATGACATCAAATTTGTCATCCAGATCTAGTACGATGAAGTCATCATCGCACTGTTCGACCTCCAACGTGTAGTGGATTCCGACTACACGTTTATCAACGGTTATCGATGCGCCTGTTGCAAGGCGCACCGTCATCCTCGTGAGGGGAATGTCGCACTCAACGAACTTGAGCCTACGACACTCTAGTGACTGGCGACAAACAAAGTTGTTCGACGCCCCACAGTCTACTAGGGCACGAAGCGACAAATCATTTGTCGCTTCCAACATCAAGGTGATGAGCGAAACGTCATTACCAGGGCAGAGACACACAATGATTGTGTATCTGGAGCAACTTTCGTCAAGAGATTTGCAAATTCTCTTGAGGTTGCTGGATCAGTAGGGCGCTCCGCCCCTACTGACCTCGACCATTTTTTGATGGTCCGTCTCGCTGTTGCGGCTTCGCAACAGCGCTGGACCCACGCCCATTGCCCTTTCTGGCAAGTGGTCGTCCATTTTGCTCAGTACTGTTTGGTACTGGGCGTGGAGCACTACACTCGTATGCGTGGTGCCCTAACTTCTGACAGCAATTGCACCTCTACAATCGCTTGTTGTTCAAAGAGCGAGGTCTCTCGCTCTCAACATAGCAGAGGTCCATTGGTTCTGGACCTCCGATCTCTTGTCGTCTCGGTGGACGGTAAGAGTTTGAGCTAGCATGATCCTGTCTCATGCTAAAGTCTTCCTGTTCCGCGGCTGATATCGCTTCTTCAAGCGTATTCAGCTCAAGGCGGAACAGGTGGCTCCTGACGGGCTCTTCTGCAAGCCCCTGCCTGAACACCGTAATCAACGTGTGTTCATGAATTGGGTTAACAGTTTGAGTACTCTCTAGGAGTCGTATATGTTGTGCGTAAGCGTGCACATCACGCTTACCCTGCTTGAGTTTCAGGAGCTCAGAACGAGCCCTGAACTCAGCTCGTGACGGCTCAAACGTATGTCTGAGCCGGGACTTGAAGTCATCTAGCCACCTAGACACATTTGGGTCGCTACTCTCGAGTCCCAGGGACCAATTTTTGGCACGCCCTGCCAAGTGGGTTGGAGCAAATGTGAGTTTCATTTGCTCATCTTCGACGCGACGAGCCCTTAAGGCTCTGTCGAGTTCGACAAACCATAGTAACAGGGAGTCCTCCGGAACTCCACTGTACTTGGAGATGTCAACCTTCATGACCTCGGGACGACGCGCATGTGTCGTCCCGCCCACAGCAGCATGGAATTGCTGCTGTTTCAACAGCTCTATCTGTTGAGCACCGAGTTCTCTCAACTGCTCGGCCTGTTGAGAGCCTTGCTGGTGAAGCAAGGCTACTTTTTCCTTTTCGGCGACAAGTTCATGTCTAACGAACTTGGCAATAGCGGCATGTTGTTGGTCTCTGTCTAGAGACTCCAACATGGCGCTAATGTCGAACTCGCTTACGGTAGAACTCATTCGTTCTACCGCACTCCATTTGATGTCACTCAAATGGGTAAACCCTTCACACGTGGCGTGAAAGGTCTCATCATCATCCAACATGTTCATGTTGGATGTTGTGGTCCTTGGAAGGACTACAAAGTGCTACCAGGTGTAACGGGGCAAACCCTTGCGTGAACTTAACGCAAGGGTTTCGGGTGCCCCGACAGACCTACACGAGGCGAATGAGGAAGCGTAGGATAGGGAGAAAGTAAAACTGTTATACTAATATAATTAAGTCTTTTTGCTACTGTCTCTCTGTATAACCTGACATAAATATGTTAATATAACTGAGTGTATGGTGACGTCTCGTCACCACTTATTCCGCGCGTCCTGCGGCGATTGGTGGGTTGATATCTCAAGATATCAAGTAATAGGCAAACGCTTTGGTCGCTTCACCAATATCACCAATATCGGTGATATTATTCAAAGGAATATTCACTTAATATTCTTTGTTGTCACTTTCTTTTAAAGTGACACTTCCATGTAACGGGCTGCCCCGTTACAGTCATCGCGAACTCCTTTTGCGCTGACGTAGCTACCAAGTACCGGTAATAACGGTGCATAGACACTGCATTTTTAGGTCAGCGTAGAGATTGTTCTCACGCACCGCTTCAAATTCTGAATGAAGGTGCCCGAGGTGGACCGTAAGATCGATCACGCCGGCGGCGGCGCTACTATACACGAAGATATCGTCGAAGTAGCTAGAGGCAAAGTCGCGAAATGGGCTCAGCGCATGCGACACCATTATATTGAAGGTAGCAGGTGCGTTCTTGATCCCCTGCGGAATCACGAGCCATTCCCACAGCATGCCGCCAGGCTTTCTCACAACAGTGAGAGGAACATCGTGAGGACACATCAAGATCTGATTTGTAAAGCCGTCCGTGAGGTCCAGTGAAGAGAAAATAATACCTCCAGACATGGTTTCGAGCACTATGCCTTTGTGAGGGATCGGAGTCTAGTATGGAATCGTCACGTCGTCCAGCTTGTTGTAAGCGTGGACGATCCGCCATCCGCCTGTCGGTTTCTTAAAGCCGAACTTAGGGCTGGATTAATGTGAGGTCCTATCACGCACATAACGCGCCTGCTGACTCCGTATATAGAAGGCGTCAATTGCTTCAATTTTATATCGTGAAAGTAGCCACTGTCGTTTTACACAATACTTAGAGCCAGGCACGACATCAAGCTCGTACCGTAAGCCACGCTCTGCCGGTAAAACCGCTGGAATTTTGTCAGGAAATACATCAGCGAAGTTGTGAGCTAAAGCGAGGGCCGTGAAATTTGGAGCGGCGAGTTCTTTCCATGATTGAACCGCAAAACGCTCTTCGCGTGCGACTTAGGTTCCGTTTCCCTTCGGGTTGCTCGCGGTTGCCAAGCACCGGGTCTCGGACGAGAAGACATAGTTGATCGACATTCCCCTTTTCAAATCACGCAGCAAGTCATCCCAACTAATTTCATGCAGCTGAGTGTTAGTAGACGTGGTAGAGGGAGAAGGGTTTCAACCAAGACAAAATGGATGTTGGGGCCAACGCCTGTCATATTGACAACGTGATAGTCTCGAACGATTGGGAGGCACTACTAGTCCATAATACATCGAAAGCGTCTGCTTCGGTGAGATGTTAGGTTGTATGTCGCACACAGGAGCTGATGCTTGACCGAAGGACGCCGGAGACCACTGTCTCGGCGAAGATTCTTGACTCAGAAACCATTGTTCGACTAAAGAGAAACATGTCGTGGTGCTGTGTACCGCAAGAATAGTTCCATCGCACGCTTCGCGTGTTTTAGAGGTCGTAGATTTTGGATCCACAACAGCAACATGCTGCCAGGTGCTCGTGGGGTCAGTAAGCACCGCGAGCACTGCGTTGTCATCGATATTACGGAGCTTAACTGTGCAATTAACCCAATCGATTACCGGACGATTCCGTGCAATTCACGGCATCCCATAGATGCAAAAAACGACCGGCTGAGGTCGGTGACCTGAAAATCGTCACAGCTTGAAAAGCCGTCGAATTAGTAGGGGGCGATATTCGACCGCTGTCGTTGCGTCCTCGGCTAATTATCGGCATACTCGACGATCACCGTTCCTGAAGACTCGCGAAAACGCATCCGCGAGGAGAAAATCAGTAAACTTTCGGCGCAAACGAAGATGTTCGTCCTAACCGAGTCGAGCAGCTCTCGAAGCGGGCGCGTCGCACCGTCGACCTGCACGATGAGCACGATCAGTCATTTTTAACTGCTGGAAGTGGTGGCATAAAGCTGCGCGTGAAGAGTAGAGGGGATAAAGTAACGGGTCTCCATCTCTGGCACGTTCCTCCTTCTTCGCCGAGTAGGACGCTCCGCGCCTCCTGTTTGAACCTGACTTTTGGCTGTGAAGCCGAGTCATTAGGGGTGACAGACTCGGCGACTGCGCGCATAGGATAATGCGCGCGGCGATACCACCGCGCGTGAACAGATATACGACATCGAAAACAAATCAGCCTACTCGTCGCCACGGGTTTTCGATTCCCGTGTCTCACAACACGTCGTGATTGAGGGACGCGCTCAACCGCGTCAATCTCCATAGAATCAGGCTCTTATACAGCACGATGGTACGACGAATGTCCCATGTGCGAGGCCATTACGCTGAAGTGTTTGCGTAACGCGATCGTGAACGCTTCTTTAAGCGAAGATGGAGGAATACGCGTCAAATGGAAACCCCGGATACCATCGTTCATACTAGTGACAAAGACGTGTACTTGCGTCACCACATGGATAAGGTCGGTAACGATGCCCGACGCCAAGTGACGAGCTCGTTTAATGGAATCCAAGATCGATTGGTGACCATATTTTAACGCGAGGAAAGCCGATCAGTGGTGGTGTTCATCCACCGCGAGGCGCAAGTCTTCCTTTAGGTCCTTTGGATCCAGGAATCAACCCGAATCAGCGACAAGATTGCAAAGCGCCCACTCCTTCGCCTTCCCCGTCAACTTTAAGAGGAGGAAGTGGGTGCGCGAGAACTCAGACGTGAGTTGACGAGCCTGGATAGCAACATCCACCTCGCAGAGCCGACAATTGAGGGTGAGACGCTTTGACCCCTCGCCGCTGTAGCTAGCGATGTCAAGCTGGACGACCGTGGAAGTGAAGGCTCGCCGACGCAAATTAGCGAACTCACGGTCGACGAAGCCTCAGATCGCGACACGCTGGAGGAGTTCCGGCGTGTTCTTGAGTACGGCAATCAAAGAACTGATGCCAGCCACGAATTCTAGGCGGCGCAGTGCTTCCCACTCGAACGTGGTGAGGTGCTGGAAGTCGTCATGATCAAACACCTCACCTGCAGCGTCCTGTATCCGGGCGCTCATTTACGTCACTAGACGATCTACAAAGTGCTAATAGGTTTAACGGGACTGAAGTACGTTACATTACTTTAATGAAGTTCTTACGAGGAAGCTGAAGAGTCACACGTGTAAGCAATTGTCGATTGTAGATTAATTTCAATACTAATTTAATAAATTTATAAGTTTATTCTAATCATCCTAGGTATAACTGGTCTCTGAGCCACGGGAGGCACCCAACTATAAGTGAACCTTTTTGGCTCATAATGGGTCTGTACCCACTTGCCAGCAGAATAGGACAACGACACACTGTAGCCACTATTCTTGGCTTCAGTCGGACCCTACTATATATATGTAAATATACGTGCGTGTACCAAAATGTTAACTAGATAGATATGACATTGTAACAATGAGTGTAAAAATAACATCCAGTTTAAGATCCACCCACAACAGTAACTAAGCGTGTGCCTGTTGTACGACTTGGATAAATGAAAATTTTATTCAATGTAACGAGGTGAGCCCGTTACTTATAAATTGGTACGAATCTATTAATTTATAAATATTATTTTATTTATGTAACGGATTGAGGTTGTTCTATAATAATCGGTAGGAATGTACCAATTTAAATTATTTATTATTCAGATAATATCAAACAACATCATTTGCGACGAGGTGATGTAGACGTAACGTTTCCTCGAGGGTATCATTCTCCGGGTACTCCACTTGAAGGTTGATGTACCCAATACGTCAACCGAAAGAACCACCAATCGCTGCGTGACGCGCGCAATATGTGGTGAGCAATTGACCCACATAGGTAATTGTAGTTTCTGACAGTTAGATCTGGAAAAAGATCATTTGTCAACAGAAATTGAATGATATGAAATAAAATTCTACTTTTTTCTCAGACAGAGTGTTCGAGCTCTGTTTCTTTGGGTGCGCTTCCTCGCCACGTGTACATGACTCCAGGAACCCGCAGCCTTGTGCTAAGTTTACACAAGGTCGAGCCTGTCATCTGGCAAAAAGCGGTCCCTATTGCACCTATCACCACTTTGTAGTACGTCCAGCGTCCAAGACCACCTAATCTAACATGGACATGTTAGATAAGGAGGAAAGCTTCCACCCCACGCGGGAACGCTTAAATCATTTTGAGTGATATCGAATTAAGTGCGATAGAACGCATGAGTTCTACTATAGGCCAAACCGCGATTAGCGCCGTATTAAAGTGTCTCGACAGGTACCAACAACACGCTGCTATAGCGAGATTCATTTTAAATGAACTTGTCGCCGAACGAGGAAAGGAGCCATGCTTCATTCGAAAGGATCTCAACAGGCCGAGCAGTTGAGAGAAATCGGTACTCAACTGACGGATCTGTTAATACAGCAGCAATTCAATGCTGCTGTGGGAAAGATAACACACACACATCGTCCCATAATCAATAAGGTAAATATCTCCAAGTACAGAGGAGCCAAAAGAGAATCCCTATTGTTATAGTTTGTCGAACTAGACAGAGCCATACAGCCACGTCGTATCGACGATGATCAAATGAAACTCACGTTTGTTTCAACCCACCTGGCAGGACGTGCCAAGACTTGAGTCTAAGGTTGGAGATGAGCGACCCATACGCCATTCAGTCGCAGAATCCTTTGAGACCCATTAAAAACAAACGATTGAAATGCATCGGGTAAGGTTCAGGGCTCAGTCAGATCTCCTAAAAATATGGCAGGGTAAGTGTGACGTGAAATCTTACGCTCAGCATATACGTCTTCTCGCGACTAATATAACGGCAAACCTAGTACATAAACGGACGTTGATTACTCTTTTCATACAAAGGCTCAATGATGGGCCCGTCAAATATTAAATGTTCCACCTGGAGCTGGATACGCTTGAACAAGCGATCTCAGCTGCGAATCAGAAAGACGCTAGCATGAGACAGGCTCACGTTAGATCCAGCGCCAATCGTTTGCCAAGACGACAAGAGACTGGAAGTCCAGAACCGATGAACCCATGTTATGATCAGAGCAAGAGACCTCGCTTTTTAAACACCACGCGATTGCAGATTTCAATTGCTGTCAGATGTTAGGACACTACGTGTACAAGTGTAGTGCCCTTAGCCACCACTACACAGTTCTAAGCGAAATGATCCGTCATTTGCCAAAAAAGGCAATGGGCTTACGTTTAAAGCCTTTGCGAAACCTCAACAGCGAGGCGGATTTTTAAATAATGAACGGGGCCGGAAGAAGCAAGGCTCCCTACTAATCCAGCAACCTCAAGAGAATTTGCAAATCTCTTGACGAAAGTTGCTCCAGATACACAATCATTGCGTGTCTCTGCACCTGGTGATGACGTTTCGCTCCTCACCTTGAAGTTGGAAGCGACAAATGATTTGTCGCTTCGTGCCCTAGTAGACTGTGGGGAATCGAACAACTTTGTTCGTCGCCAGTCACTAGAGGGTCGTAGGCTCGAGTCCGTTGAGCGCGGCATTCCCCTCACGAGGATGACGGTACGGCTTGTAGCAGGCGCATCGATATCCGTTGAGAAACGTGTAGTCGGAATCCACTACACGTTGGAGGGTGAATAGTACGATGACGACTTCATCGTACTGGAACCAGATGACAAATTTGGTGTCAACTTGGGATTATCTAGGATCAGTAGGTACAAGCCAAGAGTGAGCTGACAACATCAATCCGTGAAGATGCCTGGCGCTCGTTTATCAGGTGTGTAACTTGGGCCATCTCCCAGAGTCGCCTGTATCCAAAGGTGATGCTTGATCCGCGAGCCTTCTGACCACTTGATCCGTCTCGTAATCTTGAATTTGAATCGTTAGGCTCCCTGCGTCCGATCGCAGTTGGTGGGGGGGGTTGGGGTGAGATCTGATGTTCCGCCTGGCCAAACAATCCAAGGGAGAAGTTTTAGCAGACACAGGTCGCTCATTATTCATCGGGAGGCTAAAGTTCCTTCCCGGGGAGAAGTCGACGCGTGTCTTACGTTGCAAATTCAATTCTGTTTAATGTTAACTAACCAAATCCAAAACCTATGACTATGCCCATCTGTTCACAAGTTTAATGTTGGCTATCGCATGTCGATGTAATTCACTTCTTGAGTCGAGTGGTCCACAGCAGACACTCCGTAATGGATCGCTCTTAAGTGGATCGCTCGGTAGTACTTCGCTCTTTAGTGGATCGCTCGGTAGTGGATCGCTCGGTAGTGGATCGCTCGGTAGTGGATCTCTCGGTAGTAGATCAAACCGGGGTGGATCGCTCAGGTAGTGGATCGAAGTATTTGATCCACGCTAATTATGTGATCCACACCAACTATGTGTCCACCCAATTAAGCGTTACACAACCCAGGCTAAATCGTGGCTAATCTTCCGAGTCATTGATCGGGCATCCACCGTCGAATCGCCGTCACTTTTTGGAGACCTCGTATCTTTGGTAGTCTTGACGATCGACTCCTTCAGCTTGCTTCCATATATACATATCTTCCATTGTCGTTGTCGATCCAATAATCTAGATGATGTTCACCTCTTAATTGATCCAGTCCTTGCAACTTGGTGGTCCAAGCCCTTGATCACGGATCGTGATCGGTCAGTCGTCGATCCGTGACTATACTCCTTCATGATCGTTAGGTATATAAATCTGCATAATTTTTACAGTCATTTCTGTCACTCAGTCGTTTGATCCCACCGACCGTGCCAACGGGCCTTACTTTAAGCGCGCTCATCCAATCAAATTGATCTCGCACTTAATGCGGTAGGCGCGATCCACACTTTCCATCAATATACTTCTGCGCTTTCTTAAAATAGTCCCTTGCAGCGGCGATCGACATACATTGTCGATCGACTCTGCATTCACAACACTCATGGATCCTGCATAGTGTGCAGTTAAGAGCTCGGAGGCTGATAACTCGATTCCGCCTTCATCTCCACGGCCGGTTCAACTTACGGAAGGCATGCCATGTTCCCTTCGTCTCGGGTGGGCGTTGAGTCCTTGGTGAATCGTGATACTTTGAACGCGGGGATCGCGGCACTTTACGTTCAACTGGATCTTCAAGACGCGGTTGTTCGAGATCACCACTCCTTGGAGGAGATACGTCGAGACCAGAAACTGCACAACGACCGACTACGGACAGAGTTGGCATCGTACGTCGAGATCGCCCCGCGCTTGGCGACTAATGTAAAGAGCGTTATCTCAGCATCTGGACCGATCACCAGAACTTTTACGAGCGGTCGCGCGCAATTCAAACGGAGCTGGCACGATGCTTGGGCCATGATGACGTGATCCAGGAGCCTAAAACGACTCTTTTAAAAAACAAAGCAAACTTGGAACACGAGACATATCGGGGAACTCGTGAATCGTCCAACGACCAGCAGCAAGTGGGGACGCTGACTTCTCGCCTGGCTGCTGCAGAACAAAATACGGGTGGCGATCTCCAAGATCCTACGGTCAAGGCATCCAAGTACAAAAAACTTTTCAACAAGGTTAATAAGAAACTTAAAGTGGCTAGAGTGGAGTTTGAAGAATTGTCGAAGACATTTCGAGATTGTATTCGTGAACAAGAGCGCGTAGAAGTGGAGCTGTAGCGGATGCAATCGGACTTCGCGGATCGTGGCGCCGAGGTGGATAGTTTGCGCAGTCAATCATTGGGCTGGAAACATAAGAGACTCTCGGCCGTCCGCTATCGAGACGTAATTTATACTCACTTGGCTCAATTGGTATCTGAATCGCTTTGCATTCCTTCAGATATCCCGTCCACGGCTTCCGCAACCCCACCAACCGGCAAATGATCCAGACCCACGGAACCTGATCTCCCGATCAAGCGTCACCGCGCCGCAAAGATGGCGCGATCCGGAACGGGATTATGAAAAACCCATTCGGCCAAGTCATCCGGTGGGTCCCGCGATCGGCTGAGTCTGTGCAATTTGCCACATCGTCTGAAACCATCAGAACACCCCGCGTGTATTTGCGATCTTCCCGATCGAATCGATCACACGAGTCCAAGACCACGTCCGAATGTGCATGGACTTTGTCAAATCAAGGCACCGCAAAAGAAAGCGATCCGCCTCCTCAGCAGAAGGCGAACGGGAACAGAAGCTTCCGAACAGCGATCCGTCTCTGTTTGATACAGATCCACTCGACTCTTCTAAAAAGGATACCATGCCGCCTTGTCTGTATCGCACTCTTCATTGCGGCGCCATGGATCTTGGAGTAACGCTTTCTCTTCTTCCAGATCGATTCCTGCCACAATCGTTGTGAATTCTCCCAGTCTCAAGTCCGGATTGCCCTCACCCTTGAGTGAATCCGCACTGTTTACGAAGCGTTCAGTCTCGAAGGTGGACCTAACTGGCGAAGCGTCAAGCGACTTCGACGGATGGGACAGTGTGACCAGCGACGCGCGGCCTGCTTAGATTGCCCTGCTTCCGGCTGATGAGTACGACCGTTTAGCCCCGATCTGGTTACCCCGTGCTGAAAGGTTTCCCGGATACCGCGATCGGGTACCCTAATCCCACCACCGCGTGTATTTGTGGTTGGATCGTCGTGTCAGCTTGACCTGCGTGGTGGAGCTGGACATGGATACCCTGTTCAAGCATCTGACGCGTCCGAAAGGGTACATCTTCCCAGCACCCACAGCACCTCGATCCAACGCTGCGCCACCTAAATACGAGTGGATTTCACGGCTGGTCACCTCGGCTCAAGTGAGGGCGATATATCAGCAAGAGCCTTGTAGTAACTAATGGAGCCAAGTCACTCCGGTATCTTTTTGCGCGACTGATTGGTTTGCAGACTTGTCTACCATGTATCGCGACTTCGAGACCCGGCACCGGCAAGCTCTTTGAGAAGCGACCCACGCCCTATACCTGCCATTCGAGCAGTGCGATCGCGATCCGGAGCCAAATCAGCTATATCATGAGCGCAAACAGCAGCGATCGCGATCCGGACCCCGGCGGTAAAAGATGATGCGTTTCATCCTTTAGGGGATGATCGACGGGCATTGCGATCTGGACTTGTTCTTAGACCCCTTTTTCATGCATTTTCCGTCTCTGGTCGAGATGCGTCAAAGGTATCAGGGTTTGGGTGATCCCCAGAGAAACATATTAAACCTGATCTCAGCTCTGACGCATCTGGATTCCTCTGAACCTTGGCACAATCAGTTTTGATCCCGCATCCAGGGTCACCCAGGGTCGTCAATCGCCCGTCTATCCAGTAATTTTTCCCGAAGTAGTCCATATCGATCCAGGCAATCTCTTCATTTAATCGATCAATAGATCTCCATCGTTTTCGTCTTCGTCGGCCATCACAAGTTCTTTCTCTTTGCCTTTTCATATACATCCACTACGATCGGGCTTCAATACCCCGGATCGTCACAAGTCACATCTCTCCTAGACCCCCCTCTGCAACGTTCTTGCAGACCAATCCCAAGTTGACAGCTCGGCTATTCGTCTACCGCTTCTTCGTGTGATTGCATCACTTCAAAGCGATTATTGCTGACCCGATCGCGGTCGAACTCTTGCATCAAGGCCCTCCAGCTCAAGTCTTCTTCGTCTACCCAGGTCGTATCGCCAGATCCCTTCCATTACACCAAATACTGGCGTTGGATCCTTTCAAAGCGAGTCTTCCTGCCGGATCGCACCTCCATTATTTTATCGACTTCTTATTCATCTTCATCCAATGAAAGTTTCCATCTGTCTTCCGGCAGCATGACTTGGTCAAAACTTAGGCTATCCTCCTCCTCAACATTCAGCTGGTTTCTCGGCTGATCCCGGAAGATCTTTACTTGCTTAAGCTTGGATATATGTACCAGTGGGAACAATCGATACGGAGTACTCGAAACTTCCCACCGCACCGCTTCCCTCCGCAGCGTTCACTCACCCGGAATGGTCCATACCACATGTGTACCAGCTTTCGGGAATATTATTCTTTACTCGATCCAAATAGAGCCATACCTGCGATTTAACCTCGATATCATCTGATCCTTCCTCCGTATTGTGTCGTTCAGCCCGGTACTCAATCTCGAAATGCAGCCCATTGTTAACGACTTCTCTCGCTCGTTGATGTTGACGTTGTATGTGGTATAGCCATCTTCGGGGTTCTTGATCCCGTAGTTTGGTGCTACACAACGGCAAACTCACTTCCAGTGTCGATCGTGGGTCCCAACGTGAATCAGGGAGGTTAAAGTATCTCCTCGCACACGATCCTGTGCCGTATTGATGGCGAGCGTAAACCTCTCGGTGTATTCATCCCAATCCTTCTGATTCGTATCCGTGACGTACATTTTCAAAGCTCTCGTCAGTGTTTGCAGCATTCGTTCTGCTGTCTCATTAACTTGAGGTCGGTACGCCATGCTTTCACGTTTTTTAGGACCCGCGATCCGATAGAACGATCGGAAGAAATCGGATGTGAACCCTGGCTCTCGATCGTGGCGGATCGCTTGACTAGCTCCAATCTTCGAAATTTACACTCTTCGTAACTCTCAGCGATCGTCTATGCAGTTTTAGAGGAACTCTCCTCGGAGATCACGTACCCTGAGAGCAAATCAAACCACAACAACAACTAGTTCTTTCCTTTTAAAGATCTCCGTAATGACGGTATGTGATCCATCGCAATTATTTAAAAAGAGTAATTGGCTTGGACATTCCCCGGGGATTCTCCGCGAAGAGAAATTTTTTCTCTTTACAACGTTCAATCAACACTTTCCATCACGTAACGCTTGACACGCCGATAGAGCCATCTCCAGGTGAAAGTTGGACCGGATTTGTTGGTACGTTCGGCCTAGCCCTTGCTAGCCACCCTCCAGACTGGTGTGGTAGTGATGTAGGAAATCTTGCTACAGTAGTTATGGTATCTCCAAACGAACCAGCTCCACGCGACTGTCTTGATATTCCGTTGATCGAGAGCAGAAAAAAAATTGTCCGCTCTCATCTAATTTATATTCGGACGCGATCCGAGCACATAGATTTGCCTTTTTGATACTCAACTTTGTTATGTCCCCGGCCAGGAATTCCTTCAGGTTGGCGATCCACTTCTACTCTTCCTGTGCTTACTTGATTCTCTGGATCCTGACCTGCCGAACGAATTGCTCTTGATGTACCTCAGGTGATCGCCGTCTCCTTACGGCTGACCTAGGGATGGAAGATATTCTCACGACCCGATCGACATTTGGGTGCCAACATCTTAACCAACCGGTTCAGCGAACGTAAATCCTGACGGTCGTGATCGGATAAATCGATCGAGCCTTGTCCTCGTTGCAAATCCTTGCTTTTCAGTCAGACGGCACTTTGATTCCATTCCCTCTTTATATGTAGGAATTCGTGGATCGGTCACTATCGGAGTTTCTCCATAGCCTTATGACGTAGCAACTGCAATCCGGGCGCTTTGCAATCGGCTTCTCCGCGCATCTGCCAGCGGGCTTAGTTAGAATCGCCACAAACGATGATACGCCCGCGCGTCTGATCGGCCAAGAGATCGAGACCTAGTATCAATCCACGATACTCAGCCTCGTTCACTGTCAAGCCCGTCGCATATTCGGCTTCAGAAGTCACTGTGTTCCATTCTAATAGCCTTCATACTATTGCGCTATATGCCCGCCTTTTCGTTTGGTCTGGGCCGATCCATCAAAGCTGATCACCCAAAGACTTTCACCCTCCCCCACCGTTAATGCTGGCATTCTTATAGTATGTTTCGGCTATTATCGAGGCATGATTGCGATCAACATCTCGTCGACCTCTTCACGCGGGGTGATGCTGGCAGCGAGTGTTCCAAGGCTTTCATCTTCTCCCTTTTCAACCTGCTTGATCTCTAGCGTCCAATTCGATAACAATACCGCCCATCTCCCTTACCTCCCATTCAGGCCTGAAGATCGTACCAGCCAGGCCAAAGCCGAATGACGCGTGAGAACCTTGATTTCTCGTGAAACCAACATAGGGTAGCCAATATCCAAGATGCGCAGCAGAGCTAAAACATCTCTTTACACCATTCTATCGTTAATCTTAATGGTCTTTAGCGTTCGGATTGTGAACGTTACAGGCCTGTATATTTTATCGTGTTCTTGTTGCAAAGATGCCGACACTGCCCATTTACTAGCATAGACCACGATCACAGGAGGACGATCCGGATCGAAATGTTGAAGAATCCGAGTTTTAGCAATCTTATCTTTCAGCATGTTGAGCTAAAGCATCGCTTTTTCCCATCGACTTCTGGCCGTTGCGGTCAAATTACCCCCTGTAACACAGGAAAACGCTGAATCGCTCCCTGCTACATAGATACGATCTGGATCGCTACCACTTTGATGTTACCGGTCGTCCACTTTTAAATCGCCCACTGTAACACAGATACGATCTGGATAGCAATCACCTTGATGTTAGCGGTCGTCCACTTTTGGATCGCCCCCTGTAACACAGAAAAACGCTGGATCGCTGGATGAAAAACCGATACGATCGGGGTAGCTATTCCTACGACATCTTTGATCTTCAACTCTCTTTTCACTCGGTATAGGCAACTCCATCTTTTCCAGGCGGCGGATTTCGTGGAAATCTGATTTGCGTAGTTTGTATAGCATTGATGCGTATATTTCAAAGTCTTCAATGAATCGCCTATAGTAATTCAAAATTCCTAAGAACGACTTCATCGACCGCATCGTTTGAGAAAACGGAATATCAACAAGCGATTCGAGATCCTTCGGGTGAGCTTCCAATCCATCGAATGATACATGATGACCAAGATAATTCACCTTTCGCCGTCCCTAAACACTTTTGATCAGGCTGATCGGCAAATTCCACTTGTCGCATACACGTATCAATTCTTCTACTATTTTGTATAGATCAGCCCACGATGTAGCTGGAATCAATATGTCATCGATGTAAGATCTCTGACCTAGCACAGAAGGTGTCTGACGGGTGTCCGGTTCTCCTTCTTTGAACACGTCGATCCGTTTGGATGACTCCATAGAAGACGCGTCTGTATCAGCACCAATTTTCAAAAAGCCATACAATGCATTGTCGATCAGGCTTTGGAAAATCTGTGGAGCATTTTTTAACTTAAACGGCATCTGTAACCACTCAAACAATCCCGATGTCTTAATGAATGCGAAAACACTTCTCGCTCGCTCCATCATCTCCAATACCCAAAACACGCTTGCCATATCCAGTGAGCAATACCACATCGCTTTGTCCATAGGTTGTACTAGTTTGCTGATCAATGGCATTGGATATACCGTCAGCCTTGTTAGCTGATTTACTCGTCGATAGTCAATTCACAATCGAATGTCCTCGCCATTCTTCTTGATAATTACGACGATCGGCGAATCCCATGGTGATGTGGGAGGTCGGGTAAACTTGTATGATAGTAGTACTTTGATCAAATCCGCTAGTTTTTAATAAACTTGGGCGCTACTGGCCGTACTCTCTGCGCGATTGGGCTCGCTCCTCCCACGTCAATATCGCACATCGCCCCTCGTGCGGCTGGAGGGAGTGAGTTTTCTTGACCCGTAAAAAGTTGCTTGTTTCTCCAGATCAGATGTCTCAATCGTTCCTGTTCATGACTCAACAAGACGTCCGGATTGTCTACCTGAATATCGTCAATCGTAACATCGACAGTAGGCGTAATAATGTCAGGCAATACCGCCATGTGTTGATCCACATCCTCGTCGTACATCTCCCCACATTCAGGACGATAGGCAGAGACATGCGGCTATTTCTCGATTCGATCATTCTCCTAACATAGCTCTTCATCAGGCTTTACATCTGGTTAAGGGCCGGCCTTTTGATCGACTAATCGCCTTCTACGTCGTTCGTCGTTTGTTCTTGAATCATATTAACCACAGGCAGTACACTTACTGATAGATGATCTACTTTTAGATCGTCGATCATACCACGCGATCCTTCATGCGATCGATTGGTACCCCTGTCCTTATTCGTTTCACCTCCTTGCATTGGCCCCTCGGGTGCTCGATCGCCTCCGCCCTTCTCCTCTATCGTGTCAACGATACGTGGTAGTGGCTCCAATTGTGGAACAACTTTCTCGCCTCGGATCGGGCTGCCCCTTGATCCATTAGTCTCTTTCGGCTGACTTAAAATCTTCTTTGGTGTAGGGTATGGTAGGTGATCCACAAGCGGTCCAGCGTTTTCGGGCAATATTTCTTCCCCTTTTTCTGTCGTCCCATAATGCTAGAGTCTGCCACTCGTTATAACGTCGCGATCCAAGCGAGACGTAGCCTGGGTATCAAGACACCATATCGGCAGCCATAATTCAGTGTAAAGCCGGTTCGCGATCGAGAGTAACTACTGTATCGCTGAGATTTGTCAGATACAAGTACTTGATCCGACCTATCCCGGTGGTTACAGTCGGCACCCATGTCCAATCATGCTTCACCCATAGCTTGGCGATGAACTGAATATTGCCGATCCTTATCTCTGTCGATCTACCGACCGGTAGAACTACATGTTGTTCCGATATCACGATCGGCTGCATGGACGATCCGTACAGAGGTCTGCGTCCTGCCAAATGAATTCTCACTTCATCCGGCAATACCAGCGTCTCATCAGCTAAATTCAGGCGTATTCTTACGGGTACAATGAAATCCATTCCTAAAATCGCTTCTTGACCGACTTGATCACCCACCCACCCATCAAAATTGTATACCAGCGATTCATATAGGTTGGTCTTGATCTTTGTGCGTCCTTCTGTCATGCACGTTTTTCACCTATCCCCACACATTCCCAATTTTGATTCTCGCCGATGAAGCTTCCTACATTACAAGCAAAGGCAGTGTCCACGCAAGATATTAGCTTCCGAGTCAAGTAGCATTGTGGCCTTTTCGCTGTTAATCTTTCCAACCCGTGTAGAATGCTTAAACCACATTCCTCCTGTAGGTCAATTTCAATGTCCCCTTGACTCGCTGCCGCTAAGACAAAATCAGTCTTGTTGGAAGACCGGGCTTGATCATCATGTTGGCTTACAATCATAACGGAACGCATACATTTTGACGAATAGCATGTATTAGGTAGATCTTCCTGCCTGTCATCGCTTCCATTGCCTAACTTCCTCTCTACAAATGCATATATGCAGATCCTTGATCACTCGGATCGAAACATATTCTAACCTGGCGAGCGTCCTAATTTTTCATCTTCTCGACTTGTTTCGGCAACATCCTTGCATGCTTCGTAGGAACATACCACTGGCGGACCATGTTATAAAACTGTTCCATCGGGCAATTCCCTACATCGTGGATGTTCTCGCAGACGGAACACACGTGGTAACATTTTCCCGCAAGATGACCATTACGGCCACACTTCTGATTAGTCAGTCGCTTCATACACCCGCGATCGTTATGTCTCTTCGCTCCACAGTGCGTAAACACTATTTAAGGCTTCCCACGATCGTAGTGCCTCTCTTGATCAAATTTACCATTTTTGACGATCGGGTCTCCTGGCGTCTGAGGGCAATCCACAGCAGCAGCTATGTACACATTTCGTCGATCCGAGTTAGTATCCGATCATCCGGAATCAACTAGTGATCCACTGCTCTCGTCTTCTACGTGGATCGCTCTTACAGCCGGGCCAGTTGCGCTGGCATTTGGGCTGCCTGTGACGTAAGACGCTGTCGAGATTTACTTGACTCCATAGAGGCGTGAGCTTGTCTAACTTCAACATTTTCGCATTCTTGCAGAGTTTCTTCAAGATCTTCTGTATCTCCAAGGCGTAAAATCGTCAACATTCTCGCCCGATCGCGATCTTCCGGGGTACCAATATAATAATTCACATGTTTCTTGCGGGTTGCGGGCGATTCATATCGTATCAGGAGCTTCGTTCGGATCGCGGTCACATTCAGACGGTGCAATCACTCCAATTAATTCTCCTTCGATCGCTTACGGGCGTGTTAGTAGATTCTTCCAACCGAAATGCCATTCTTTCTTCCGTATTGTCCATGAAGCCTTCTTAGGGTGCCTTCCACGAAGTCCTCGTCGAGCGACTGAGCTGGTTATACCAGTCATGCGCAGGTCCCGTAAAAAGATCGCTGAACACAAGTCAATTCTCCGCATCAGGCGCTTGATCACGTAGAAACGCTAACTTTACCTTACTGACCAAGTTTCTGGTTCATTTTTCATTCTTTTCTCGTCCGGCAAACCCTTTCAGTTCAGCCATGGCAGACATCTGAATACTTTTGTAGAGAGCCCGCCACCATCCGGCACTCCTGCCGTTGCCAATAGTGGTATCTTTCTTATTACCTTGATCTCGATATTCACGACCATAGTCGTGCGATATACTAGGACGCGATCCAATCGACTCCATGTCCATATCAGGCAGATACATCTCCGGTTTGGGTTGGTGTATTGCCGATCGTCCGGCATTCATACGGGCTTGTTCCAGCTAATAATTCTTCATGGCTGCAGGAAAATCGGAATATACCTGATCTGATTCCACCATGTTCATGAACTGCGTTGCCGGTGGTTTCCCCGATTGCACCTCTGCCTCATTCCGCTCAAGTTTCTTTCTTAATAGGTCCGCGCCTTTTGGTCGAGGCGACATCTGGTGGATCTCGAACGAATCGTTCCAGTCCTATTCGACTCCGCTATAGCATAACGGGACGCCCCGTGTGCTCATCCTTGAGTAATCGTTGATAGGTGTGAGAACTTGATCCATCGTGACTCGCGGCATGAACCGTTGATCGGTGGTGCGGAACCGCGGGGTCGGATTGTCTCCAGGGTCACGTATGCCTATGAGCGGACTTAACTTCTTAAGCAGCGACTGTTCAATAGCGATCATTCGATCGTGGTTGCACTCTCGTAGAGTTTGCGAATTAAACGGTCCCGCAGTGTCCCTTCTCAGTTAGCAGGATAATTAGAGACCGGAAAGCCTACAACACGTTAGAAGTTGGTTTGGGCGCTGATATTGGTCCGCGTAGCGATCCGGTCAGCTTCGGCTTGATAATATAAAGCACAGGATCGCTCGACAACATCTTCTCCAGCTGACTCAAATGGTACTCCCGGCTGATTTCGTCGAATCGCTAGTCTTCAAACCTTTTTTTGCGATCCACTGACTGTGAGGCTTGATTTATGTTCTCCGTCTTGACTTTATTGCCGGATTTCCTATTATGTAGACGTTTCGATTTTGTTTCACCGCGGCCAGCTGCTTAAAGTCGTCTGAATCATTCGCTTCATTCTTCGCCATGGCGGATGGTTCATATAATATACGTGAAAATCGTTTGGGGATTCCCCTACGACTTCCATCCTGCATATCGTGCTTTGCAGAGCGAATTGCGGTGGCCCCCGAACAACATAAAGAAAAATTAAAGTTTTCTTTCAGATTGTGCGACCGATCTTTCTCTTTTTTTTCTTGTCGTCAAATCCCCTCCCAAAACTTCGACGATCTGGAGATCCTTCTCTTTCACGCGTCTGCGAAGATCCCTCTGGATCTGGAGCTTCTATCCCCGGTTAAGGCTTGAGTGAATTTTTCGCTTAGGGCCTCACGGTGCAATCCTAATTTAATAGAAGATCCAGGCACGCGCACCATTGTGGTGGAGTGGTGATCGCTCGTTTAGCGAGTCGATCCCGACTCTCCACCGGCGCCCGGACGATCAAATAACAAAGGGGGTACCCCGATTTTGTGAGCTGTGTCTTCTTGCTCACCTTGTGTACCCGTCGGTGGGGCGGGTTGCGCTCTTCTTGGTGGACTTGAGCTGAAGCGGAACTTGACCGTTTTAGGGATAGGGGTTGATCGGGTGAAAATTCTTCACCCGTTCAAACGTAGAAACGGATCGCGTGGAAATTATTCACTCGACTGCTTGTAGCTTGGGCGCTCACCCAGAGTCGCCTGTATCCAAAGGTGATGCTTGATCCGCGAGCCTTCTGACCACTTGATCCGTCTCGTAATCTTGAATTTGAACCGTTAGGTTCCCTGCGTCCTATCGCAGTTGGTGGGGGGGGGGGTTGGGGTGAGATCTGATGTTCCGCCTGGCCAAACGATCCAAGGGAGAAGTTTTAGTAGACACAGGTCGCTCATTATTCAACGGGAGGCCAAAGTTCCTTCCGGGGAGGAGTCGACGCGTGTCTTACGTTGCCAATTCAATTCTGTTTAATGTTAACTAACCAAATCCAAAACCTATGACTATGCCCATCTGTTCACAAGATCACTGTTGGCTATCGCATGTCGATGTAATTCACTTCTTGCGTCATGTGGTCCAGAGCAGACACTCCGTAATGGATCGCTCTTTAGTGTATCGCGGTGCAGTGGGTCGCGGTTCAGTGGATCGCGGTGCCGCGGATCGTGGAGCAGCGAAACGCGGTGCAGCGAAACGCGAGGTAGTGGATCGCGGTATGTGTTTCACATCAATTATGTGATCCACAATGACCAGCACTACACACCCAGGAAAGATCGTGGTCGATCGGTGGGATCAGCGATCGGGATTCAAGTTCGTATCGCCGTCACATCCGAAACTTCACATAATTGATTATCGTGACGATCCACTCTTCCAGATTGCTTCCATATTCACCTATTTCTCATTGTCATTAGCGATCCGAAACTCCAGTTGCTATTCCTTTCTTAATTGATTTGGTTCTTGTACCTTAGTGATTTAATCTTCGATCATGGACCGCGAACATTCAATCGTCGATCCTTGACTATACTTCTTCTTGACCGTTGGGATGATCAATCTGTTTTATTCACACAGTAGTTTCCTGTCACGCAGTCGTGTGACACCATCATTCGTGCCGACGGGCCTATCTCCGAGAGCACCCCACTAATCAAATTGATTTCGCACTTAATGCAGTAGGCGCGATCCACACTTTTCATCATTATTCTTTGACTTTTCCCGCATTTTTACTTGACGTCTGGTAGTCAGTAATTATCCCGGATGAAAAATAACCGCGTATACTTTACGGCAAAATGAACTAAGTTTAATGTTAAAATATTAAACCCAAAACTAACACATCGCTAATTCTATAGGTATCACGACTTTTAAAGCGACTCTTTTACCGCTATAGAAGATCGTTACTGCGTAACTAGGTGGCTTCCCCCAAGTTACCTCTCCCTGGAATATTGGCAAAACACACATTCGACTTGAATGTAACCAATTTCACGTTGTAATTTTTAGTTAAGATCTCGAGATTATATCGGAATCACCAGATCGAATTGGGACGCGAGATTGGATTGTTATACGAGACTATATCGGGATCGCGCGATCGGATCGGGGACATTCAATCGGACCGCCATAGAGAGATCAAATCGAGATTGTCTTTAGATAACTTATATATCTCAGCGTCCATCCATATCCCACCCATTTCCTTCACTATCTCAAGATCTGGTGCGTTTGAGTATTCGATCGTAAGCCCCCGTCCCAGCTCGTGTTCTTCACATCCGATACTTTCTGAATTAAACTGACGTCTGTGATCTGTGGGCTCCCACGACCCAACTATACGTAAATTTATATATTGCTTCATCATAGTGAAGGAAGATCGATTGCAAGTATGGACACGAACAGACGGCTTAAGTTTAAATGGGGGTGACGAAGAATTTTAGTTACTTCATTTAGAACGATCGGGATAATGGTCGTCGAGAAAGATCTTTTGAAGAGTACGAATGAGACCGCTAGTCTTGTTACTGCTAATGATGAACGAATCACAGTATTGTTTGGATTTAGGGGCTAATATTTTTGCCATAAATGACTCATTCGAAGAAACTTTACGTCGAAGACAGCTTGCGAAAAACGATCCAAGTGATCGAAAAGTCGAAGGTTGTATCCATGTTACGAGCCACAATGATATCACGTTCATTTGGGAAGTATATATTTAATTTAAGTTGCGGATTATGCTCCGTCATGCGGGGGTGGATCTCATCCTCGGGACAGATTTCATGATACCAGTTGGCATCCGTCTAGACTTAGTCTACGCGATAGCCAAATGTTCAGATGAATCTCTATACGTTTGTTAAGACCGGCAAGACTATTTGACGAAACAACATAAGGAGATGAAATTTTCATAGGGCCGGCTAGCTCACTACATGTTGAGAGCCAAACATATGAAGAGTTTAACTGCAGCAAAAAAAACTCAGCAAATTAAGTAATGAGCTATGGATCAGTCGACTACCCACACGTGTTCGAATGTGATGTACAATAAGAAAGAACAATACGGGTGGGATAGTACGGCTGCAAAGGTCTCGACGAGAAGTGCTTCGTATCTAGCTTACTACCCAGTCTTGATATGGATACCAGACGAAGTGAATGTCGGTACGACGGTTGCGTTAGACTTAATGCGACAACGTATCACTACTAATATTTTTAAGATATTAATATGTGGTGGAAAGGTATTTGTTCAAGATAGATCAAACAGTAGGTGAAATGGTTGAGTCAATGACCGCCTGCTGTCAAGCAGCGAGATCACACACGACCTGCGTAAAATACGAAGGGATATAAAAGTTTGCAATGACATAACAAATCCGTCGAACCAAAAAGTCGAAATACCTATAATTATAAGGATAAATAAAATAACCTAGATTGAGGTAGGTCGGGCACATGATAAGAAGAACGATACGTTAATGGACGTAGCAGCGGCCACTGGACGGAACTCTGAAAGCAATGATTTTGAGAGAGAATTATGCTCAGCAAGATGCACGGGTAGTGATAGTGATATATTTAACAAATGTTATTTAGCCTGACTCAACGGGTCGTAATGCAGACAGTAAAGCAGAAACTGGAACGGTTTTCGTCGATCGACCCGAATAATCGCAAGACAGAGATTATACGACAACAGAAGAGTAAGGGTTGCAGTATGACGACATAGGTCGCCAATTCCTTTGTCCGTCAAAGGCAGTCGATGCAGAGGGTACAGTGGACCCATCGACACCTTCTCCGATAGATACATCAGAGTTTGAGCATATCGATAGCGACATCAGCCTGGTATGGTATGCTAAAAAAATATGCGTTCTTACCAGGACTTACTATATAAACACAAAACAAGCTGGGTTACACCGATGATAGTGTGGTATGCACTTTTCACTCTGACACCCACCGAAGAGAGATGATTGGTGTATTGCAGAGACACAAATGAATAATGACCTTCAGTGGTAACGCTTTACCACCTGCAGCATATAAATAGTATGTGATTTAGACTTCCAAGGTCATGATGCTTTCAATCAGCAGTCCAGACGGATTTTACTACGGTATCGATCGAAGCTGCACGAATTGTTAAGAGTCGTTGAAGTCAAGAATTATTTTGTTCTCCCGATTTCCTCTGTCACCATCAAAAGGAATTGTCTAATAGAAGGCCGACGACATCCGGTTATGCATCGATTATTAAATCTTTAACTCTAGCACGGCCTGCATGTAATTCGCAATGTTCTTAGTCGAAGATTTTATGACCGAGCTCATCAGCCACCTGTTCGTTTGCTAACTCGATGCAGCCAGTAAGTTTTGGGTAGCAATAATGACAGAACGAGCGCGTCACGTGTCAGCACTTTTTTATGTGCCCTGATGACATTTCGAGTGGTTGCGTATGCCGTTTGGAATTAAGAATGCTCCCATGATCTACAAACAACTCGTCAATAACGCGTTTAAAGGGCATGGTCAGCCAAAAGATGGGTAGAAAGGATTTTTTAATAAGGTTATGTTGCCGAAGATGAGACAGCGCGTTAGTAAGCAACCAAGACGACATAGCTCGAAGAGCTTGTAGCTGGTAGATCTACGATGACGAATCTCGACGCCGACTACCGAGCACTCAAAAAGTTTGATCCGTTGCAACGTCCAAGCAATATTTCGGCAAGCATGTTTGTCACGGGCAAAATCGATGAAACGACCGTTTTCCCAGTCTTCCATCGCCGATCTTTTGTCGATATTATTTTGATAGGGGGCAAGAGCTTTGCAGACTATTAAACGACGGTCGACCGGTTGTTTTCGCGCTTCTCGTAATGCCAAATTAACATTAGCTTCACAAAGCGCATCTTTGTGTAGCCTAAAGATAGACTTCCTATCACACAAAGTAATAGCATTAGGAATGGCAAATGGCCATTATAGGCGTCAAAAAAGAGAATGCAAGCGCATTTGGAGCATTAACTATTGCATTCGGTTCATCCAGAATTTCGCGTTATATAAAGTAATACTGTTTCAACTCAAGGAAGATGATTTATTGTCCGAGGCAAGTCTGGACGGAGCACGAGTATTCTTCGCTATGCTTCAACAACTAATCGATAGAGCTACAAATCTGCATCAGTTTTTCTCCACAGGCGACGTTTATATGATGTTGTTTGCCAATGATTCGGCGTTGAGCAGAATGTTGTTAATTAATGCATAACGAAATACTACACCCGGTTTGTTTTGTGGTCAAGAATTAAAGGTGAGCAAGGTTTATTACCACCCAGCGAAGCGCGAAGGGCTAGCGCTGCCTTAGGTGTCATAAATCCAACATACTCTACTTCCTGGAAAAGTCATCGACTTATACCCCCGATTTTTATGATTGAATAAAATGTCACGTCCAAAGCATTCTACGGAAAGGCTGTCGGTTTCGATGTATTACTCTTCCCGTATCATCTGAAGATACAGGTATTGAGCGAGCGCGATGTAGACTTCAAGCAGTAGCTTCTTTCACTTACCACGCCGATGATTGGCCTCGACGAGTTGTCTCGACAAATTGACCCAATTGACAAACATTCTGCGAGCATTTATTTAGATCCAGAGCTTTTCTATGCACGTGTTGTAGCGGAGCTACACAGCTCCTTAAGTCAGAGGAAGACTTAACGCTCTTACGAGCAACTTTGGTTCTACGAACCCGACTCAGAGAGTCAACAAGCTCAGAGAGCTTACGGTCCCCGTTCCTAAGGGACCAAACGATTCAAAAGAATCACAGCACAGAGTGCTCAGGAGTAGCTACCTTCAACGGTCTCCTACCGATCAAAGACGCCTCGTGAGGCACGTGTCTCTTACTGATCAAAAGGGGAACTGCATTTTTATTTCTTTAATTAACCTAAAAGAACACCTTAGAACAACGTATTTAACCTGCCCTAAATAACCTCTTAAAAGATCTCGCAATCAATTGATGACAGACATCGGTCTTCAACAATTGATACACTCACTGTGTTCTAAAATTACTTTATAGGGTACCCCCTCTCTTGTGTGCACCACACCTATCGTCGACTACCAGCCGACGTGTAACCCCGTTACACCCTCCCCCACCGGACTGACGTTACCACAAAACGTCAATCGGCTTCTTTCCTCGAAGAGGTCGGTGTGTGTGTGTGCTTAACCTCGCGGTTGCTAAACACGAAATACCATGGCACTGCCACCCAACGAGTCTCGGACTCTTTCATCTTACCTCGACTTCGACGAGGATGTGGACTATGGTAGTGATACCAGTGTCCATGGAGATGACGGGATATCATCCCACTCCGCTGTACCTGAGGCTCGTCCTCTAACAGCATCGAATCCGTTCGTTGAACGTGGTGATACCACCGCGCCAGTGGCGCAGCATCATACAACAGATGCAGATGAGAACATCATCACGAACCCGCTCGACGAGCAGCAGCAGCTGATCCGTCATCGTGAGGAGCGTGCTCTACGTCGCATTCATACCCAGGCGGTTATTCGAAACCGGAGTGGTTACGTCTTCTCAACACCAGACGTGGAGCAACGCCTCCGTCAAACGGAAGGCCGTAGCCTTGCAACATGGGCCATTGGCCCCGAGGCTACGTCGCCAGAAGATATCGCCTTTCGCAAGACTCTAAATAAGAATAATTTCGAACCAGCCTATACTACGCAAGGTCAGTACCTTGCACACCTTGAGAGTCTATCTCGTGGTGTTTCGGTTCGACCGATATAGGGCGTGCCCATCTTGTTGTTCGCTAGCGAACTGCCCGAGGAGGAGGACAATGAGTTCATCCGTTGGGTGTACCGCAAGCGGCATCTTAGCAGTGTGCCAACGCTGCGGGCCAGCGCCGACGTGGCTGATGTTCATCTGGAACGGAAGCTCCGGTTCGAGTATGCCAAGCTCAAGGCCAGAGGCCAGTTGCGTACACGCACGCGTTATGCTCCGGCTACAATGGTAGCCACGGGTCACGACTCTAAGGTGCGGTGCAACACGCCACCTCCCACCACTATTGGTGAGAAGCGTTCTCGCTCGCAAGGCGACCCTGGCCACGATGTTAAAAAACATCCTCGGCGTAAGGGCAGTCCTATCGAAGGGGTATCTCATACTCCCACGAGTTCTCCGACTCCGGGTACCCTCGCCACTTCACCAGATACTGGTATTGACCACGACGACGACGTCGCTGAAGTATTTTCGCCACATGAAACTGGTGGTTCCCTTGCTCATCGAGCAGCGTCGGTGGCGGTCGGGGTACCGAAGGAGGAGCATGAGAAGGTGCTCCGTGAGCTGAGTGACTCCGAGAGACATTGTGTAAAACCCAGAATGAACTCGGCGCGATGCAAGACCGTGTTCAGGCGTTAATGTTGGCCTTAGCCCGTGTGGATGGTCAGCTTGACCTCCTGGTTCGGATGAAACAGTCGACGTAAAGGCCTTTTTTCTAGGCGCAAGCGCCCTCGATTTCACATGGGACTAGTCCCGACACGGCTTAAGCAAGCCAACGTAGAACACTGGGTACGTGCGCAGTTTGCGCGGAAGGTTGAGCGTGTACGCCAATCCCTTCTTAGCGATGACCGTGAACGGCCTAATGAAGCGCGGACGCAACTTTGTCTTGAAGACAGCAGATACTACATTTTTAGGTAGATTTTTAGCATTGAGTAGAACTTGGTCTCCGACCTTATAACGTTTAATACATCCTCTGCCTTTAGCATCAGCTTGCTCCTTTTGTTTATCTTGGCTATCAGCCAGTGCATCACGCACATGTCGTAAGACATTCAAGAGCGTTGCGAGAAACTCGCTTACCTGTTTATGAACAGTAGCAGGGCTGATATCTGCAAGCCGATCGGCCATCTCTCCCCCACCAAGCCCTGAACCACGCAGTAATAGCGTTAACGGAACGCGAGGGTGTGTGAGACCGTTCACGTAGAACGAAGTAAAGCCTGTAGAGGCGTAAACAGCGTTTTTAACGAAAACTCAACAACAGGGAGCATCGAACTTCAACGTTTTGGTGTATTAGCGCAAACACTGCGTAATATATCACCGAAAACGCGATTGACTAGCTCGGTTTGACCATCTGTCTGCGGATGATCCGCTGTGGACATGTCCAAACGTGTGCCGAGCACCTTGAAGATGGACTTCCAAAACTTACCAGTGAAGCGAGGGTCTCGGTCAGAGACAATTGCCACAGGCAAGCCGTGTTGTCAAAACACTTGATCGATAAACAGCGTAGCTGTAACTTCACCATCAATGGTATCTAGCAAATTCGCCAAGTGAGCCATCTTGCTCAAACGGTCAGCAAAGACCACAATCCCCGTATTGCCTTGTCTATATTTCGGCAGATCGAACATGAAATCCATGCTGATGGACTCCCAGCACCCAGAGGGTATAGGGAGACTAGCGAGCGGCGCAGCCGCATGAGCTGAGGGTTTTACCCGTTGACACGTTTCGCACGTACGCACATATGTGCTTACCCATTTGTAAAATTTGGGCCACCAATAATATTGGCTCACGGAGCTATATGTCTTTTCTCGACCGAGATGACCGCTCACCGCAGTATCATGCGCCTCATAGAGGATGCTATACTTCAATTCCTCATCATGAGGGACAACGATACGGGGAGTATCCTACATATCTGTGCTATAGCACAACAGGCCTTGATCGATGGAATATCGACGTAGACTCGCACGCAAACGTGCCGACAATTTAATGTCTGAGTCGTTAAACTCCTCGCTCCCTAGAGCACGTAGCAAAGCTACACAGTGTTCATCTTTGGCATATGCCGAACGAATGAGGTCTGTGACCGATGATGACAGAGTCGTAACATGAGCAAGCTCATAGTCAGGCCTGCGTGACAACGCATCAGCCGAAGAATTCTGCTTGCCCGGCTTATACTTCACCTCGAAGTTGTATTCCGCAAAGAATGAGAGCCAACGGGCCATTCGCTGAGAGAGATGTGGCGACTGGGTCGCAGTGCGTAATGACGCATGATCTGTATAGATCACAAAAGGCTTAGAGCCAAGCAGATGAACTCTGAATTCAACTAAAGCATACTTCATTGCAAGTAGCTCTTTGTCATAAACTGGATAGTTCTTTTCAGCTGCTTTCAGCTGCCGGGACTCAAACTCAATGACGCGTTCCCGTCCATCATTATATGTTTGTAACAGAGCACTGCCGATGGCAAAGTCAGATGCGTCACAGACGACACTGAAAGGCCGATCAAGATCGGGCAAAGCCAAGATTGGCGCATGAAGAAGACTCTCTTTAACAGCCGTAAAGGCTTCATGCTCGGTGCTAGCCCAGCACCGTTCCACATCCTTTTTAAGGAGATTGGATAATGGCCGAGCCATATCTGCGTAATTCGCACTATACTTGTGTAAGTAATTGGCAAGACCAAGCCACTTACGTTAGTCCTTTTGGTTCTTAGGAACCGGCCAATCAACTATGGCTTTTATCTTAGCGGGATCCGCTCTAAGACCACGCTTCCCAATGAAGTACTCTGAAAAGGGAATCTCTTGTGCACCAAAGATGCACTTAGACGCGTTGGCGTACAAGTAATTCGTGCGCAATCACTCGAGCACCGCTCGTAAATGGTCGATGTGAATATTTACATCAGACCGGCCGTTCATAGCACGACTATGGACAAAGATGTCATCCAATTAAGTCTGTGCATAGCCTCGGTGAGGCCGAAACAGTTGCGTTACGAGATGATTGAACGTATCTGGGCCGTTTGACAAGCCCTGTGGCATAACTAGCCACTCCCAGAGCATACCGCTCGGGGTACTAACCGCTGTTAGCGGAATATCTTTCTCACGCATGAGTAATTGGTAATAACCATCGACTAAATCGAGTGCACTGTACATCGTACATCCCACCATATTGTTCTGAAGAACATCTTTCCGAGGGATTGGTGTATGAGCCGGGATCGTGGCAGCATTAAGCTTATTGTAAGCATGAACAATGCGCCACTTTCCATTGGGCTTTCGAACACAAAATGTGGGCGTGGAATGAGGAGATTTGCTCTCACGAACCATGCCCGATGCGTGCTTTGCACGAAAGAAGTCGTCAATGACGTCGAACTATTCCTTCGGTGAAGGCCACTGCCGTGTTACGCAGTATTTAGTTCCAGGAACCAAGTCAATTTCATGACGTACGCCTCTATAGGGAGGTAAGACGGACGGTGGGTTGTGACACACCACGTCCTAAAACTCCTTTACCAAAGGATAGAACGGATCAAGAGGATCCTAAAGCATCGAAGATCCACTATGGGCATCCAATGCCGCCATTGTGTCCTCAAAGACAGACTCGTCCAATAACGAGGATGAGTTCAACTCAATATCTGGTCGAATGACCACTAACTTGGATAATTCTCCCGCCTGTAAGGCTTGGCTAAATTCGCCGTCAGACATTTCGTCTAGTTCAAAGAGAGTATCCAAGTATGGAATAGTCTCAAGACTAATATTGCCATCAATATGGCCAGTCAACCCATTGACAAGTGTATATAGTGTGTTATAATACTATTTTCACTTATTGTCTTCTTAGACGTTGGGCGCTTACCAGTTGCCACCCGACGATGAGATTGTTTCTTCTCAGAAACCGTACGCCTTGTAAAGGCCGGGACAGTCGGATCCTTGTGGTTGCTATTTGTCTTAGCACGCTCCATACGAGAGCTCATGTCTTGAACGACATCTGGTGAAGTGTTACGTAACTCAAACACTTCACCCAGTGAATTTACACGGACCACTTCACGTACAGCATTCGGGCCTAGCCCTGAACGCTCTGTCTTCCCGCCATCAATGTTATTACCGACATTCAGTGAGGTGCCATCACGGCCGCCCTCACTCTGTGTAATTTCACGTGCCACCGCACTGACATCATGGAAATTACTTCCTGTATGTACCGCCCGTAGGCCAACCGTGCTTGACGCATGCAGTGACTCATTATCAAAACGAGTATCACTCAACGGAGTACAACTCTCTTCAAACACATTAGAAGAGCTCCGCTCAACATTCATGTCATAGACATTCGAGTTAATCAACTCCGACATACCAATGTCCAGCACATTGACATCTTCTGTCAATGGCTCGCGCCAATAGCGCTTTTGTAGCCTAGCAAAGGTTGGTTCATGACTCTCCAAAGCTTTGCTAGGAACAATGCGCGTTGCGCCTAAGGTCTTGGACCTCCAATCGATCCATGGTTCATGGCGTTCAAGCCATGCCATGCCTAGGATGAGATTGTATCTCGAATCCAAGTCAAGGACGAGACAGCGTTTAATACTGTCAAAGTTCGAAAACCTCACGCCCAAGTTCAACGTAACTTTAGGCACAGTAACGCGACTACCCGTCGCTAACCGAACAGTGATGGAATCACCGTCGTGCGCTTTGAGCGCCTCAGCATATTGCTGACTCCCCTCAAGGGAAACGGCGTCTAGCATAGTTGCATGACGCCCCAGAATCGATTAATATCGGCCAGTGCTTCTCAAAGCCTTAAACTATCGCATCAGCGACTAACAAGCCAGACTTGTATCCACGCTCTGGGATTGCTGGCACGGAGCTCTGTGGGGATAAGCCCTGTGTCGCTCTACCTCGTAGAGAAGTGACAGAACTTAGTTCTACCCCAGTAGGGCGCCCCGCGCCTACTGGGTGTCGACGAATCCCCGTGCCATACCAAGTTTCTGGTTGAGGCTGGGGTTTCGACCCGTAGTAGTCGGTCGTTGCTTACGCGAAGGACAAGTGGGACGCAAAGGTTTAGTACTTCCGCACATGTAACAGCGTCTTACCTCCTGCCGTTGCTCAGCAACATGAAGTTCAGCTTCACCTTCATCTTCAGCATAGCTGAGATCCATCGGTTCTGGCTTACAGTAAGCCGAGGTGCTTGCAGAGGTTGCTCTCGCAAAGCTTGGGTTGTAACCATTACAATTAAGTCTGGTCGACTTGAAGTTGTGCTCAGCATTCTGAGCGATGCTCACAGCCTCCTCAAAGTAGAGCGATGGACTCGAAAGACATCGGTCCTGGCAATTCCAGTGCGAAGACCTTCCATGAAGACTGTCACGTAGACGGTCTCAGGGAGAGGGTCGGACTGCATGGCAACCATCAGAGTTCTCAACTCCTGGACATAGTCCGTTAACTCGATCTTACCCTGACGGGTAGAAAAGGAGCGTGAGCGCACGCGATTTGCCTGGTTAGGCGGCGAGAAAACTCGCAAAAGGTCCAACTTGAGCGAATCCCACGTGGGAAACGCCAAGTTGACCGACGTTCCACACGTTAAAGCCCACTCTCTCGCTCTACCATCGAGCTTAGAGATAGCCAACGAGACCCACTGGTTCTCAAGTGAGATGAGACCAGAGTCCATGGCCATCTCAATCTCACGGATCCAGAGGGTAAGGTTTTCCCCCTCCTTCCCGGAGTAACATTTCACGTCCACCCGAAGGGGACGAGGCTTAGCCTCTTCTGGTGGCATAGCCACATAGCGTGTCGGCATAGACGACGCTACTTGGTTTTAAACCTGGCCCAACAGGGCCGTTTCATACTGCATGAAGGTCTCTACTCGTGCGTTGAGCACATCGGGACCTTGTGCAGCGAGAAACTTCACGTACTCAGGGCCTACGGCCGCGGTCAGCTTATCAAGCGCGACCTTTTGGGTTTCAGAGAGGGGTGTGGATTGGTCCATCCTCACAGAGGATCAGTCGTAACGACTCAGGCGTAGATTGACGACAAGTGTTACCAAGTGTTGCGGAGCTACACAGCTCCTTAAGTCAGAGGAAGACTTAACGCTCTTACGAGCAACTTTGGTTCTACGAACCCGACTCAGAGAGTCAACAAGCTCAGAGAGCTTACGGTCCCCGTTCCTAAGGTACCAAACGATTCAAAAGAATCACAGCACAGAGTGCTCAGGAGTAGCTACCTTCAACGGTCTCCTACCGATCAAAGACGCCTCGTGAGGCACGTGTCTCTTACTGATCAAAAGGGGAACTGCATTTTTATTTCTTTAATTAACCTAAAAGAGCACCTTAGAACAACGTATTTAACCTGCCCTAAATAACCTCTTAAAAGATCTCGCAATCAATTGATGACAGACATCGGTCTTCAACAATTGATACACTCACTGTGTTCTAAAATTACTTTATAGGGTACCCCCCTCTCTTGTGTGCACCACACCTATCGTCGACTACCAGCCGACGTGTAACCCCATAACATGTGTTCCTACGACATTGGTGGTTTTTTTTCTATCCTTTGACGACTCCGCGAAGACAGAGAATCATGGGGGTTAAAGTAGTCGTTTTGGATATTTTGATAATTGCCAGAAAGGACCATTGGAAAATGTGAGATTGCTTACATGTAGGCAACAATAGTAAATCTTGCGTACTACACCGAAATAAATAACGAAAAAAATACAGCATTGGACAACGTAGTGCCTGGCCTAATTACCATGGGTATCTCCATGCTCGCTATTGAGCAATCCATAGGAGTCATCGCTTGCAAGAAAAAATCTCCGCAGGTGATGTTAGCGCATCACAACCATTTTGTCGCCCAAATTAACAATAATCGGTATTTGCCCGCTGTTCGATATTACAACGCGTCCGCAAATACGGTAGCCAACTGAAGCGATAAAAGCCAAATCGGGGCAAGTGGTAGAAGACCCAGGAGGATTGAACGAGCTGCAAAAAATTAACCGCATAAAAGAGAGACTGCTCGTAGTATCTTTCTTGTCGAAGGAAGAGAAAAAATTGCTGAGGATCACAAATCCCACGCGAAGTAGAACTTGACGAGTCCGATTGGCTAATGAATTGAATTCAAGAACTACTGGACACATCAGATCGCGCAACAAAACCATCAAGAGAAAACGACCACGTGCCAGAGTTGTCCAAAGAAACAGACATGCGGGGTGAATTCGAACAGATCATCCGACGACCCGAGCATCGATGAATACCAAAGTACCCGACAGAAGCGCCTGGGCCCCTGGAACCGCCGGGTATTATAGACATCGATGAGTAAGTCGTACAAGCCGAGCACAGACAACATATCTCGTAAGCTTAAGATGAGATGAGATTTGTGCAACGCTTAAGTTGCTTCCTTGAGGCGAGTTCAACAAGCTGATCCATAAACAACTTATTCCCGCGAAATAATGTGGATTAATTTGACCTCAGCGAGGACAATATACTTACTATTTAGGACGACGCCGAGAGACGAGGGAGTTGCCGGACAAAGACCTAAAATTACGATTGATAGCATAACTACTTGGATCGATGCGAATCTTCTCAATTGGTAAAACTATGTGGAAGGCGGACATCAAGGGATCGTAAGAACGATTTACAGATTGAAGGTCGACTCTTTTTGGGCCAGGCAATACATTGATGTTACGACACATACAAGTATGTGACAATTTCATTACCAGCAAGAAGACCCAACACTTGAGAGGACGCTAATTTGGTAACTTCGTGTTCGACCGGCCATTCCAGGTGAATATAATGGACTTTAATATTTCTTAACTTGTAAATTGACGAGGGAATACGGCGCTGATACTATTTTAATTTCAATTCACAGGATTCGTGATTGCAAAAGCCATAGGTGGATCATATGCAGTAGCCGTTGCGAAAGCATTCAAAACAAACATCTTCCGTCGTTTCAAAGCTCTCGCTTCATTCGTCAATATAGAGACCAAATATTCGTGAGTGACGTGTTCCAAAATTTTGTCGAGATAATGGGGTTCATAAATAGAGCGTGGATTAATTACAAATCTTAAACATACGACACAAAAAACGCAGCGTGAAGACGATGTTACAGAAAGTGTGCGTGCATGTTAAAAATTCCCTTTAAGCTGACTGGGTCAAAATTGCCGAAAATTGAAACACGCGATGAATAACTTTTCAGGGTCTACGAACAAGAGAATCTCTTATACTTTGTTCACGGTTGGGACGCGCACATTGCACTTAAATACATGATCGCGTCGATTTGGCGACCATCATTGGTGTAAGCAAAGTGATAAAATCAGCAGAACGGGTCATGTCGCGACGCGAGTCGATCTGACAACGAGAGATAGCGCTAAGGCTTTCGAAGTAATATCAAGTAAGTGCAAAAGCTCGACTAGCGAAATATCACAATAAGAGCTTTAGACCAGCGGAACGACGAATCATTCCACGTACGAAACGTTCAGATCATAATCAAAAAGCAAGCCAAAGAGGTGAAGGAAACGATGCGCCATTCAGGACAAGGTTCGACGAAGGGGATCAAAAATGTCTGTTTATAGAGATACTAAAGCTTAGATTGAAGAATAAGCTGCATCTTCGATGGCCTGATTCGTGCCGCATAACGCGACGAGTGGAGATTTTCACTTTATAATAAGAGTTATCCGAGGAACGGGTATAAATTCTACCCTGTCGTACATGTGTCACGCTTAAAGAGGTCAAGGTAAATGGTCAACGACCTACTCTGAGGTTGGTAACTGGAGTCGGTGAGACCGAACAATTCGATTTTGACGAAATAATCCTACCAAAGGATAGCTGGGAGAAATGAAAAGAGAGCGGGACATACGAAGTAAAAGCAAAAATGAATGACGACTTACCGCTCTCGACCAGCATCAGCATGACTCTGCGGCTGTTTATGGTGAAGTGGAAATTGTAACGGGGCTCACCCTTGCGTGAACTTAACGCAAGGGTATCTTACCCCGACAAGCCAACACGAGGCAAACCAGGAAGCTTAGATAAGGTAAAAGTAGAACGGATATATTAATATAATTAAGTCTTTAACCACTGTCTCTCTGTTTGACTTAACTTAATTTCACTAATCTAACTGAATGTATGACGACGTCTACTCACCACTCATTGGCGCCACTCGCGGCAATTGGTGGAGTTGATATCGTTAAGATATCAACTAATAGGCAGACTCTTTGGTCGACCCATCAATATCACCACTTTGGTGATATTGTTTAAAGAATATTTAACTTCATATTCTTTATTGTCACTTTTCTTAAAGTGACAATTACATGTAACGGGCTGCCCCGTTACATCACCCCCCCTTAGCTGATTGTCACCGTGTGACTATCAAAAATTATGGCGGTCACCCGTTGGCGGCATTAAGACAGGAAGCACTTGTTGGGTCAGTTCCGTTCATAACTCAACCTGACCTCGCATAGTTAATATGTTTATGCGAAGTGACTAAAGGCACACAGAGTCTGTGCCTGTGCCAGCTTTTGCGGCAGGCGATTCGTCGTCTGCTGCTCGTTCTTTGCCTGTAGCAAGAGGTGCTGCAGGTGCACGCGGTATCACACAGCGTGTGCATGATGACCCTGACATTGAGGTCATCTACTCTGGCGAGTCAGACGTGTCTGACTCGGGCAATGGTCCAGAGGCTTCTCGATCACCGGCGACGTCTTAGTATTCGCCAAGGCCACTGCTGAACGAACGGACTTGTGAGTTCCAACACAGTCTGTTCGGCAGTGATGACAAATCTGGTGATGAATATGTTTGCCCATCACCGCAATCAGCTCGTGCTCCTTCGCACGAGCGACTTGACAATGGTGCAACCCATCGTCACACTGACAACCGTGGTATCAACAAAGATACCACCGTGAAGCGTGATGAGCTGAAGCCGTGGCGTTTGCCCGAACGGCTCATCAATATCTTGTCTCACGAGACAAGCCAACACCATCGAATACCCTTATTCGATGCGACTGAGCTTCACGGCTTGACTCCCATCGCGAGCAACTTTCGCGCTGACGAAGACTATTATCTCGATATCTTCCTTAGACATCGATGGTACAACGGCAACCAAAATCGTGACAAGGCCTCGCTTTTGGCTGCGTGGAACGCGTTCGTCCAAAACGTAAAGAATTTGGACGAGAAGGGTGGCTCCAGAAACTTGAGGCGACACGCCTCAACTTGGAAAAAAGAGACGCCAACCGGTGCCAGGTACCGGTTGCACTGTTTGTCGATTGAGGCAGGCATTTCTTGCCTCACATGGGGAGACCCTTGTGCGAGTTGTGTTAACAACTCGCAGCGTGCAACTAGGGATGTGTACTCTCTAAGTTCGCCCTGGGGAAGGGCACATATCTCGGAGGAGATGCGTGACGCGATTGCAAACTTGCAATCCGTCTACAAGCGCTTAGGGCGCGTGTTGACCGAAGGTCCCGAGGGTTCATCGGGTGGGTCTCGTCATACTGGTGGACGAGACCTTCAACGTCCATCAACAGCTGATAGCGGGGCTCCCGGCTGTTCCAAGAGGGTGGATACCCCCGCCACTGGACGAGGTAGCTCGTCCTTGATCCTGAATCGTCACGGTGATTCAAGATACGCTCCACTAGAAAGCGTTGACCACCGTGAGAATCCACCAAAGGATGTAGTGGAGGAGGAAATACCTCCTCCAGATGATTCGGTTCACCATCTCGACCCTTACGAGATGGATCGCGTAATCGATACATTTCGCGATGACTTGAAGCATGAGCGCGACCGGCGCTACGCTTTGACCGATTCCGTGCGGAAGAACCGCAAGGATTGCGAGGCTGATCGGGCGCGAGATCGCGCCGATTACGCCACAGCGCAGCTTCAGGTCGAGCGGGATGTTTGCTCCCTTTCCGGCGAGCTGGCGACAGCTCGCGGGGAGATATCTCAAATGAGTCTTGAGGTATCATATCTGCGCGAAGAGACGGATCATCTGGAGCGCGGACGCAAGAACTTGATGGATGTTCTTAAACGTGTGGGCTATCTTCATCGGAAGAAGAAGGCTCGTACTGACAGTACGGCCCGATTTGCCCCACGTAAAACGTAGGATGCTTGCACATCTTACGTGGCAATTCGAGAGTGTATGCATTGCCCTTGCGATGCAACACTCGAAATGGACCAATGTACTTCGGTAGTAGATTACTACTGCCGACACTAGTGACTGCATGTCCAGGTAGGTTTACCGTAGACAGTAGTACTGGTTGGTTAACTTTAAATGAAAGATCATTTGCTCTTCCATTCTTGTCTGCGTTCCGTTTCTGACGGTCCACCGCATTTGCGATGGCGTCCTGAACGAAACGGACTACCGCTTCTCGAGTCAGCAGGAAGTTCTCTGCTGACTCTTTGTTTTGTCTTTCAGTGCGCTTCGTGCGCACTGCTAAGAGATTGCTCTCTTCTTCAGCGAGGTTGTCTTCATCCTTGCTGGCATAATCGTTGACGATGCTGAATATAACAGCATCGTCATCATCATCCGAGTCAATAATAGCGTCGTTGCTATTATTGAGGTGATCTTCTTCATCGATGTCGACCTGATCGACATCGGCATCATATGTGACGACGTGTGCGTCGACACGTGATGAGCAAGAGCCAAAACGGTTTTTGCTCGAGCGAGTCCCTCCCCCCTTATCCAAGAGTCACACTCTAGAAGGGCGGGCACACGAGGATGGAGTAGGCCATTCACGTAAAACGGTGTGTGCTGTGTGGAAGCATGCACCGAATTATTGATGGCGAATTCCACCATGGGTAGGAATTCGCTCCAACTCGAAAACGAGTGGACATATCCTCGAAGGATCTCTTCGAGGACACGGTTCGCACGTTCCGTCTGACCATCTGTTTTCGGATGGTCAGAAGTAGACTTTTTCAATCGTGTTCCAAGAGAACGGAACACGGTTTGCCAAAATGCCGCCGTGAACCGAGGGTCACGGTCGGATACAAGTTCACGGGGTAACCCGTGGAGTCTAAAGACCGTGTCAAGAAAGACACGAGCACAACCTTGAGCCTTGATCGACTCAGGGAAAGAAGCAAGATGCGCCATCTTGCTGAATCGGTCAACAAACAAAAGAATACCATTATTCTTGTGAGCGTCTTCGGGAAACCCGAAGACGAAGTCCATTGAAACGGACTGACAGCACTCTGCCGGGACCGGTAGAGGCTGTAATGGTGCGCGGGATGAAGGACCAGGCTTCACCCGTTGACAAACCTCGCAAGCACGTATGTACTTGCCTACAAACTGATACTGGCGTGGCCAGTAAAAGTAACGGCTTACCTTGAGGTAAGTCTTTTCTCTCCCACGATGGCCACCTGTTGGGGCATCGTGACACTCATACATGAAGCGTAATCGCAAATCATTATGAGCGGGTACGACGACACGAGGCGTGTCGTCGGCAACAGTTGTATAGTACAGCAATCCGTTGCGTTTACTATACCGATCCGATGAGGATCGGTACAAAGTTGGTAAATCCCTCATGGATTTACTGGATGGATTCACCAGATAATCCATCAAACGCAGAAGATCTATGTCTTCTGCGTATGCCTTTCGTACGTTGTTAAGTTTACTTGACGACGGAACACTGGCTGTCAGTGTCGCAACAGTAGGCTTATCCTCACTGTTGATTTGTGCGTCCGGCTCGAAATCGGTCCGGCGCGAAAGCGCATCAGCGACGGCATTGAGTCGTCCTGGTTTATACTCCACGGAGAAGTTATACTCCGCGAAGAAAGACAGCCACCTCGCCATCCTTTGCGAGAGGTGTGGGCTGTTTACGGCCGTGGGTAATGACGCATGGTCCGTATAGACGGTGAACGGTCTATCTCCCAAGAGATAGACCCGGAACTAAGCCAGTGCATATTTTATGGCAATGAGTTCCTTGTCATGCACTGGGTAATAGATCTCAGCTGGTTGAAGCTGACGCGATTGATAGCAGACGACGGGCTCTGCGCCGTCTTTGTCATACTGCATCAACGTACATTAGATAGCAAAATCGCTGGCGTCACAGACCACACGAAATGGTATGTCCTGATCTGCAATCGCCAAGATCGGCGATTGCATCAAGCTTTGCTTGATATTTTTTAAGGAACGCTGGCACTCAGCGTTCCATGACCACTTCACATTATTCTTCAGCAATCAAGAACGATGTACCGTCATTTCGGCGTAGTTGCGAGATTAATTGTGCAAGTACGCCGATAAATCAAGGAACTTCCTTAGTCCCTTCACATCTACTGGCACTGGCCAGTCGGTGATCGCCTTGATCTTTTCGGTATCAGGTGCACGCCGTGTTTACCCACAATGCACCCAAGAAGTGGTATTTCGCTAGCCGCGCATATACACTTCTTGAGGTTGGCATACAACTTATTCTTGCGCATAAGTTAAAGGACTTGACGAACGTGAGTTCTGTGAACTTCAACGTCCGTCTTTCCGTCCATAGCCCAGTTATGGACGAACACATCCTCGAAATAACTCGGTGAGAAGTCTCGCCCCGGTCTCAACAGATCTGTGACACATCTGTTGAATATTGCAGGGGCATTGCTCAGCCCCTATGGCATAACTAGCCACTTCCACAGCATCCCGCTGGGGGTGCCCACTGCTGTATACGGGATGTCCCGTTCACGCATGAGGATCTGATAGAACCCATCCATCAGATCCATGGACGAAAAGATGGTACTCTTTGACATACCATCTATGATTACGTCCTTCCTCGGTATCGGCGTCTGAGCCTGTAACGTTGCAGCATTCAATTTGTTGAATGCGTGCACTATCCGCCACCCTCCTGTGGCCTTTCGCACACAGAAGGTCGAAGAGCTGTGAGGGGATGTTGATTCCCTCACATGGCCCGCTGCTAAGCGATCGGCAAAGAACTTGTCGATCGCTAGTACTTGTTCACAAGGCAGTGGCCACTGCTTCATGACACAGTACTTCGATCCCGTTTTGAGCTTGATCTCGTGTCGAGTGCCTTTGTCCTTAGGCAACTCGCTAGGTACTGATTCAGGGAACACATCCCTGAATTCGATCAAATCCTTATACAAAGGATTTGCCTGAAGTGACTCCCAGGATTGAGACGTGTATCGCTCAATCCGATTCTTCTCATCGAGAACACTTTCGTCCATCGATGAGCTGCTGAGAACCCGTTCGTTCTCAGCAAACACTGTTGCCGACCGAATATCGGCCACATTCTCATCCTCTGTGACGAGTATGCAGATCTGCTTGACTTTGCCACTACGCAGATCACGCAAGAACCGTTTCGGTTCTAGCGTTGGCAACTGAGTTATCTCCGAAGTTAACTTCGGAGGCACACTCAGATCAAGCGTATAAGCGCCTACGCTTGATCCGTCATTAACCAAGACGTTCAACGTCTCGGTTACTTCCTGGGAACTTCTTTCCACAGGTTGCTGAAGGCATAATCCTTCAGCAAGTGACTCTTGATGAATTCCTTCCTCAAGTACGTGGGGACTTATTCCCTCGACGTCTTCTGACTGTGGATATGCAACCACAGTCAGGGACCGATCCTCTACGGTCGACACTCCAGTCGACCTAGGATTTCCATGTTGCCCTTTGAAGGCAGCAGGTTTCTTACTTATAAGATGCTTTCAGCTAGGCATGCATCCATGTCCCGGTCCACTCGACTTATTCGAGTGGTGGACCTTCGGCGCAGCCTGTACTTCTGTACAGCTGCCGGGAGCTTGCTCCACAGTGTAGTGATCAACTACACTGTGATCTTGTGCAGTCGTGCTAACGACCGTACCGCAAGTGAGGCCATCGCACTCACTCGCAGAACATCCACACGCTTGTGGACGGTTCAAGATGTTCATCAGATGGCCATCTGATGGACATGTGGCAGGCATCTTCACGGATCGATGCTGCCAGCTCACCCTTGGCTCGTACTTTCGGAGCCAAGGTAATCCCAGGATGACATCAAATTTGTCATCCAGATCTAGTACGATGAAGTCATCATCGCACTGTTCGCCCTCCAACGTGTAGTGGATTTCGACTACACGTTTCTCAACGGTTATCGATGCGCCTGTTGCAAGGCGCACCGTCATCCTCGTGAGGAGAATGTCGCACTCAACGAACTTGAGCCTACGACACTCTAGTGACTGGCGACAAACAAAGTTGTTCGACGCCCCACAGTCTACTAGGGCACGAAGCGACAAATCATTTGTCGCTTCCAACTTCAAGGTGAGGAGCGAAACGTCATCACCAGGGCAGAGACACACAATGATTGTGTATCTGGAGCAACTTTCGTCAAGAGATTTGCAAATTCTCTTGAGGTTGCTGGATCAGTAGGGCGCTCCGCCCCTACTGACCCCGACCATTTTTTGATGGTCCGTCTCGCTGTTGCGGCTTCGCAACAGCGCTGGACCCACGCCCATTGCCCTTTCTGGCAAGTGGTCGTCCATTTTGCTCAGTACTGTTTGGTACTGGGCGTGGAGCACTACACTCGTATGCGTGGTGCCTTAACTTCTGACAGCAATTGCACCTCTACAATCGCTTGTTGTTCGAAGAGCGAGGTCTCTCGCTCTCAACATAGCAGAGGTCCATTGGTTCTGGACCTCCGATCTCTTGTCGTCTCGGTGGACGGTAAGAGTTTGAGCTAGCATGATCCTGTCTCATGCTAAAGTCTTCCTGTTCCGCGGCTGATATCGCTTCTTCAAGCGTATTCAGCTCAAGGCGGAACAGGTGGCTCCTGACGGGCTCTTCTGCAAGCCCCTGCCTGAACACCGTAATCAACGTGTGTTCATGAATTGGGTTAGCAGTTATGACTACTCGCAAGGAGTCGTATATGTTGTGCGTAAGCGTGCACATCACGCTTACCCTGCTTGAGTTTCAGGATCTCAGAACGAGCCCTGAACTCAGCTCGTGACGGCTCAAACGTATGTCTGAGCCGGGACTTGAAGTCATCTAGCCACCTAAACACATTTGGGTCGCTACTCTCGAGTCCCAGGGACCAATTTTTGGCACGCCCTGCCAAGTGGGTTGGAGCAAATGTGAGTTTCATTTGCTCATCTTCGACGCGACGAGCCCTTAAGGCTCTGTCGAGTTCGACAAACCATAGTAACAGGGAGTCCTCCGGAACTCCACTGTACTTGGAGATGTCAACCTTCATGACCTCGGGACGACGCGCATGTGTCGTCCCGCCCACAGCAGCATGGAATTGCTGCTGTCTCAACAGCTCTGTCTGTTGAGCAATGAGTTCTCTCAACTGCTCGGCCTGTTGAGAGCCTTGCTGGTGAAGCAAGGCTACTTTTTCCTTTTCGGCGACAAGTTCATGTCTAACGAACTTGGTGATAGCGGCATGTTGTTGGTCTCTGTCTAGAGACTCCAACATGGCGCTAATGGCGAACTCGCCTACGGTAGAACTCATTCGTTCTACCGCACCCTATTCGATGTCACTCAAATGGGTAAACCCTTCACGCGTGGCGTGAAAGGTGTCTTCATCCATCCAACATGTACATGTTGGATGTTGTGGTCCTTGGAAGGACTACAAAGTGCTACCAGGTGTAACGGGGCACACCCTTGCGTGAACTTAACGCAAGGGTTTCGGGTGCCCCGACAGACGTACAAGAGGCGAATGAGAAAGCGTAGGATAAGAAAAAAGTAAAAATGTTGTATTAATATAATAAAGTATTTTAACTACTGTCTCTCTGTTTAGCCTGACTTAAGCTTTTTAATATAACTGAGTGTATGGAGACGTCTCGTCACCACTCATTGCGCGCGTCTTGCGGCGATTGATGAGTTGATATCGTCAAGATATCAACCAATAAGCAGACCCTTTGGTCTCTTCAACAATATCACCAATAGTGGTGATATTGGTGAAGAATATTCAAGATAATAATTTTTATTGACATTATCTCTCAAATGACAATTTCCATTAAACGGGCTGCCCCGTTACAGAAATGCTATGGTAGACCGATATAGATATTTTTATCTTTTTTTTGTTGTGACGTGGTATGTTATACGATTAACTACGGTAGAAGAAACGAGAAAATCGGTAAAATATGGTGCGAGTGGTAGCTGAGTTTTAGCCACGCGCCACTGTCATTAACAACCATATTTCTGTGATGGCAAGCAGGCAACGACGAGGGAGAAAACACTGCGCCAAAAATACATATATTATATGGAAGAAAGGAGCATTTTTACTAAATTGGATTGCTTTGAGACTGGGAAAGAGATGACTCGGCAAGTTAAGATTCGACGAAGCCAAGACTCGAAAGTCTTGAATAATCGAATCAATTATTCCCACATGACAGATTATCCGAGAAGGATGATGTCAGTGAAGATTATCTCAGACTCGTTGGATCTCGTGGTAGAACGCCTAGCTTTTCGAAGGGGAAAAATGTTTGTGCCACGACGTTTTCCAAAATGGGTGCAACGGAGCTCACAGCCGGGAGAACGGGTTCGTCAAGATCTACCTAATTGACCATAAGGGATACCACAGACCTATCAGCAACACCCGCCGGTAAAATATGGGAAAATCAGGATGGTATGACCTTTAGCAAGTGTTGTAGGTGTTTTTCACCGCCCGAGTCAACCACCAGGCCCGACATGGTGCAAAGGTATTTATCGCAGCCAGCCTTGATAAATCAGTCAGTTCTTAAAGTCCCTATGCGTGACTCACGAGTAAAAAGTGGGGCAAAGATGATTTGAAATAGAGCTTAGAACTAGGGGCATGAGCCTACACTTCAGGAATGCGTGCAGAGAATGCCTAGTTTAGGACACGTTTAAAGGATCTCACAACTATCCGAAGGACGTATTCACGACGCTTGCGAGAAGCGCAATATTCCGCCTAGAGCACGAACAGGGCTCAAACATTAGCAGTTGACCTATTCTAGTCAGAATTATGGTGCATACCTATCAAGATGCTGGAATAAACGATCAATAATTTCTCTCTCCCATATTGCAACATACACCATAGATTGGGATTGAACAGTCAAATAGTGTTTGCATCATGACCAAACCCGCGGTATTGTCTTCAGACTTCACATACAGCATACATCATACTGCTCGTCCGAGGGTACTGTTTGTTAAACGAGAGTCTTACCCGGGCATCATAAAGACGCACCTCAGCCACAAACATAGGCGAGTCCGGGAACAAATCAAGCGTCATCTAGCAAGGATAAGACGGCTCGATTACGTCCAAAATGCTCGAAGAGCAGCCATCGATACGGGAGTAATATCACGGGCCTACCGGCCATGTAGATCCTCCATGCAAAGAGGCGACCGATCGGCAATAATCTGATACTAACTCCGGGACGGAACATGTAATAAAACGTGATTTCCACAGTCGGCCGCATGGCTGGTGTATGACGAGGTCACGTGCCATTGCCTATGCCACGCGGATGAGAATTACCACTAGAGGCACACACACACAGCGAGGGGATATTTCCAACACCATGGACGAAGGGACGGACGATGCAACAGCAACGACTAGCGCGTTGGTAGTCCAAGGAGAAGAAACGATGGTTCAACGATTCGATACCACGAAAGTAAGAATGAAAGACGCGCAGCAGCCTCAGGCGCTTCACTAGCCTTATGTAAAGAATTGTTAGATAGATGAGTCGACACCGTCCGACGGTCCATTTGGGACACAGTATAACGGTGACCATGTGAAGGAGTCTTTCAAAGATGCTTGGCGAATGTGGACGCAAGCGAGCGACTCGACTTGCGCTTCTTCGGCAGCTTCACTGAATCCGCGTTGGTGTCGAATAATATTGGCGGCGATGAGGTAGCTGGGACGAAGGACGATGCTGGAAGCGGTGGAGGAACAGAAACAACCACAGTCTAAAAAGCGAGACCAGACAATACCGCGACCGACGCAGTTACCAAAGTTAATTCACAAACATAAGGTCCAACTCATCGAGATACAGCTGTCCCAGGTGGGCGAAGAACGCGCCCTCGACCTCGAAAAGCGCGCGGTAGCGCAATGACAGGTAGACATAATGAAGGAAACGAAATCATGCCTGCAAGAGCGGGTCCAGAAATTGACGACCCTGAGGTGATAGCCGGTGAGACAAGGATCTAAGGCAAGGGCGCGGACGCAGTAATTGAAGCCGATCCAAAAGCCGGGAAGGCAGATCGCCGAGCTTTAATCGACACAGTTGAAGTACTAACACCACTGTGACTTTAAATAATACACAATCGCAAGACCGCCGAATTACTCCAAGAACCCGCTGGGATTTTAATTCTCAGATTATTTATATTTAGTCAGGCCTAAGATCCCGTCACAATACTCGAATGTATAGCGGAGACATGCAGAGAGGACAAAACATATCACCCGATTCTAGCGTACGCAGAAATGTTGAGAAGCTCAGAAGTATATTGATGGAAAGTGTGGATCGCGCCTACCGCATTTAGTGCGAGATCAATTTGATTGGATGAGCACGCTTAGAGTTAGGCCCGTTGGCACGGTCGGTGGGATCAAACGACTGAGTGACAGAAATGACTGTAAAAATTATGCAGATTTATATACATAACGATCATGAAGGAGTATAGTCACGGATCGACGACTGACCGATCACGATCCGTGATCAAGGGCTTGGACCACCAAGTTGCAAGGACTGGATCAATTAAGAGGTGAACATCATCTAGATTGTTGGATCGACAACGACAATGGAAGATAGGTATATATGGAAGCAAGCTGAAGGAGTCGATCGTCAAGACTACCAAAGATACGAGGTCTCCAAAAAGTGACGGCGATTCGACGGTGGATGCCCGATCAATGACTCGGAAGATTAGCCACGATTTAGCCTGGGTTGTGTAACGCTTAATTGGGTGGACACATAGTTGGTGTGGATCACATAATTAGCGTGGATCAAATACTTCGATCAACTACCTGAGCGATCCACACCGGTTCGATCTACTACCGAGCGATCCACTACCGAGCGATCCACTACCGAGCGATCCACTACCCAGCGAACTACTACGGAGCAATCCACTATGGAGCGATCCATTACGGAGTGTCTGCTGTGGACCACTCGACTCAAGAAGTGAATTACACCGACATGCGATAGCCAACATTAATCTTGTGAACAGATGGGCATAGTCATAGGTTTTGGATTTGGTTAGTTAACATTAAACAGAATTGAATTGGCAACGTAAGACACGCGTCGACTTCTCCCCGGAAGGAACTTTGGCCTCCCGTTGAATAATGAGCGACCTGTGTCTGCTAAAACTTCTCCCTTGGATTGTTTGGCCAGGCGGAACATCAGCTCTCACCCCAACCCCCCCCCCACCAACTGCGATCGGACGCAGGGAACCTAACGGTTCAAATTCAAGATTACGAGACGGATCAAGTGGTCATAAGGCTCGCGGATCAAGCATCACCTTTGGATACAGGCGACTCTGGGTGAGCGCCCAAGCTACAAGCAGTCGAGTGAATAATTTCCACGCGATCCGCTTCTACTTTTGAACGGGTGAAGAATTTTCACCCGATCAACCCCTATCCCTAAAACGGTCAAGTTCCACTCCAGCTCAAGTCCACCAAGAAGAGCGCAACCCGCCCCACCGACGGGTACACAAGGTGAGCAAGAAGACACAGCTCACAAAATCGGGGTACCCCCTTTGTTATTTGATCGTCCGGGCGCCGGTGGAGAGTCGGGACGACTCGCTAAACGAGCGATCACCACTCCACCACAATGGTGCGCGTGCCTGGATCTTCTATTGAATTGGGATTGCACCGTGAGGCCCTAAGCGAAAAATTCACTCAAGCCTTAACCGGGGATAGAAGCTCCAGATCCAGAGGGATCTTCGCAGACGCGTGAAAGAGAAGGATCTCCAGATCGTCGAAGTTTTGGGAGGGGATTTGACGACAAGAAAAAAAAGAGAAAGATCGGTCGCACAATCTGAAAGAAAAACTTTAATTTTTCTTTATGTTGTTCGGGGGCCACCGCAATTCGCTCTGCAAAGCACGATATGCAGGATGGAAGTCGTAGGGGAATCCCCAAACGATTTTCACGTATATTATATGAACCATCCGCCATGGCGAAGAATGAAGCGAATGATTCAGACGACTTTAAGCAGCTGGCCGCGGTGAAACAAAATCGAAACGTCTACATAATAGGAAATCCGGCAATAAAGTCAAGACGAAGAACATAAATCAAGCCTCACAGTCAGTGGATCGCAAAAAAAAGGTTTGAAGACTAGCGATTCGACGAAATCAGCCGGGAGTACCATTTGAGTCAGCTGGAGAAGATGTTGTCGAGCGATCCTGTGCTTTATATTATCAAGCCGAAGCTGACCGGATCGCTACGCGGACCAATATCAGCGCCCAAACCAACTTCTAACGTGTTGTAGGCTTTCCGGTCTCTAATTATCCTGCTAACTGAGAAGGGACACTGCGGGACCGTTTAATTCGCAAACTCTACGAGAGTGCAACCACGATCGAATGATCGCTATTGAACAGTCGCTGCTTAAGAAGTTAAGTCCGCTCATAGGCATACGTGACCCTGGAGACAATCCGACCCCGCGGTTCCGCACCACCGATCAACGGTTCATGCCGCGAGTCACGATGGATCAAGTTCTCACACCTATCAACGATTACTCAAGGATGAGCACACGGGGCGTCCCGTTATGCTTTAGCGGAGTCGAATAGGACTGGAACGATTCGTTCGAGATCCACCAGATGTCGCCTCGACCAAAAGGCGCGGACCTATTAAGAAAGAAACTTGAGCGGAATGAGGCAGAGGTGCAATCGGGGAAACCACCGGCAACGCAGTTCATGAACATGGTGGAATCAGATCAGGTATATTCCGATTTTCCTGCAGCCATGAAGAATTATTAGCTGGAACAAGCCCGTATGAATGCCGGACGATCGGCAATACACCAACCCAAACCGGAGATGTATCTGCCTGATATGGACATGGAGTCGATTGGATCGCGTCCTAGTATATCGCACGACTATGGTCGTGAATATCGAGATCAAGGTAATAAGAAAGATACCACTATTGGCAACGGCAGGAGTGCCGGATGGTGGCGGGCTCTCTACAAAAGTATTCAGATGTCTGCCATGGCTGAACTGAAAGGGTTTGCCGGACGAGAAAAGAATGAAAAATGAACCAGAAACTTGGTCAGTAAGGTAAAGTTAGCGTTTCTACGTGATCAAGCGCCTGATGCGGAGAATTGACTTGTGTTCAGCGATCTTTTTACGGGACCTGCGCATGACTGGTATAACCAGCTCAGTCGCTCGACGAGGACTTCGTGGAAGGCACCCTAAGAAGGCTTCATGGACAATACGGAAGAAAGAATGGCATTTCGGTTGGAAGAATCTACTAACACGCCCGTAAGCGATCGAAGGAGAATTAATTGGAGTGATTGCACCGTCTGAATGTGACCGCGATCCGAACGAAGCTCCCGATACGATATGAATCGCCCGCAACCCGCAAGAAACATGTGAATTATTATATTGGTACCCCGGAAGATCGCGATCGGGCGAGAATGTTGACGATTTTACGCCTTGGAGATACAGAAGATCTTGAAGAAACTCTGCAAGAATGCGAAAATGTTGAAGTTAGACAAGCTCACGCCTCTATGGAGTCAAGTAAATCTCGACAGCGTCTTACGTCACAGGAAGCCCAAATGCCAGCGCAACTGGCCCGGCTGTAAGAGCGATCCACGTAGAAGACGAGAGCAGTGGATCACTAGTTGATTCCGGATGATCGGATACTAACTCGGATCGACGAAATGCGTACATAGCTGCTGCTGTGGATTGCCCTCAGACGCCAGGAGACCCGATCGTCAAAAATGGTAAATTTGATCAAGAGAGGCACTACGATCGTGGGAAGCCTTAAATAGTGTTTACGCACTGTGGAGCGAAGAGACATAACGATCGCGGGTGTATGAAGCGACTGACTAATCAGAAGTGTGGCCGTAATGGTCATCTTGTGGGAAAATGTTACCACGTGTGTTCCGTCTGCGAGAACATCCACGATGTAGGGAATTGCCCGATGGAACAGTTTTATAACATGGTCCGCCAGTGGTATGTTCCTACGAAGCATGCAAGGATGTTGCCGAAACAAGTCGAGAAGATGAAAAATTAGGACGCTCGCCAGGTTAGAATATGTTTCGATCCGAGTGATCAAGGATCTGCATATATGCATTTGTAGAGAGGAAGTTAGGCAATGGAAGCGATGACAGGCAGGAAGATCTACATAATACATGCTATTCGTCAAAATGTATGCGTTCCGTTATGATTGTAAGCCAACATGATGATCAAGCCCGGTCTTCCAACAAGACTGATTTTGTCTTAGCGGCAGCGAGTCAAGGGGACATTGAAATTGACCTACAGGAGGAATGTGGTTTAAGCATTCTACACGGGTTGGAAAGATTAACATCGAAAAGGCCACAATGCTACTTGACTCGGAAGCTAATATCTTGCGTGGACACTGCCTTTGCTTGTAATGTAGGAAGTTTCATCGGCGAGAATCAAAATTGGGAATGTGTGGGGATAGGTGAAAAACGTGCATGACAGAAGGACGCACAAAGATCAAGACCAACCTATATGAATCGCTGGTATACTATTTTGATGGGTGGGTGGGTGATCAAGTCGGTCAAGAAGCGATTTTAGGAATGGATTTCATTGTACCCGTAAGAATACGCCTGAATTTAGCTGATGAGACGCTGGTATTGCCGGATGAAGTGAGAATTCATTTGGCAGGACGCAGACCTCTGTACGGATCGTCCATGCAGCCGATCGTGATATCGGAACAACATGTAGTTCTACCGGTCGGTAGATCGACAGAGATAAGGATCGGCAATATTCAGTTCATCGCCAAGCTATGGGTGAAGCATGATTGGACATGGGTGCCGACTGTAACCACCGGGATAGGTCGGATCAAGTACTTGTATCTGACAAATCTCAGCGATACAGTAGTTACTCTCGATCGCGAACCGGCTTTACACTGAATTATGGCTGCCGATATGGTGTCTTGATACCCAGGCTACGTCTCGCTTGGATCGCGACGTTATAACGAGTGGCAGACTCTAGCATTATGGGACGACAGAAAAAGGGGAAGAAATATTGCCCGAAAACGCTGGACCGCTTGTGGATCACCTACCATACCCTACACCAAAGAAGATTTTAAGTCAGCCGAAAGAGACTAATGAATCAAGGGGCAGCCCGATCCGAGGCGAGAAAGTTGTTCCACAATTGGAGCCACTACCACGTATCGTTGACACGATAGAGGAGAAGGGCGGAGGCGATCGAGCACCCGAGGGGCCAATGCAAGGAGGTGAAACGAATAAGGACAGGGGTACCAATCGATCGCATGAAGGATCGCGTGGTATGATCGACGATCTAAAAGTAGATCATCTATCAGTAAGTGTACTGCCTGTGGTTAATATGATTCAAGAACAAACGACGAACGACGTAGAAGGCGATTAGTCGATCAAAAGGCCGGCCCTTAACCAGATGTAAAGCCTGATGAAGAGCTATGTTAGGAGAATGATCGAATCGAGAAATAGCCGCATGTCTCTGCCTATCGTCCTGAATGTGGGGAGATGTACGACGAGGATGTGGATCAACACATGGCGGTATTGCCTGACATTGTTACGCCTACTGTCGATGTTACGATTGACGATATTCAGGTAGACAATCCGGACGTCTTGTTGAGTCATGAACAGGAACGATTGAGACATCTGATCTGGAGAAACAAGCAACTTTTTACGGGTCAAGAAAACTCACTCCCTCCAGCCGCACGAGGGGCGATGTGCGATATTGACGTGGGAGGAGCGAGCCCAATCGCGCAGAGAGTACGGCCAGTAGCGCCCAAGTTTATTAAAAACTAGCGGATTTGATCAAAGTACTACTATCATACAAGTTTACCCGACCTCCCACATCACCATGGGATTCGCCGATCGTCGTAATTATCAAGAAGAATGGCGAGGACATTCGATTGTGAATTGACTATCGACGAGTAAATCAGCTAACAAGGCTGACGGTATATCCAATGCCATTGATCAGCAAACTAGTACAACCTATGGACAAAGCGATGTGGTATTGCTCACTGGATATGGCAAGCGTGTTTTGGGTATTGGAGATGATGGAGCGAGCGAGAAGTGTTTTCGCATTCATTAAGACATCGGGATTGTTTGAGTGGTTACAGATGCCGTTTAAGTTAAAAAATGCTCCACAGATTTTCCAAAGCCTGATCGACAATGCATTGTATGGCTTTTTGAAAATTGGTGCTGATACAGACGCTTCTTCTATGGAGTCATCCAAACGGATCGACGTGTTCAAAGAAGGAGAACCGGACACCCGTCAGACACCTTCTGTGCTAGGTCAGAGATCTTACATCGATGACATATTGATTCCAGCTACATCGTGGGCTGATCTATACAAAATAGTAGAAGAATTGATACGTGTATGCGACAAGTGGAATTTGCCGATCAGCCTGATCAAAAGTGTTTAGGGACGGCGAAAGGTGAATCATCTTGGTCATCATGTATCATTCGATGGATTGGAAGCTCACCCGAAGGATCTCGAATCGCTTGTTGATATTCCGTTTTCTCAAACGATGCGGTCGATGAAGTCGTTCTTAGGAATTTTGAATTACTATAGGCGATTCATTGAAGACTTTGAAATATACGCATCAATGCTATACAAACTACGCAAATCAGATTTCCACGAAATCCGCCGCCTGGAAAAGATGGAGTTGCCTATACCGAGTGAAAAGAGAGTTGAAGATCAAAGATGTCGTAGGAATAGCTACCCCGATCGTATCGGTTTTTCATCTAGCGATCCAGCGTTTTTCTGTGTTACAGGGGGCGATCCAAAAGTGGACGACCGCTAACATCAAGGTGATTGCTATCCAGATCGTATCTGTGTTACAGTGGGCGATTTAAAAGTGGACGACCGGTAACATCAAAGTGGTAGCGATCCAGATCGTATCTATGTAGCAGGGAGCGATTCAGCGTTTTCCTGTGTTACAGGGGGTAATTTGACCGCAACGGCCAGAAGTCGATGGGAAAAAGCGATGCTTTAGCTCAACATGCTGAAAGATAAGATTGCTAAAACTCGGATTCTTCAACATTTCGATCCGGATCGTCCTCCTGTGATCGTGGTCTATGCTAGTAAATGGGCAGTGTCGGCATCTTTGCAACAAGAACACGATAAAATATACAGGCCTGTAACGTTCACAATCCGAACGCTAAAGCCCATTAAGATTAACGATAGAATGGTGTAAAGAGATGTTTTAGCTCTGCTGCGCATCTTGGATATTGGCTACCCTATGTTGGTTTCACGAGAAATCAAGGTTCTCACGCGTCATTCGGCTTTGGCCTGGCTGGTACGATCTTCAGGCCTGAATGGGAGGTAAGGGAGATGGGCGGTATTGTTATCGAATTGGAAGCTAGAGATCAAGCAGGTTGAAAAGGGAGAAGATGAAAGCCTTGGAACACTCGCTGCCAGCATCACCCCGCGTGAAGAGGTCGACGAGATGTTGATCGCAATCATGCCTCGATAATAGCCGAAACATACTATAAGAATGCCAGCATTAACGGTGGGGGAGGGTGAAAGTCTTTGGGTGATCAGCTTTGATGGATCGGCCCAGACCAAACGAAAAGGCGGGCATATAGCGCAATAGTATGAAGTCTATTAGAATGGAACACAGTGACTTCTGAAGCCGAATATGCGAAGGGCTTGACAGTGAACGAGGCTGAGTATCGTGGATTGATACTAGGTCTCGATCTCTTGGCCGATCAGACGCGCGGGCGTATCATCGTTTGTGGCGATTCTAACTAAGCCCGCTGGCAGATGCGCGGAGAAGCCGATTGCAAAGCGCCCGGATTGCAGTTGCTACGTCATAAGGCTATGGAGAAACTCCGATAGTGACCGATCCACGAATTCCTACATATAAAGAGGGAATAAAATCAAAGTGCCGTCTGACTGAAAAGCAAGGATTTGCAACGAGGACAAGGCTCGATCGATTTATCCGATCACGACCGTCAGGATTTACGTTCGCTGAACCGGTTGGTTAAGATGTTGGCACCCAAATGTCGATCGGGTCGTGAGAATATCTTCCATCCCTAGGTCAGCCGTAAGGAGACGGCGATCACCTGAGGTACATCAAGAGCAATTCGTTCGGCAGGTCAGGATCCAGAGAATCAAGTAAGCACAGGAAAAGTAGAAGTGGATCGTCAACCTGAAGGAATTCCTGGCCGGGGACATAACAAAGTTGAGTATCAAAAAGGCAAATCTATGTGCTCGGATCGCGTCCGAGTATAAATTAGAAGGGAGCAGACAATTTTTTTTCTACTCTCGATCAACGGAATATCAAGACAGTCGCGTGGAGCTGGTTCGTTTGGTGATACCATAACTACTGTAGCAAGATTTCCTACATCACTACCACACCAGTCTGGAGGGTGGCTAGCAAGGGCTAGGCCGAACGTACCAGCAAATCCGGTCCAACGTTCACCTGGAGATGGCTCTATCGGCGTGTCAAGCGTTACGTGATGGAAAGTGTTGATTGAACGTTGTAAAGAGAAAAAATTTCTCTTCGCGGAGAATCCCCGGGGAATGTCCAAGCCAATTACTCTTTTTAAATAATTGCGATGGATCACATACCGTCATTACGGAGATCTTTAAAAGGAAAGAACTAGTTGTTGTTGTGGTTTGATTTGCTCTCAGGGTACGTGATCTCCGAGGAGAGTTCCTCTAAAACTGCATAGACGATCGCTGAGAGTTACGAAGAGTGTAAATTTCGAAGATTGGAGCTAGTCAAGCGATCCGCCACGATCGAGAGCCAGGGTTCACATCCGATTTCTTCCGATCGTTCAATCGGATCGCGGGTCCGAAAAAACGTGAAAGCATGGCGTACCGACCTCAAGTTAATGAGACAGCAGAACGAATGCTGCAAACACTGACGAGAGCTTTGAAAATGTACGTCACGGATACGAATCAGAAGGATTGGGATGAATACACCGAGAGGTTTACGCTCGCCATCAATACGGCACAGGATCGTGTGCGAGGAGATACTTTAACCTCCCTGATTCACGTTGGGACCCACGATCGACGCTGGAAGTGACTTTGCCGTTGTGTAGCACCAAACTACGGGATCAAGAACCCCGAAGATGGCTATACCACATACAACGTCAACATCAACGAGCGAGAGAAGTCGTTAACAATGGGCTGCATTTCGAGATTGAGTACCGGGCTGAACGACACAATACGGAGGAAGGATCAGATGATATCGAGGTTAAATCGCAGGTATGGCTCTATTTGGATCGAGTAAAGAATAATATTCCCGAAAGCTGGTACACATGTGGTATGGACCATTCCGGGTGAGTGAACGCTGCGGAGGGAAGCGGTGCGGTGGGAAGTTTTGAGTACTCCGTATCGATTGTTCCCACTGGTACATATATCCAAGCTTAAGCAAGTAAAGATCTTCCGGGATCAGCCGAGAAACCAGCTGAATGTTGAGGAGGAGGATAGCCTAAGTTTTGACCAAGTCATGCTGCCGGAAGACAGATGGAAACTTTCATTGGATGAAGATGAATAAGAAGTCGATAAAATAATGGAGGTGCGATCCGGCAGGAAGACTCGCTTTGAAAGGATCCAACGCCAGTATTTGGTGTAATGGAAGGGATCTGGCGATACGACCTGGGTAGACGAAGAAGACTTGAGCTGGAGGGCCTTGATGCAAGAGTTCGACCGCGATCGGGTCAGCAATAATCGCTTTGAAGTGATGCAATCACACGAAGAAGCGGTAGACGAATAGCCGAGCTGTCAACTTGGGATTGGTCTGCAAGAACGTTGCAGAGGGGGGTCTAGGAGAGATGTGACTTGTGACGATCCGGGGTATTGAAGCCCGATCGTAGTGGATGTATATGAAAAGGCAAAGAGAAAGAACTTGTGATGGCCGACGAAGACGAAAACGATGGAGATCTATTGATCGATTAAATGAAGAGATTGCCTGGATCGATATGGACTACTTCGGGAAAAATTACTGGATAGACGGGCGATTGACGACCCTGGGTGACCCTGGATGCGGGATCAAAACTGATTGTGCCAAGGTTCAGAGGAATCCAGATGCGTCAGAGCTGAGATCAGGTTTAATATGTTTCTCTGGGGATCACCCAAACCCTGATACCTTTGACGCATCTCGACCAGAGACGGAAAATGCATGAAAAAGGGGTCTAAGAACAAGTCCAGATCGCAATGCCCGTCGATCATCCCCTAAAGGATGAAACGCATCATCTTTTACCGCCGGGGTCCGGATCGCGATCGCTGCTGTTTGCGCTCATGATATAGCTGATTTGGCTCCGGATCGCGATCGCACTGCTCGAATGGCAGGTATAGGGCGTGGGTCGCTTCTCAAAGAGCTTGCCGGTGCCGGGTCTCGAAGTCGCGATACATGGTAGACAAGTCTGCAAACCAATCAGTCGCGCAAAAAGATACCGGAGTGACTTGGCTCCATTAGTTACTACAAGGCTCTTGCTGATATATCGCCCTCACTTGAGCCGAGGTGACCAGCCGTGAAATCCACTCGTATTTAGGTGGCGCAGCGTTGGATCGAGGTGCTGTGGGTGCTGGGAAGATGTACCCTTTCGGACGCGTCAGATGCTTGAACAGGGTATCCATGTCCAGCTCCACCACGCAGGTCAAGCTGACACGACGATCCAACCACAAATACACGCGGTGGTGGGATTAGGGTACCCGATCGCGGTATCCGGGAAACCTTTCAGCACGGGGTAACCAGATCGGGGCTAAACGGTCGTACTCATCAGCCGGAAGCAGGGCAATCTAAGCAGGCCGCGCGTCGCTGGTCACACTGTCCCATCCGTCGAAGTCGCTTGACGCTTCGCCAGTTAGGTCCACCTTCGAGACTGAACGCTTCGTAAACAGTGCGGATTCACTCAAGGGTGAGGGCAATCCGGACTTGAGACTGGGAGAATTCACAACGATTGTGGCAGGAATCGATCTGGAAGAAGAGAAAGCGTTACTCCAAGATCCATGGCGCCGCAATGAAGAGTGCGATACAGACAAGGCGGCATGGTATCCTTTTTAGAAGAGTCGAGTGGATCTGTATCAAACAGAGACGGATCGCTGTTCGGAAGCTTCTGTTCCCGTTCGCCTTCTGCTGAGGAGGCGGATCGCTTTCTTTTGCGGTGCCTTGATTTGACAAAGTCCATGCACATTCGGACGTGGTCTTGGACACGTGTGATCGATTCGATCGGGAAGATCGCGCATACACGCGGGGTGTTCCGGTGGTTTCAGACGATGTGTCAAATTGCACAGACTCAGCCGATCGCGGGACCCACCGGATGACTTGGCCGAATGGGTTTTCCATAATTCCGTACCGGATCGCGCCATCTTTGCGGCGCGGTGACGCTAGATCGGGAGATCAGGTTCCGTGGGTCTAGATCGTTTGCCGGTTGGTGGGGTTGCGGAAGCCGTAGACGGGATATCTGAAGGAATGCAAAGCGATTCAGATACCAATTGAGCCAAGTGAGTATAAATTACGTCTCGATAGCGGACGGCCGAGAGTCTCTTATGTTTCCAGCCCAATGATTGACTGCGCAAACTATCCACCTCGGCGCCACGATCCGCGAAGTCCGATTGCATCCGCTACAGCTCCACTTCTACGCGCTCTTGTTCGCGAATACAATCTCGAAATGTCTTCGGCAATTCTTCAAACTCCACTCTAGCCACTTTAAGTTTCTTATTAACCTTGTTGAAAAGTTTTTTGTACTTGGATGCCTTGACCGTAGCATCTTGGAGATCGCCACCCGTATTTTGCTCTGCAGCAGCCAGGCGAGAAGTCAGCGTCCCCACTTGCTGCTGGTCGTTGGACGATTCACGAGTTCCCCGATATGTCTCGTGTTCCAAGTTTGCTTTGTTTTTTAAAAGAGTCGTTTTAGGCTCCTGGATCACGTCATCATGGCCCAAGCATCGTGCCAGCTCCGTTTGAATTGCGCGCGACCGCTCGTAAAAGTTTTGGTGATCGGTCCAGATGCTGAGATAACGCTCTTTACATTAGTCTCCAAGCGCGGGGCGATCTCGACGTACGATGCCAACTCTGTCCGTAGTCGGTCGTTGTGCAGTTTCTGGTATCGACGTATCTCCTCCAAGGAGTGGTGATCGCGAACAACCGCGTCTTGAAGATCCAGTTGAACGTAAAGTGCCGCGATCCCCGCGTTCAAAGTATCACGATTCACCAAGGACTCAACGCCCACCCGAGACGAAGGGAACATGGCATGCCTTCAGCAAGTAGAAACCAGCCGTGGAGGAGAAGGTGGAATCGAGTTATCAGCCTCCGAGATCTTAACTGCACACTATGCAGGATCCATGAGTGTTGTGAATGCAGAGTCGATCGACAATGTATGTCGATCGCCGCTGCAAGGGACTATTTTAAGAAAGCGCAGAAGTATATTGATGGAAAGTGTGGATCGCGCCTACCGCATTAAGTGCGAGATCAATTTGATTGGATGAGCGCGCTTAAAGTAAGGCCCGTTGGCACGGTCGGTGGGATCAAACGACTGAGTGACAGAAATGACTGTAAAAATTATGCAGATTTATATACATAACGATCATGAAGGAGTATAGTCACGGATCGACGACTGACCGATCACGATCCGTGATCAAGGGCTTGGACCACCAAGTTGCAAGGACTGGATCAATTAAGAGGTGAACATCATCTAGATTGTTGGATCGACAACGACAATGGAAGATAGGTATATATGGAAGCAAGCTGAAGGAGTCGATCGTCAAGACTACCAAAGATACGAGGTCTCCAAAAAGTGACGGCGATTCGACGGTGGATACCCGATCAATGACTCGGAAGATTAGTCACGATTTAGCCTGGGTTGTGTAACGCTTAATTGGGTGGACACATAGTTGGTGTGGATCACATAATTAGCGTGGATCAAATACTTCGATCAACTTCCTGAGCGATCCACCCCGGTTCGATCTACTACCGAGCGATCCACTACCAAGCGATCCACTACCGAGCGATCCACTACCCAGCGAACTACTACGGAGCAATCCACTATGGAGCGATCCATTACAGAGTGTCTGCTGTGGACCACTTGACTCAAGAAGTGAATTACATCGACATGCGATAGCCAACAGTGATCTTGTGAAAAGATGGGCATAGTCATAGGTTTTGGATTTGGTTAGTTAACATTAAACAGAATTGAATTGGCAACGTAAGACACGCGTCGACTTCTCCCCGGAAGGAACTTTGGCCTCCCGTTGAATAATGAGCGACCTGTGTCTACTAAAACTTCTCCCTTGGATTGTTTGGCCAGGCGGAACATCAGATCTCACCCCAACCCCCCCCCCACCAACTGCGATCGGACGCAGGGAGCCTAACGATTCAAATTCAAGATTACGAGACGGATCAAGTGGTCAGAAGGCTCGCGGATCAAGCATCACCTTTGGATACAGGCGACTCTCGGAGATGGCCCAAGTTACACACCTGATAAACGAGCGCCAGGCATCTTCACGGATTGATGTTGTCAGCTCACTCTTGGCTTGTACCTACTGATCCTAGATAATCCCAAGTTGACACCAAATTTGTCATCTGGTTCCAGTACGATGAAGTCGTCATCGTACTATTCACCCTCCAACGTGTAGTGGATTCCTACTACACGTTTCTCAACGGATATCGATGCGCCTGCTACAAGGCGTACCGTCATCCTCGTGAGGGGAATGCCGCGCTCAACGGACTTGAGCCTACGACCCTCTAGTGACTGGCGACGAACAAAGTTGTTCGACTCCTCACAGTTTACTAGGGCACGAAGCGACAAATCATTTGTCACTTCCAACTTCAAGGTGATGAGAGAAACGTCATCACCAGGTGCAGAGACACACAATGATTGTGTATCTGGAGCAACTTTCGTCAAGAGATTTGCAAATTCTCTTGAGGTTGCTGGATTAGTAGGGAGCCTTGCTTCTTCCGGCCCCGTTCATTATCTAAAAATCCGCCTCGCTGTTGAGGTTTCGCAAAGGCTTTAAACGTAAGCCCATTGCCTTTTTTGGCAAATGACGGATCATTTCGCTTAGAACTGTGTAGTGGTGGCGAAGGGCACTACACTCGTACACGTAGTGTCCTAAAATCTGACAGCGATTGAAATCTGCAATCGCGTGGTGTTTAAAGAGCGAGGTCTCTTGCTCTGATCATAACATGGGTTCATCGGTTCTGGACTTCCAGTCTCTTGTCGTCTTGGCAAACGATTGGCGCTGGATCTAACTTGAGCCTGTCTCATGCTAGCGTCTTTCTGATTCGCAGCTGAGATCGCTTGTTCAAGCGTATCCAGCTCCAGGTGGAACATTTAATATTTGACGGGCCCATCATCGAGCCTTTGCATGAAAAGAGTAATCAACTTCCGTTAATGTACTAGGTTTGCCGTTATATTAGTCGCGAGGAGACGTATATGCTGAGCGTAAGATTTCACGTCACACTTACCCTGCCATATTTTTAGGAGATCTGACTGAGCCCTGAACCTTACCCGATGCATTTCAATCGTTTGTTTTTAATGGGTCTCAAAGGATTCTGCGACTGAATGGCGTATGGGTCGCTCATCTCCAACCTTAGGCCCAAGTCTTGCCACGTCCTGCCAAGTGGGTTTGAGCAATGATAGTTTCATTTGCTCATCGTCGATACGACAAGCATTTATTGTAACGAGGCACCGACAGCTACGTACTGGTCTACCAGTACAGAGTCGACTTTCACTGACAAAAGTGGAGGTCAGTGTCCTGCTAAGTGTTTACAGCACGCAGAATAATGTTGAACAATAAAGGCAAGTATCTGGTTGTAGGAAAAGTAAAACTGAAATTTAATACATTTAAGTCCTAATAATTATGTGTCTCTGTTTGTTCTGACTTATGCATATTAATAGAACTAGACGTATGATGACGTCTACTCACCTCCCATTGCGCGCGGCTAGCAGCGATTGGTGGGTTGATATCATCACAATATCAGCCAATAAGTAGACCCTTCGGTCATTCCAAGAATATCACTAGACCTATTGATATTGGTATAAGAATATTAAACGTAATATTTTTTGTTGTCATTTTCTCCATAATGGCAAATTCATGTAACGGGCTACTTCGTTACATTTATGACTCCGTCTAGTTCGACCACCCATAACAATAGGGAGTTTTCCTCGAATCCTCCATGCTTTAAGTTATCCACCTTCATTATTTTAGGATGACGCGTGTTTGTTGCCTTGTTCACAGCAGCATAGTACTGCTGCGTATTCAACAGCTCTGCATACTGAGCACCTAGTTTTACAAACCGCTCGGACTGTTGAGAGCCTTGCTGGTGAAGCATCAATACTTTCTCTCGTTTGGCTACAAGTTCATTTTGAATGAACCTGGCTCTAGCGGCATGTTGTTGGTCTCTGTCTAGAGACTTTAACATGGCGCTAATGGCGAACTCGCCTACAGTAAAACTAATACGTTCTACCGCACTCCATTCGATGTCACTTGAATGGTTAAATCCTATACGTGTGGCGTGAAACGTTTCCTCTTCATATAAAAATTTCATGTTAGATGAGATAGTCATGGACCTTGGACGGAATACAAAGTCCTACCAGGTGTAAAAGGGTTCACTCTTACCAGGTAAATAGAAGACCTTGTGTTGATTGAACAATATGGCTGCGTAATCCCGACGTCACGTACACATGGAATGAGGAAGAGCAAGGAATACAATAGAACCTGAAAGCTCTTAATAAAAGTAAAAAGTAGAACTGTGTATTATATAGATAAGTTTCTCTAAAACCATTTTTAATCGTGATCTGACCATTAAAACTACAATCTTCAATTTGGGGATCTTGCTCACCATCCATTGCGCGCTTCCAGCAGCGATTAATGGTTAGTCTTGTTTATTTACCGTGTACATCAATCATTAAGTGGAGCAGCCAAAGAATGCCACCCTCGAGGATAACATTTCGTCAACGTCACCTCGTCTCGCATGGCGTTCCTTATATATTATAAAATTCAAAAATTGATACATTTGTTTTATTTTTATTGTTACGAACTCACCCCGTTACAATGCTTGTGTACCAGTTGAAGCGTAGGTTAACGATCGCGTTAACCAAGAAGCCATATTGGGCATGGACTTTTTATTCATGGCGGTAATTTGTCTGTTATATGCGACGGAACTGTATTACTACCATGTAAAGTTTTAATTAGTCTGATGGGACAATGACCACCCGTTTATCCACCATACGAGCGATCTATATGTGACTATCCCAGTTAATTAATCGAAGGTATTTACGATTGAGATTTCCCCCTAAAAGATAAACTGTGTGTGCAACGACAAACGACTTAAATGCGACGATATAAGGCATAGTTGTCGACGGCGAGTGCAGGACCTAATAGGATTACTTATTACCTACATTCTATTCTAAATTATCACAACATAAATCGATATTCTGGAGCTTTATGGGCCATATGTATGACATGCAGACATTGTACTTAGATTATTAGCGTACTTAATGATCATAATACAATGAAAGAAGGATCGTAAATCGTTGTCAAAGGGCTACCGTTGTACGAAAAAAAATAATTTCGGAAGAGAGGTCATATCGCTTAATTAATCGCCGTTTGTATACGGCACCGACACAGGTCGTAGCCCGCCCAAACGTTGGAGTTCATAAGAGTTAGTATAAATTTGGAACGATTGAAGTGCGATATAGCGTGCTAGGGTCAAGGGACGACTATGAAATAGAGAGATTGTAGTCGGTGAACACTCTACTACGAATATTGGAGATCAACAGAAATACTATGTATGGTCAATGAGATCAAGTGAATCAAAGACAAAATTCAGGTAGGAGATCAACTACGAAAGGTGAATAACGTGTCGGAGAGGAAAAAGGGAAACGAGAACGATAATGGGTCCTCAATCTGCTACAAGAGCGATCCAGCCTCCATACGAACGAAAGTAAATATAAGTACTGTCGGTTATAAAAAGGTTCGTCCGGTCAGTCGAGGAGGCTGAAAACACGACGGTTGAGAAGAAGACTACGGAAGGTGAGTTACTTAACACTTCAGTAAATTGTCCCGACATCGGGCAATTATACGCGGAAGAGGTATCTCGTAATATGGAGGTATTACCGGCAGTAGTACCCCTAAAGTGGAAGTGGCTATGATGACATTCAAGTGGGCGTTCCTAAGGTGGCCGTGAGCATGGACCAAGAAAATTCACGTTAATTAATTTGAGGGATTCTTCATTTGATCCTTTAAATAGAAATGCATTTCCCTGGCAGTGCGTAAAGAAAAACGCGATATTAATTACGGAGGATCGTAATTAACCGCGTTATGGCTGCGGCCAATGGCTTTGGAATTTTAAAGGATTGCAGCTAATCTAATTGCAAGATTTTCACAAAGCCAAGATTAAACTTTTATCTACTCTCACGTGAGCCTGACCAAGCGAGCAGATTAAAAATGATAATGGTCATTATTTTAGAATGTGCGTCGACTAAAGACAGTTCTTGTAGCTGAAAATGTTGGTCGTATACCCCATGACCCATTGTTAGGTAGCCGTAGCAGTACATTGACATAATTCTTTTCCAATGCTTACTAGATATGGCAAGAAAGTTTTAGTTGTTGAAATGCACAAAGAGCAATACTCATCTCTGACTTTATTACGACATCTGGCTTTTTTGAATGTGTTTGAATGCCTTTTGATGTGAAGCACGCTCCACAAATCTATAACCTCTGATCGAAAATTATCTATACGGATACCTGAAAATCAGCGTAATAAGGAGTGGATCGCTCTCAGGACGTAAAAGCATATTTATATAAAACAGGAGGCATAATTCGATCTAATACTAGAATTCTTGTGGCAGCGATCGTTTATTGACAAAATATTGAATCTGCTACATATTAAGCGTCTTTATATTGGATATTAGTGTGACTGTTAGAAGTCTGTGATCATTGGACTCCAATATTAGGCGAATATACAGATTTCTGAGGAGTCCTTGGAACGGAATATCTGGGCCATTAAGTCTCTCTGGCAGATTAATAGGCTAATCCAAAAAAGTAAGGATTTTTTATGAACATTGTGTTTTCTCCAAAATCAGATCGAAGCAAATTTAATTTTTTCCATAGTACTACAGTTGATTTATCAAAGACTTTGCATTCTATGCGTCTGTGCTCAATGAATTTCTTGAAGTGTTATTTGAAGGCGCTGTCTGCGCAAGCAATACTTCTGTATCTGCGCGAGATGCTAGACCAGATCGCGATCATGATCTTGATGTTAATTATATTATGAATTTGTACAAGATCACAGACGGTGATCAGTAATATGGAATAGGATACGGAGTAAAGTGACGATTACCTTTACTTTTATCAATAATAAATTACCCACAGCGCCGCTTAGAGTCCTATTTTATCATATCGATCTCTAATAATTGCGGCATATGCGATCAGGGGTCAGTATCAGTCGCGATATTGCACGAACATTATGGTATCGATTGTTCTCTTTAACTTATCGTATGTTAAGGCCTAGAGAAGCGAATCACAAGATGGTCTATAAAGAGTGTAAATTATTTTTTAAATAATAATAATTAATCACAATATGCTTGTGTCACACGAGATATCAGTAGTTACGCTGATTTTAACCTTGTCCTAGCTGATACTATATTTTGGACCTAGTGCGAGATAAATAAAATGAGCTGATTTTATAAACGAACTGGTCAGAAGAAATCCGTCGGTTAAAAATAAAAAAAGATGATGTACTGGGCGTATTGGATGCGAGCATGATTCCGCGAGAAAAAGTGGATGAAGTATTGAGCGCGATTGCTCCGCGTACACAACTCAGGCACAAGGTTTTCATGGCAATACCCACGGTTATAACCGACAAAAGCCCCTTGGTATCCAGTTTTGACTAATCGGTTAGATTGAATATGAAGTGTGAAACATTCATTCTGTTTATATGGGAGATGCTAGAGTACACGATCGAGGCTACCGCTTCCAAGATCACGGCTGATCTAAGTGTAATTTAGAAGAAATATAGAGAGTCACTACTTAGATTTAATCTGTCCGCAGATCACACAAGACGACGAGTGATAGTTTGCGGTGATTCGAACTTAGCGAACAGGCAGATACGTGGGCAGATTGACTACAGAGCTTTAAGGTTACAATTACTGTGTATAAAAGCTAAAATAAACTCCGATTGTGGCTATCCGACGGATGCTACACCTTTAGAGATTCTAGCCGGAGCGCAGGCAGGTCAGCGAGTGAAGCTCTGCCTATAGATAAAGATTTAATCGTAGCATTCGACCAAAAACTTCAATATTTGACCACACCTATTTGGCTGAATGAGTTGTTTATGCCCGGCCTGGCTAATGCGGTAGTCAATGCGGCGGGAATAACACTTTTACAGTGAGAAGTCGCAATCAGCCCTGATTTGTGCAGGTAAAACGAATCGGGGCTGATTGCGCCTGATTTGTGCCATGTAGAAATTGTGTAACAAAAGCTAATTGAGCGTACAATGCAGGCGGATGAGAAGCTTTTTTAATATTTAAAATATATGATATCTGATCGGATACGTGGTCGAAATATAGGCAGGATGAGCAGATGTGTGAAGACTATTTATACGGGTCATTGAATTGGATAAAAGTGGGTCTATATCTTACTGTCCTCAAAACGCGGTTAAATTAGAATATTGTAGAAAATATAAGGATTTGAAGGTTCCAAATTGAACGCATCAAGCTTTCCTACATCATAACCACGCTTTACCTGATGCCACCAAGGAATAGGGCGTTTATATTACAAGATAAGGAAGAATAATCATAAGTAACAAATGTACTAGAGTATGATAGCAATGTGGGTGAGTGGGTGGACTGTGAGACGGGCAAAAGACGCCTGTCGGATCGCTGGCCGGGTAACATACAAGCAACGTTACCGATTCAAATTATGGCTATGGGTAATATTTCAATAGCTACCGTTATCAATAAGGTAACACCTCAATGGTATATCTGGGTCGATCTTTTCTCAGGATATGTGATCGCGAAAGCTAGTTCGTCTTGTACTGCCCAGACGATAGCAGAAAATTACCAATATTGTGTATGCTAGCAATTCGGTGAAAGCGAGGTGATAAGTCATGATCGATAGCCCGGTATATGTAGGATTGTATAAATTCAATTTAGCTGGATCGCAAGGAAAAAGAGAAGTACTGCTACGGCGGACAGGTCGCAAGCAAAAAGTCGACGGAACGGATGGTGCAAACTTGGATAATATTACATTAAGGTGTATGTTACGGATGAGCATTAGAGATGTATGGACGAATATGCTGAACAATTGACGTTCATGATTATTACAGCGCATGATTGCATCCGCTACGATAAATCGTTTCACTTGTTAATACTTGATATTCGTGATTAAACTTGGAAGAAACATATTCACAAGGAAATTCTTTATAGCAAGATTGAGATCCACGTAGATGATGATTCGGTATACAGCATCAATATTAACGTGCAAAGGCGGTTCTTGATGATAGCTTTTAGATAGAGACATAAGGATAATTGTCGCGTAAATAAAGATCGTGAATTTATCCAGATCGATCGTGGATCACAATTTTATCTGAACCTTGATCGCATTGAGAAAATATACGCGCTGAAGGGTCTCATGTGTGGCATTAAATTATTTGTCGCTAAAAATTGGAAAGATCAAGCAATGCAGTTGTAGATCGCAATTATTCCCTACCTATTTCTTTCTTAAGGCACATTTAAATGGTAAAACAAATAAATCCGTACCCTGAACGCCCCGTGAGTCAGTTAAGTGTGGGCGAATTTAAAAAGAAAATTTTTGATGAGTGGCTGTTGCCAGAAGATAGCTGATAGGTATTTAAGCAAAAGACCAATTCGACGCTGAAAGGAATATAGATGTGCGATCGGGTTAAAAAAACATTACGGTCGATAATGTCGTCAATTTTATTTCATATAAATTGTACAGCGATTTATTATTGTAAAAGAGATAGCTTTATGCTACGGAGCTTGACTGTAAGAGTAATATCGTGACCAAGCAAGGCGAAATTGATTTGAAGTGATTTAACCAAACGAGGCACGATCGAAAGAGCAAGATTTTTCTAGAGGGATGAAGGGTCTAAGATATAGAAGGAAATGCGTATAGATGGAAACGGGTCTATTCATGCTAATTGTAGCGATCAGAAGCCTGATCAATAACTGACGACTAAGTTAAGAAGGCAAAGTTTGACATGCAGAACCAAGCTGATGTAGCTGATTATAAAATGCCAGCGTCGTTGTTGCAGCATCAGCTGCTGTTGCTGTCTCTGTTGTTGATGTTGTTGCTCTGTTGCTATGATTAATTTTACTGCTGCTGTAGCTGTATTTGTTGCTGATCTTGTTGCTCCGTTGCTGTTTTCATTTTGCTGCTGCTGTTCTACTGCTTAGGTTTATGTTGCTGCCTCTATTGCTGATCTTGCTAATTTGTAGGTGATACTGTATTTGTTTCTTCTGAAGGTGTTGTAAAGGCTACTATTGTTGTGGGACTATTGATAATGTTTTTATTGATATTGTAACAATTGTTGATATTGATACTGCTGTTGCTTGAGCGGTTGCTTTTGGAGTTGGCTGTTGGTATTGATGTTTAACCGTGTATAGGTTCACATTTTTATTTCCTGAGCATCAGCTCTAAATACTTTGAAAAGCTTAATTATATTATAAAACCAATTAATTTATTATATCTGTATAATATGAATTGATATGTTCATGCCTATAGATATCTCCGTCTGCATGCATATTTTTTTATAAGAATCTTGCGAGGATGCCATTACGCTATATGTCGATTTTTTACATTATCAACGACAACGTGAGTATATCATTCTTGTTCTGATGTTGTAATTTGGCTTGTATGTATATCTTGCATGTCAATTTTATTCACTCAGATCTTAACAGTAAATGATCATATCCAACCATGCCTCTTGCTTGAATCTAAGTACAATATAAAGGCGTCATTTACAATCAACAAGAAAAATGAATAAATAGCTGTGTCATTTTAGATTAATACATATTCGTGACAATGGAAAACTACCAATGCCTAAAAAAATACAACAGTTGTCATAATTTATGGTTTTACTGACAACAAGCTGGACTTATCGAGTTTATAGAATTATGACGAGACACAAAAACTATTTAATAAGTTCAAAGATCTCAATTCTCTATAAGTTCGAAATGGTTATACGCCACAGTAAAATTTTAAACTTATATGTATACACCTAAATTTTGTAAATGTTTGTAACGAAGAAACACCTATATGGGACAAAGCCATTCAATGATATATACATTATGCAGTAAAAGCTTTTAGACACTCAATACTGCTTGAGATTTTGTAAAAATGCTACGGAGATGGCCAGATTAATTATAAGTCCCACATTTATGATATAATGCTAGTTGATTACCTCTGTTGCTTTTTTCATGGAAAATCATCTTTTTCTTCGGATGCCGCCGTTCTTTAAAAGATGAACATCGTACACACCTATTGTTACGAATTATTCATTACGATCGATCGATTATTAACCTCGGCTTTATAAAAAAACATTTACAAACGTCTTCAAATTTAAAATGAGTTGTTAATATCATCTACCATACATTTCATTTTACAGTGGTGCTTCAGTGCAAATAGTACATGGAAGCAAGGTGATCTTGCGTTATCAAAGTAAATGCAAATTCGACGCAAAAATTGTTCTGCAAAGTAAGTGGTAAATTAGCGGTAATTTTTTTAATCCTGTTCGTATTGGGACTATATTGTGTGATTGTGAGCAATCATCAAAGTCACCCTTTTTACACGAAAATGTCAACTTTTTACCTTACGAGATGGATCTGGATTCAGTACTCCCCACTGTTGTACTTGTGTGCATTTGCAGCCCAGGAGCAGTATACGTAGTGATCAATCCTCATTATACAGTCTATTAGATAAAGACCACCAATTTTTTTCAACGGGCTACTTAGTAATAACGTGTTATTCGATTCAAAATTCGATACCTTAAACATGGCGAAAAAGATGTCGAACAAGTTTCACACACCACATCTTGATACGATGATAGCTCTATTGTATCTAGTTTAGCAATTTTTACTGCCATTTTAATTGTATAAAGCTCCTTCTAACGCGGGCTTGTTTCCACGTCAATATTGATAACAATTTATCTTGTACTTCTTGTTTAATCTAGTCATGAAGTGCATGAAGCTAAAATATGTGGTAATATATTCTGCCGTCCTCTCTGTAGATTTTATATAAGTCTCTCACCCTATATTGTATGAAAAGTAATAGATATAGGTAATTGTGGGATAGCTTAATTTTTAAATAATACTCCAACTCGATTTGTAATTTAATGATACAATTCTAACCCCACCGACTTAAATTTTAATATTTCCAGTACGAAAGCACGCAACAAGCAAACTTTCACCGATTGGAGACCATTACAAGGTATTAACTACAGAATTGACTCGCTTGAAACATTTTATAAAAGCTTCAATGCCATCGTGAAAACGAATATTTAATCGCTAACAAAAATTATTAATGACATTAAGATCACCCTTGTGACTTGTATTCTTCTTTCTTCCGATAGGGTACAGAAGACCGTATTGCTACGTGTTACTTTTATAAATTTCCCTCAATTTGTCGAGTGCGTTGACGCAGTACATGTAACTTGCAAAAAATATTTCGTATTTCGTCTTCACTCGAAACAACGCAAGAATACGCTTTTGGCCAAAAATTATGACCATCGCTCTAACAGCAGAATTCAAAAATTTATAAGCCGTAGCGCATTGTGTAGACGCTTCCGTTGATTTGGAAATTTGGCAAGAGTGTGGTGAATATCATCTCGGTGGTCTGAATGTGTGCGAAAACGCAAATTGTACAACTAATAGACTGTCATCTTGTGTGCACTTGGCTTTGTAACGTCGCATGTAACTCTTTACAACGCAGAAGAGACGATTGCATCTCTACTATATTCGATCAGGACTTGGGTTATATTGCTCTAACTCGAGTAGCCCCAGCCATTGACGAAGCAGCAATGTAGGTGCTGTTCGTCGTCGTTTTACATTGCTAATGTAGCCAACAATTTATACAATGTATTATTATTCTGTACCAACGACATGGGATTTTATCTGTGCTACATTGACGCAAGTAAATTAGAACATCGGGAATTTGTTTGTGGTTATATTTAGTAAATTAGATAATTTTTTGATTATCTGCGGCCATTTCATAATTCCAATAATTAAAGGCATTTTTTTGTTCATATTAAGCATATAAATTTTTTTAAAAAAGTCTTAATAAATCTTTTTAATGATTTGCAGTCGGTCACTCAAACATAGGCGTCCTTACTTATCTGAGTTTAGACGTTTTGGCACGCGGGCACCGACCTCTCAATTAAAAAACGCCATTTTTGCAGTTTTCGCATGTTATAGATAAATTTATTACTCTCTTTATAAGCAAAACGTTATATATACACCCCGTATAAATATTGCCAAACAAGTGCAAACGTTGTGCTTATCCTCTCACCTTTGCCAATTTGATGCGTCTAATGTCTGGGGAGCTATCTAATCAAGTATATTTTTGTATAAGATGTGGAATAATATTCGCGACCTCATCATCAAGGCTTCCAATTTTCTGTGAAATCGATGAAAAATTGGCAAATTATACAGCTCCTATTTTCTTACATATCGAAAGAAACACTACTGTTGTAAAGCTTGTCGCTGCAAAACAGTAAATAAATGGAGCACATGAATGTCATAAGTATCTGCATCTACAAACAATTTAATTAACATGTCATAAGTCAATATACATAAACATGTACATGCAAATTATGTGCTACAATATTAATCTTAGAAGTAGCAATATTTATTATCGGCCTACAAAATTACATAATGTCGTTTTAATTCATATAATTTGCTATAGCTAGGTCTAGCCAAACGTTTTAGCGACGATACCTGCATTTACCACCACAATATGTTGTTAATATACTGAACTTACAATCACGGATGGTAAGTTTTTCGTGAAGCGTCAAATAAAATGAAAGTATAGCGTCATATAAAGTATTTCCTTCGTCTAGTAGCTGTTTCGTAGATACATCCATTCGTCTTAACATCCAAGTTTAGCCAAATTATAGTTTATTGATGATTAATTAAGTTATAATTTTTCGTAATCTACTTGATATACGCTATGTTTGCTTACCATTTGACTTAATGGCATCACAAAACGGCAAAATGGCAACTTCAGATACTCTATCTTTAGATTGATATGCTATTAGTGGATTGTTCGGGGCATCTTATTAAGTATTTTACAAAAAATAAAGTTGGAAAATATACAATATATACATTCAATGTGTAATATCATTTTGCAATTCACAAGCATGGGAGAGGCTGATAATATCACAGGTATGTAAACGCGAATCGCATCAAATTCTGAAACATGAGGTTAAATAAAAGGCGTATTATTTTGTAGACGTTAAAAATGGATAGCATTTTAAACAAACCATTGCCCGCTCAAAAAAATTTGTTTGATAGGCCTTGAGCGCACTGATATACCCCATCTTCGTACTCTATAACTTTCTTGCCCTGAGTGCATAACATAGAAAGTTCCTTGCGCTCGCGTATACATAAAGAGATCCCTAGTTAATGATTCAAACGTTTATATAATATTTTTTGCAAAAAAATTGATTATTTTACATCGCAATTAATTCAAAAACATAAATTTGTAATGTCATTTATTATTCTTAAATTCACACCTAAGAAATAACGCGATGATCTTTCAGACGGATCTAAGTTTTAAGATTTAAATATATATTTTAAGTAAAGTAGGTCTTCACGTCGCCGCAATCATGTAATTGACCGCATGAAATACGTTCTGGTCATTTCTAAACACATTTCTTTTGAGAGATTTATAGATACACACCCACCATTTGATGCGTACACACACCCCTGAAATAGAGAACTCTATCAAAGTACCTCAACCTCCCTAACTAGGTACTGCACAGCATATTCATACGGAATGCCATATAAATATCCTTTGCTACGTGCACACCCCTCCAGAATGCAGGCCTCCTTTGTGTCAGCAAATAGCCTTGCGTATGAGGTCCGCTCCCATTATCCGGCATCCCGCTATGATTATCCCTATTTTTACTACCATTTCACCTTTTTTAATAAAGTCCAGAACAACGTAACAGCGCTTGAAATGCGAGAAGCAATGAAGCTGGATGGCCGCAAAGCAAAGATGCACAGCTTGTGACCTCAACACACATACACACGTACGCCCACGGACAGATACACGTACACATACACACGGTCGATGACCTGCATAGGTTCGTTTGTGCCTTTTCACCGCATTCATCATTAGATAATTCATCAGATTAAGCTCTTTTGACACATTACGTGTACTAACAGTCGTTTCTATTTAACACCTCAGCACACGCAGTTTTAGATAACTGTATCCAGTCAAGTGCTGCTAATGAATAGTTAAGTCTTTCGTCGCAAGAAGATGGAAGAAAATAGGTACAAAACAAAGGGTCGGTAGAAGAACCACAAATTTTTTGTGGTTCTCTTTCTTTCGTCTGCTTACAATAGTTCAAGCAGGCGTGGAACTGTAGATTTTTTACCTGGGAAGGTCCTTGTCCCCCATTAAAAGTTATTCTTGAAGAATGAGGCAGATGTATGCATATTACATGACCTAAAATTATAATCATCTATAAGTTAGGGGAAATGGTAGTAAAAATAGGGATACTTATAGCGGGATGCCGGATAATGGGAGCGGACCTCATACGCAAGGCTGTTTGCTGACACGAACGAGGCCTGCATTATGGAGGGGTGTGAACGTAGTAAAGAATATTTATATGGCATTCCGTATGAATAAGTTGTGCAGTACCTAGATAGGGAGGTTACAATACTTAAAGAGGGGCCTTTGTTTCATAATAGGTGGTGTACGCATCAAAGGGTAAGTATTTACCTATAAATCTCTTTCTTTTACTATAAGTAAAAAAGACGGCACTTGCGCCAAAAAGCGAATTTAACAAGCTAAATTTTATGCTACTAGATAATAGCGAATTCAGGTGCAATGTCTACAAAATTTAAAAAACCATTGTTGTCTATCAAATCCAACGAAACATCACCAACACCTTTACTGTTTTCAACGAATCGATCGAAGGCCAATAATATTATCTTAACGAAATAAATCTTGACTTTCAAGTCTTTTATTGGCCGTGGCTTAGAAAAATACGACAAATAAAATTATAAATATTGCATAATTGCACATGAGCTAATTATGTTCAACATCCGGATGCAATCTGTGTTTTCACAATCAAACTGCCTAATTCCAAAGACAATATTAGTATTTCGATGAGGTTACGGAACGTCTATGCCGCTAATAATATTTACTATTTTGCCTAAACCGAAAAATTTATGGTTGTACACCCTAGTATAAAGTTAGAGCTGTAGGTTTCTTGTCCGTGTTCTCAGATCATATGCAGTTTCAATGTTATTTAATTATATTCTTGGGTCTAATATAACTATGATATCTTATTGTAAATGATGTCTTAGGTTAACGAAACGAAAATCGATTTTATTGATAAAACGGTGACATTAAATTTACAAAGCATTTTTGTTGCTTTTTTGTATTCAATTTATAGTACCATATGGAAGATGATACATTAACTTGATAAATGATGTATCGCGACAGCTTTGTTTTGGATAGACCAATTAATATTAGATATAAAGCATTTTGCAGGACCATGACTAAGCCTACATCTTTATGTTTTGTTTAAGGTAAGAATGAGGTTCGACATATTATAAAATGTACCCGTACCCGATTCTCCAAACTGACAATATCGCCTGCGCGCACAAAAGAGAATATCTCCGCATCATAGAGATCAATTACATGACGATACATTTCTAAGACTAATGCGTCCCGGATAGTGCATTATTTCAATCGGTACTTTATGGCTTAGGCTCCATGTATTATCAAAGTGTGCTCAGGACTATACCCTATAGTTAACAAAAGTCGAGTCGTATTTAGCTTTTTGAACATTGTAATGGTTATATCACTTTATTTGTTAATGTTATTGACAACTTATTAATATATGTTCACTCACTTATTGCACATTTAAGAGAAAGAATATGCATGATACTATATGTATAGGGGAATATAAAGGTTTATATTTTACTCACGATATTTAGTTAAATTCCCGACGTCCTAGTGTACGTAAGTCAATGTAGCACAGATGAAATCCCATGTCGTTGGTACATAATATCAAACTATTATATATAGGGAATTGCTAAATTCACACCCCTTTTCCTTAAATTCATACACCTCCTTCAAAATTTTATATATAAAACCCCTATTCGATTTAAGATTTGATTTCTGAAAAAGGTATTACTCAATAATCTAGGCCATTAATTGGTAAGTAACACGTAAGAAATACATAAGATACTACTGACGCCGGTATCTATTCACAAAGGTCAGTATTGATAAAAACGTTCCGGCAACGATAGGGCACGTGGCTCGAGGCGCAAATATCGGTCATGCGCGCGCACAATGCCAAACAAGACGAGCAAATAAAGCACACGACAAGCATCCTACGCCACCGTGCCGTCTAAAGTAACAAATGAGCTGGTCTGGAAGTCGATCTGAGCTTTGCGAGTTTTTTGTGCACGTGTTTAAATGGTATCCGTCCATGCGCGCAGTGATCCGATTTTATGGATGACACGAGACGAAACGAGTTGTGGATAGAAATTAGAAGAAGAAACGAGAACGCACAGCAGCACTTGTGACAGTGCGTAGCAATCGAAGTGGGAACACGCAAAATGTGCGAAACAGGTTACATGCCAAAGTGGTCGTACAAGATTTGCGCTGTAACGGACCGAGCTACGTCCACTGCATTCTATTAACACAGTACAAAGCTCACTGAAACGTTAATCGCTTCGAATGCGACAGCATCTGTACCGATTGAACCGTTCGTGGTCAGGTCACACAGATGAATATGGACGGAAATGGCAATTGAATGCGATCGCTCTGTCTGCAGGTAGTAGCGACTCTCCTACAGATCAATTACTCTGTAGTGTTTACAATACACATAGCAGCACATGCACTTCGTATGTTGGCAGCTACGTGGTGTAGTCATTAAGGGAGGGGGGGAGAGAGAGAGAGAGAGAGAGAGAGAGAGAGAGAGAGAGAGAGAGAGAGAGAGAGAGAGAGAGAGAGAGAGAGAGAGAGAGAGAGAGAGAGAGAGAGAGAGAGAGAGAGACTTTGTATGACAACATCTCAGCTCAGATGATTTAAATACGAGTGCAACAAACGCATGCAGCAATTGACGATCCGGTCATGTGCATGCTGACCACCTTGAGAAGGAACTGGTACCTGCATTCCAGCTAATTGGTTGTCAATTTGCTGCATGTGAAGAAGCAAGCGACAGTGTCAGTTCGTGTGTATGTAATTCGACGTCATCTACTTACTGCGAGATACTGACTCGACCTCAAGATCAGTTTTCTGCATGTGCTACAGCACTTTTCTATCCATGTAGATAAGGTCTCGGACCGGAGGCGATGTTCTGCATGAAGGAGCGCCTTGCAATCTCAACTTGACGGTCCGAAGACCTCGTGAGCCTAATCTTTGTAGAAGCAAAGAATGCAGCAAAACACTCGCTGACACACCTTACCGAGCAGCTCATACGCGCTTATATCCACAGAGCCACAGTCACTTGCTGTACTTGTGCCGCCGATATGTCCGTCTCATGAGGAACATACGGGTAGCACGGACGATAGAGAGGCAACGAGGAATGCGGTTGTGATCAACTGTCCTCGAATGAATCTTTGTATCGTGACGTTTACGCTTAACGAGGTTATGTTCCAAGTCACGATGTACCTATTGTCGATCGATCATACAGAGACAAGGCCACAAAGATGACCGTGCAGATCAAAGCAAAGTTCGAGATGGCAACAACGTATAGTACTTCGCCTCGTATCAAATTGCGTATCGGTTACGATGGTATTGATCTACTGTATACATGAACGACAGTTCCTACTTCCGTATTCACGTTGTGGTGGCAGTGGTCTTTGCCTCACCAGAACGCGGCCAAAACTTCATTGTGGAATTAATGTACACTTTAGTTCTGCGTGTGATGGTCAGCGGCGTTTATACTTAGCTGGAGACGGTACGTTCGCGTGGAAATGTAGCCGTTTCCTCCGCTCAAAGATTAGCTGCTCTTCGTCTCTGTGATGGAAGTAGATGCGGGTTTTTCATCGATATCCACTTGCTCGACGATGGCCTCCTGTACCGCTACAGCGCCCTCCATTGTATCGCCAAAAATCGTCTTCTCCTTCTCTACAACCGCCATAGACTCGGCAACGGCTTCCGTTTGCGCGGTAAGCGTCACAGCTTTAGCCTCTTTAACAACGCCAGACGCATCGGCAAAGACAGCCGTCTCGCCAATTGCAGCGACTATGGCAAGCTCAATTGAGTCAGGACCCGTCTCGGTCTCGACCTTGTATATATAAGATCTTGAATGAAGGGTGTAAATCTAAGAAAAAGGGGTGTGAATTTATCTATTCCCTATATAAATGGTAAACTACACTAGCAATGTAAAACGACGACGAACAGCACCTACATTGCTGCTTCGTCAATGGCTGGGGCTACTCGAGTTAGAGCAATATAACCCAAGTCCTGATAGAATATAGTAGAGATGCAATCGTCTCTTCTGCGTTGTAAAGAGTTACATGCGACGTTACAAAGCCAAGTGCACACAAGATGACAGTCTATTAGTTGTACAATTTGCGTTTTCGCACACATTCTGACCACCGAGATGATATTCACCACACTCTTGCCAAATTTCCAAATCGACGGAACATCTATACAATGCGCGACGGCGTAAAGCTTTTTCAAGATTCTTATGATATTGCTGCTTCTGTTGAAGTAGCAACAGAAGCGGCCACCGCAGTAGCAACACCAACAACATATCAGAACTATATAAGCATCAATTGTAGTAGAAACTTTAACAACATTAGCAGAGCAACAAATACAGAAACCGCAGCACCTACAATAACAATATCAGCAGAAGATCGACTTCAACAATATTAATAGAGCAACAACAACATCAGCAGCTATAGCGGCAGAAATAGCAGCAGCAACGTCGCTAAAAAATTAAATATAAGCAACTGAACAGTAATGACAAAAGAAAAAACATATTTATCAACAACATTAGAATTTAATGAAAGTGTCTACGGCCGATTATACGAAGACTCGAATAGGTCATCATATCTACGTCTACATCCGCAAATGGTGGCTGCAATGGTAGCACGCCATCGGCAGAGTCCTCTTCGCGACAAAATTAACACGGCAGAGGTAGATCATGGCCGTATAATGGAAATTACTAAACTATCAAGGTTTGCAAAATCTCATGTGGTCTACATATGTATAATTATAGCATGACGTATGCCATAAATAAATGTTCGTAATTCAATGCGCCATTATTTACATTCGTGATTAAATGGGGCTTTGTAATATCATGATTATCTGGGCGCAATTTTTTGATAAAGAAGCGTTATATATCCACCACCCAAACGTTAACCATCCACCCACCCCCAAATTTAATTTTGATTGGCTGTAACTTACCGTTGTGATTTGTCAAAGAGAATGAACGCAACTGTGAGAATTTACACACCCACACGACACCCACCTTCAAATTGCAACCTTCTCTGTTACAACAAATCTATCAAAATGAACACCCTTACTCCCCCTTCAGAATTGGACATGCCTCTCTTGCTGAGGCTCAAGCTGCTGTAAAGGCCCATGCAACATTACAGGGATATGTCATTGTTGTTAAATGTGTGCAAAAAGGGTCTTATGTACAATTTGGCTACTTTTAAATAATTATTTACTTGCTCCACGTCTACATTTAAAAGTGTGTGGCATGTACGTGAATTGTGCCCTGTCTGGGAACACCGTCCACAGCGTCGACGACGTGCGGAATTAGCAGCTGCATTTGCGAGCTCAAAAGCGGATGGAGATCGGCGTGTTGACCCTGTTTGCCGGTCTCGCGATTCTGTTTGAACAGGATCACTGACAACAACATCATTGGAGAATGCAAGCACACGCTCAAGAAGCATGCGCTTGCGATACCCTTAGAATAATCTTAGTCATCTGCAATTTTCTTCAATGATGTCTTCATTAATGGCAGAACAACATCTGCAACATTTAGCTGTGGTGGCTGGACCAACCACCAATGTTGATCGAAGTCATTGAATGTTAGCGGTACCATTGGCTGGCTGCGGCTGCGGCGGCGCATCTCATGTTGGCATGGATACACCATTGTCCATCTAAAAACACCAAGACATATGTTGCTGACCACTTCAATTAGCTACTGCAAACGTAGCAGCTGGTATGAGCCGCGAAGTGCATGCACCGAGATCTTTCCCATTACCTGCAAAAAAGCGGTCCCAATCTTAGGTTAACCATTGCCCGCTCTGATGCATTTTGCTGTGCAATAGCAGCCATCTGACCTTCATATGCAAGCCGAACTGCGCCATCCACTGCCAGTATGTGACCTGAAAATGCACTTATCTGTCAGCAACAGCATGGACCTCATGTGACTTAACTGAAAGATCCACTTACCTGTTGTGGTCCCGATCCATTTCTTGAGGGCTGCATGTGCGCTCTCCACACGTGACGTTGAGACGTGCTCATAATGCTTTTTCCCGCGTTAGAATGCTGACACAAATCTATCCTTTTACACCAATCAGGTGTCATTGAAGTAGCGCATAACGTGCGCTAGGATCTCTCCCTCAATCATTTCCTGGATGTTCAGCATTTGGTGGCAACTGTTAGAATAAAACATGGTCAAGAAGCCTTCTGGAAAAGAAAGACAAAATTTTACCTGGAGCTGTTCTTGGTAACTTTATAGTGGTTGCACTGATCAGAGCTTTCCATGCCTTCATTAGCTCCTCCCATGCTTCTGCTAAGAAGCCTGCCTTGTGCTTGGCGAGGACATTTTTGTCGATATGCCACCTGCACAGCAGCATATTGGCAGTGAGAAATGTGTCATCAAGCGCACCCATGAGTGCAAGCTCACGATCAGTCACAAAGGTGATATGGTTGGTGGGGATTTTGTATTCTTCAAACACATCTCGAAGGTGATGCACAGCCCAATGGAAGTCTGTAGCTGTCTCTCTTTGCATACAGAAGTATGCAAAGGTAAAGCTCTGGTGGGATGATGTGGCACCAACAAGATGAAACAGAGGCATGTCAAACTTGTTTGTCTTGTATGTTGCATCCAGTAGCCACACTAAACCGGCACAAAACTTTTGGCAGATCTCACGGGCGCAGGGTTGTATAAACAAAAAAATGGGTGAGCTTTTGATCACTGCCAACCTGTGAGAAGTGGTGGGAAGCATTACCAAGGCTGCCCAGGAAAGCTGGAATGAGTGAGCCAGTTCCCTATTCATAATGTTGCGAGCATCCTGGAGTGTCAGCATAATACCTTCATTCTGTTAAACTGAAGTGGTGATACAGCTGTTTGGAACAAGTGCACGTAAAACCCCCAATACTCTTGGTATTGTTCTGGTGTGAGCATGCCAATGCGTCCCTGCGGATGCGCGCTCGGATGCGCAAACGCCTCAGGGTTGTGTTCATCGTTGGTAACTTCAACAAGCCACTGGTTTTCTTGATTGCGTATGTTGGCTCTGAAAGGACAGCCACTGCTCCGACTTGGCCTCAACGCTTGCCTGGACCACTGCGCACAACAAGAGCGTTTAATTGTGAGTACTGATCGTATACCACCTTAACATTGCCTTCCTTCCTGTCGCCAACCCTCTTGGTATGCTTGACAGCAATGACATATCCCTGTAATGTTGCATGGGCCTTTACAGCAGCTTGAGCCTCAGCAAGAGAGGCATGTCCAATTCTGAAGGGGGAGTAAGGGTGTTCATTTTGATAGATTTGTTGTAACAGAGAAGGTTGCAATTTGAAGGTGGGTGTCGTGTGGGTGTGTAAATTCTCACAGTTGCGTTCATTCTCTTTGACAAATCACAACGGTAAGTTACAGCCAATCAAAATTAAATTTGGGGGTGGGTGGATGGTTAACGCGTGTGTGGTGGACAAATAACGCTTCACGTTTTAAGATTGCTTTCTATTTTAATAAAGATCTGTATGGTATCAAGTGAAGAATGGAAAGGGTCCAGTACCTATCACCAAATCGCACCAATGGCGCGTGCACATTATTGTATATACTTAATGTGATCATTTAATCTAACTTGAGATTGTAATATACCATTATTCTATTTTTAACTCGATAGATTTTATGTGCCAAAATCGTACACTCCCATCAACACCTGGTCATAATTTACAAGTGACCGCACGCTGGCATGTTATCCGAAATTAAACGGTGATTTCATCATTTCTAGCACACTCTTGATCACTAACATACACAAATGAAATTACACAAGATAGTACGAGAAAAATGACAAAAAATGTAGTATAAGCTACAAGAAAACCGAAAAAAATGTGACGTCTGATATATATACACTTTAGAGTTTAATCTTTTTTTAAAAGTTAAAGTACAGAAGATCACCTTCTTACAAATTAATATTTCGATGGATGAAAATCGTCAAGTCTAAAAGTTGTTTTATGGGTAAGAACCTTAATTTGAACCAGTGGCGAACCATGCACGATGAGGCTGCATGAACATGAATTTTACAACAAATTCGATTGCAAGTTATTGAACTTTTACAACCCTAGCCACTCACACGGTCTTGCAGTAGTTCCAGTGTACAATGTTTAGTACAAAGTGAGGACATTTAAACGCAAAGCGGACTCCTGCAAATTGCGCATATATTTGCAAATTTTACTCGTTTTCCTTTGGTTGTACGAAACACGACACTATTATAGGCTGGAAGAATTGGCAACGTGACCAATTGTATCTCCAATTATCCATCAATTCCATATTATATATTTAGAAAAAAAAGAAATGCCCCATATAATTGGAAAATAAAATGCCTCACGTCCTAGAATACTCAAGCTATTGTGGTACACATAATATTACACGTCCTTAGTCGTTTTCGTTTACCATTTTATATCCGTGACCAACCCCTTCCCTTATTGGCAAGACGCTGTAAGGATTCTGCCGCGGGCGTCCTGCGCTTGCAGCCACCAGTTGCGGGCGCAGACGCAAGATATGAGAACGTAAGGGCGTCTTTGCAACATCGTCCGCGATCGTAAATATAGTCAGTACGTGCTAATGCTGTTGACACTAATGTCATTGCTTTTGTAAATTTAGTTCAAGTTGCTTGATTAATGTTGCTGCTGATGTTGCTGCTGCTTGTGTTGTTGTATGGTGCTGTGGTTGCTATTGTTGTTGCTAATGTCGAATTTGCCAATGCTGTTGAAGCTGCAAGATTCAGTAGTTGCAGTCGATAAGGCGCGTACACAAACGTTCGCATCAAGCGCGTGCTATTGCTTGATGAATGACAGTGTACGTGTGTGTAGCTAAATAAGACGAGTATGATGCTGCTCCTACCGAGCTGCTTTCAAGACTAGTGACACGTTTTAATATATCATAAAATTTAAGCAACTTGCACTCTAAATTACCAGCACCTACTGTGAGGGGTTAAGTAGTTTGTATCGTGCTTATACCAATTAAGTTTAGAATCACTACAACCTAAAACCAAATTTGTTAAGATCTGCTACGTTGAGTATCTTAGGACGATGGGCATATTTTTATTTTCGTGATTAAATAGGGTATTTTAAATTTTCTTATTTTTCGTTTATTTTTTATAAATCTGATTACTTAGAGAGTATCACAACTTAGTCTGAAGTAGATTGTTATATGACACCGCAAGCCAACATACGTATGTTTCGATTAATAGTGTAATGATATAGAATCTAAGAACTTTCTCGAATAAAGTTGATCACAGAAAACTGGAGCAATATTAAATATAAATGGATAACTTGTACAAATATATCCAAATTTTAAAAATAATGACCTTTACCTAAAGACGGTTCTCAATCAAAGCTTATCACAAGTCTATATTAGCAAAACATTCTTTAAAAATAATCTTTTTGGTCACATACATCTCTCGCTGGCAACATGCTGCAAAGTGGCTATACAATCCATAACGATACCCCTCTAATTTATTGATTATTAATATGTTCGAATGCACTCATTAAATACGATACAAATTTCCACCAAGTAGATTGGTAACAGGGATCACAACATTATTTCTCAATTTGTCTTTTCTTTCCCTAAATAAGCTTTTTTGTTAACGTGCGGAACGCGTGTTCCTAATTTTGCTCGCGTCCGAACCTTCACATGTATCAAAAATAGCGAAATTTCCCGAGTACAGAATAGGTAGAATATTATGAACTTGCGTATGGCGCGTAAGCATTGTGTGCATGTTGTATGAACACGTCTGTAAGTGCGATTGCAACACAGTTCCACATATACACGATCCTCTGAAAAATACAAAGAATGCCGACTATATGCAGCGAATCCTTCGCATCTTAATCACAACGGCACTACTAATTTCGCGGTAAAAAAATAGTTAGAGCTATTTTTGATATATGTGGCCTCTAGAAGTTGATCACTTCTTCGTGCGATACAAGCACCTGGCACAAGATATTCGGCTTGCGAACCGGCAGGCTGATCGATATGTTGTAGACGATAATTGAACATGACTGGAAGCAGTTCACAAGAAAGAATGGCCAATGGCGGTATGTAGATAGAATGTATGAAGTAGGACGTAAATAGTAGCTGGCACGAACATCAGCGGATAATTTTAGTCTTGATAATAAACGATAGACTTGTTTCAGAGTAAAAATCGATGCTTGTTGGGTCCAATTATTGAGAGAGCTTTTTACACAATGTAATGTATACCTGCGCTACAAGCGTTCGTGCATTATAAAATGGTGTACGGCGAACGAATGGTATTGTATACGAATCAAAGACTCATTTATTCTCCTACAATTTCGCTACCGACTGTGCCTTCCACCGGTCTTACTAGTTGCTTCCTAGTGAAGTGCTGTATGACGGGTCTCAATAAGGTTCGAACAAGGCTTAGTGGTAGGTTCGTTTGGCAAACTTAATGCTGACGTCACATCCATTTGAACCCGATGGCACAGCCGAAGGCTTATATTACACCAGAAAATATGCCCTATGGATCGCATTTTAATCATGTACAAACATAATGCAAAATTTGCGCTCACAAGGTTGTCGGTGGAAAGCAACCTATTACAAATTTAACTAAATGAGGCTTGCTAGTGAAAAAGTTGAGAGCTTGCATTTTATAACTTTGTTAGGTGACCCCGTATGACTTCAGTAAAGACCAAATACAACAAATTACATGTACTGTTTGCACGCAGCATGCTACGTAGTCGCTAGCATGCGGTCTGTTACAACATAAAGTAGAGGCGTCTTACCTCAATGAAAAGAACAGGTGTTGTAAGGTATACTATTCATGAAGCAGTAAGCTACCATCCAACCAGGTGCCCGATAACAACGCCCTCTGCTGTTGATCGACGTATACATACTTGGTCTGCATAGCGAGATTGCACACAAACGCCCTGACATCTCGAAAAGACATGGACAAGTCTATCATAGTAGCTAAGCCTTTTCGGGCTACCTAATGATAGGCAATGCTTTCCGTGGCTACACGAAACACTGTTCACGAAAAGAAAGCGCGTTCAGTAAGGCACTCGTAGAACGGTAAGGCGCCTCATTGACCTATAGTACCGTCCACCGATTCGCGCTTTTTTTTCGATCGGTCTCGCATCTACTCATCCCAATTTACAACCACTTGTTTCTGTTTCCTTCGACATTTACACATCCGGGTAGCACACTTATACCGTTGACCAAAGTACATCAGCAATTCGGCTCCCTCTTCACTTTCTCAGTGTCCTGGAACCCCATGAGATGGCCATCCAGCATCGCAATGAATCGCTCATATTCTTCCAGCTTTTGCTTAAAGCCCGTCATTTGTTCTCGAAGTTCGTGCATCTCGTCGCGCACAGCCGAGTACTTCTTCTGTAGCTCAGCAATCTGTGACTGCTCGATCTCCTCCGCATTTAACTCGCTTCTTATTGCCACACTCCCGCCTTGCTGCCGCTGCTTGCCTTGCTCTTCTCGCCGTAATCTTGCAGCAATAAGCTGTTTGTACTCGAGCTCAAGAGCTTGGGCGGTTGTTTGCAATTCCAGTATGTTCCGCTATACGTTCATGATCAAGATGAATAAGCGTCAGTTACAACGAGATCCTGTCTACCATTCAACTAACTCTTACATACAATGTCGCACCTTCTTGCGCTCGCGAGACTTCCGCTTCAGCTCGCGTTGCTTGCGCTTCCGCTCGTCCTCTGCGACACCCGCATCAGCCGCTACGCGAGTTTCCTCTTTCGGTTCCTGGCTGGCCATGATCGCTTCGAATGAAGTACCAGAATGACCAATCTAGCCTTGGTCCAGCGTCAGCATACCCAGGTGTGTAGAAGTAGCGCAGGAAAAAGTCGTGCTGCTGCGATGCTCGAGCAGGACGTTTCGCATGTGCCTAACAACACCTTGCGACGCCAAGCTGCGCATTACTTTACTGCCAGTCACAGCGCTCTGCTCCGATACGAGCGACGCAGCTGGCTTCTCTACGCTAGCATTGACGTGAGAGTGAAAAAACGAAATCAAAGATGCGATCTGGGATTTGAAGAGGGCTCTCTGCAACCAAGTACGAGCCCAGTGGTTATGCCGGTCTGAGCTGGTGCTTGCGCATACACTTACAATTTCGAAGGATGAAGCGGCGGTTTGAGCTCCTCGGCTGTGTCCCGGTCAAATCTTACAGGCACGTTCAGCGGACATAAAGCGGAGTTTTCGTTTTCTTTGCGACGGCTCTCTCACGGTAGCAACCCAGTCCGAATATACATCTGTTTGATTATGACCGCCTCCGACGCTAAAGAACCCTCTGCTGCTGACTCGTTGTTCTCGCTCGGACGGTATTTCGGTTCTGGCCAGCATCTTTAAAGACCAAAGAGGAAGCTGCAAGTGCAAGGCCCCGTCGCTGAACTGAGAAAAAGCGTTCTCAGTAAAAGGCTCTTTTTTGTCAAAAGCCACGCCATGGGCGTCGCAAAGTTCCGTATTCAATTGCCAATGAGTGGGACTAGTGACTGCAGGCCCAATCATTTTCACAGTGGTGTTCGATACTGACTTGCGTGTCACCATTCACCACGAGATGCGCGATGCCACGTTGTAGACGGCAACTGATGTTTCGCAGGCTTGAGGGGGGGGACCGTGCGACGCGACGACAAGTGTATGACACCTATCGGCTCGTAAAGTTGTGGTTCAAGCGGTAGTGGAAAGAACGGACATAAAAGATTATGGACACACCGCCAGAACTGATTGCGTAGTCGAACTAGCGTTTATATCCAGAAGTTAAGGAACCCGCCGACAATTTGATGCGTTTTCCTGGCTTGTTTGTGACTTATTTGTTGAGAAGCCTGCTAAGGTAGTATCATATTCTAGAATTACAAAGATGGGGCCGTGTGAGGCGGGGGCACAATATATCGAGCATACTGTCGGGTCGACATCGTAGATATTATTATCTGCATTGCCGCATTTTGTAGGCAGAATTTTGACTGATGCGGCCAAAGTGTATAGGACGAAGGAAGGGCGCAAACAATGGGCAGTCCATTACGCGCGAAGATTTTGCGTTGCACATAGAGCGGCACGATAAGGACTAGGCTGATCGCGTCTACAGAATCGTGTACGAAAATTGTACATGTGTGTTTTTTACACAATTCAGAGATGAGACACGAGGAGAACTCGCTTGGGACCAAGCAAAATATCCGTAAATGGTCACTGGGTTCTAGCGCAACGGCAGCCACAGATTATTTGAAGCCCGTGGTACTTAGACAAGATTGAGCTACCTGTTTAACTAAATATTGGTGGCTGCATGAACATAAACCCTTATATTTTGGTCAAAATGTAGCAATTGCTTCTGCTATATAAATGAGGCCCGATGCCGACAATGAAGATCAATTCAAACGATTTCTTGTCCGTATTACTATGCAAATCCCACTGCTGACAGCACCAAATTGTGTACTCAGTCGAGAAGCCATGCACTCAATATATCTACCATACAATAAGCTGACAGATCGTGCCACTTTCAGAATCTCGATGCTGGCTTCTTTGCATCTCCGGCATGTTGATGGTGATTGTGTGCAGAAGAGAGCTGAGTGGCAGGGCACGAACTACGGCAGCGTTTTTGGCACAATCAATCTGTCTACCGACGACATAGCGATGAGAAATTACAAAAAGCTGATCCTCCATAGTTGTCGCGACATTTGGGGGCCGTAAGACATTCCAGCCGTATATATACATATATCTTTACCAGAAAAGAAAGAAAATTGCGTACGTAGCCGTATGTAGCTGGTTCTTACGTAATTGAGACTTTTGCGACCAAAAATAGCGGTTTTAATGATGTGCAACTGATCCTGAGATGTGGTAGAGTGCCATGATGCCCATTATTGTATTTCCTTACTTGTTTAATGTAAGTACAAGCCCAGGTCCGAAAGGAATATATATCAGCAAAAAGTAGATATAGGGCTTAGGCGAATGAGTTGTACAACTAGACCAAATCGATTTTAGCCATCACCATAATGACGCTGAGTAATGTTAGATGTATATACTAACGATGATGCTGCAGAGGCACCGTTGGGAGGTCTCTTCGATGACAAATGAAGGTAAAATTGCACAGCTGTAAGTGCTGTCGATACTGACAAGATAATTTTGAGGTCTCCATTTGCTTATCATGATCGACGATTTCGTACTACCTCGTTGCGCTACAGCCACCATTGTATTCACTCGCCACATCACTCCACGTAAACTTTTACAGGTAAATGCAGCCTAAAGTCGTTGCCAATTCGCGTGGTCAGACATATTAACTTTGTCATTTAAACTGAATAGCAATAAATAGATCCTATCCCTCTTCCTTGTACTTCATCGACGTCGATATTTAGAGCCTTGATTTGGGCCACTCATCTGTCATGGCGTTACTCAAAAAGTATCATGTATGCTACTGAAGAAACATCCATTGTTTAATGTACGTTTTGTCAATATCAGTCGTTTGCGAAGAAAAAATAAGTTGCTGGACAACGAAAAGGCAGTCAAAGCGGTGTTGCTTCTGTCGCAGCTATACATTGTTTACTAAATCGATATAAACCTTTCGGCATGCAAATGACAGTAAAGTTATAGCTATACATACTTTTGTCGTTGTACAGGCTCTACCAAAAGTTCCTTGCTTCGATACTGCTTTTGTAACGAGACACGCTTCTACCAAATGACTGGTAAGACCTTGTGTATATCGATCACAAGGCTGCGAACTCCCTACGTCACGTACACGTGGCGTGAGCAAGCCCGAGGAAGTAAGTAGAACTCGAAGTCTTTATGTAAGGAAAAGGTAGGACTGTATTTGATATAGTTGGACTTTTTAAAAAAACCACCTTTGTCTTTGTCTTTCTATAAAAAGTACAATCTCCTATGTAAATTACAACTCATCACGCGCTGCGTGCGTCTACCAGCGATTGGTGGTAAATTTAGTGACTGTACCTTGTCAATAATAAAGTGAAACACCAAAGAAGATCACCCTCGCGGATAACATTTCGTCAACATCACCTCATCTCGAGTTATGTTGTTTAAATATTATTTGAATAAATAAAAATAATTTAAAATTGATATATTCGTTTTAATTTTATGTAACGGGCTCACCCAGTTACAGCTGTGGAAGTAAAATCTTTGATTTTTACAATCAGTGCTTATTACAGACTCTGTTGGATGGAAAAACGATGTGGGATAAGTGGCAGAACAGAAGAACATACCTTAGAAGACTTACCTATCACATCTATAATATTGCTGTCAAGGTAATGATCAATATTAAGCTATAACGGTAAACCAGATTTTAGCATCGATACCTTCATGAATCGCATCGCAAAATATCTTTTCACCTGTAATCAAGCTATGAGGAAAAACACGTACATTAATTTAGTTGAGGCGGGAAAGCACGTTCGCGCTCATTACATTGAGCCAATCACACAAGTAAAAGCTTTGCTTGCAGCGCACAGTGTGAAGGGCCATTTGATAGAGTGAAACTGTTTAAAAAATGTCGCCACTGCACATACGTTGATGCGATATGACATTCGTATAAGTACATATGATTGTGGAATCGATGTTAAACTGAAGATGAGAATTATCGACTTTTATCTTCATTGCACATTTCAGTAACACATACTTGGTCAAGTCCGCAAAGGGAGCCGCCAAAGTAATCGGCATTTATCTTTATCAATGTAGCTGTTGTTCACGCAGGTACGTCATAACGGTTATTAAGGGCTCGTATTATCAGGTCTACCTATTATTGGTAAGTACGTTAGCTAGCTATTACTTTTTACATACGCCAAAACTATGACCTCGAACGACTTAGTTAATATCGAACACAAACACATAAATACATACAGCAATAAGGTTGATCGCGCATTGTAGTGCATATTTTTTCCTAATACAGTTAAGCATAGTTGTTGCCAGAAGACCCCAAACTTGATCCATCTAAAAGAATTAGAACTCCTTTTGTATATTTGTAAAGAACCAAATATTCGATAAATGAATTAACTACCATTCAGTAAAGATGTTCAGCAATGCCGTACATGATGCGACCATACAGGTTCTACTTGGGATAACGTGTACATCCACGCAGAATATGTGCGATTGGATTACACATGAAGTGCCGAGAGCATTATTTTATTCCGTCGACATACATGTTGCACAAAGACAATGCAAATTGACACTTCATGTCTGATACCAAAAAAATTATTTATAGATCGTGTGGCTCCTATATATAATTCTGGATTGAATAAAATTAGACTTTTTTTAATTAAAAATTGCTGTTATGCGCTTGCGTAATTACTGTTAAAAATAAAATGCTTATATATTATCTCTCAAATTGACGCGATAACAATCGTGAAAAAGATGATATTGTGTACTTAATGCAGATAAAATCAACTAAAAAACTAGTAGGTAAATCACACACGGTCAAAACAAGATTAGAAGGCGTGTATAAGCCTAGTGCAAAAAAATAGGCAAATTAATGGTGGACCATACTAAAAAAATAATGACGAACCATTATATTATTAATATATGTAAGGCTTGATTGGTTAGCATGGAACGCGAATAGTACCACATCACAAGGTTTAATACTAATCCAAAAAAAGCAACGTACGCACACGTACAGAATACTCAAACACATATGGAAAGACAGCAAAAGTACGTAAATGCAATTGTACGAAGCCCCGTATAATACAATTTTATTGCAAGTCACTTGCGAGAGCTTTACATATCCGGTTATGATGCTCCCTCCAAAACATCAAAATGTTCTTCCCTTTTTTATAAAAAGATTTACAATATATTTGGAGCGATACACATAGCATCTCCTACAAGGCCAATTCCCATGACACTGAACTAGGTACCTCGTCCAATATCTCTTCGAGTCGTGGTTGTTCAAAAGACTTTTAACTATAAAGTGCTGATAACCTTTCTAATATACTAGCGGATGTGGCAATATTTGATAAAGCCGTCTGGATTGGACGTAGAGCTAAAAGATGTGTAAGAGCTACGAAACGCAACCTGAGGTTTGCGCAAAAATCATAAACATGAGCGAAACAGTGCCTATTTTTGACCTAAACTGCGCATGTATTTTTTCTACTTTCAAAATCAATCTTGCCAGATGTGTTTTCGTATGAAAGCATAACGCACGAATGTATATTATCATGCTAGCGATAGGACGCTAACGAGTCACAAGATTGTCTAGTATCACATATTCACCTTTTCCCTTCAATAAAGGGTTGGACGTTTAGATCGTGACCACAAGCATTCGATGGGATTCTGAACAGTGGTGATTAGGTAAACCGTCATATAGTGCTCGTATCAAGAGTACGCTAAATGACTTATTACGTAAACAAAGCTTTCTTTCATTCTTCGTGGAAGCTATGATATGAATTGTTTACTCATACTATGTGCTAGGCAAATTCGTCAGATACAATACGTCAGTGAAGCACTGCTGCTGCATAGTACTTTACTTCTCTATATGAGCTTATTGTAAAGAATAAAAAATGACCATGTTTGTACGAGAAATTGCGCTATTGTTTTCTATCTTCTCTAAAAAAATTGTCAAACTACCACTTCCGCAATGAGTTCTTACACAAATATATATAATGCCTTTCATTCCAAAGTAAATTTGCCTCATTTGCTATATTATCGAAACGCGTAACCCCTTTTCGCAATATAAAGATTAATATGTTTGTCAGTGATTGTGGCATCGTGCTAACTGGTATAGACGTTTCGGTGCAGAAAATTCCGGCATCTTGAATATCTATTTAAATTCGTAGTTACCTGCATTTATATTGATTGACTTGCCCATGTCGATACCGATGTCATCAAACTCCGTGTCATTCGAGGAAATGGTAAGTTTAGCGCATAATGATCAAGAGCCGAATACAGTTTAAAGTTTATAAGACACTAATTACCGGGAAAAAATTATACCTTCACAAGGCGCAACTGTGCGAATGGCGTATGTGCATACTTATGGAGTAGAGTTTGTGTCATAAATTCAAGAACCAAGTTTTCTTATAATATTTTTCTACCGTCACATATACAATTCAAAATTCTTACGTTCTGTACGTACCCGTATACAGAGTCTTAGGACAAAATGACCACATATCGTCTTAGCGTATGTCGCCGTAAAATTGGATATCAATATCCTCACCCGCAATATTTTGACTTGAACACGTGAAGCAAAATATTGTGTAAAAGAGTCAATTACGCGGATACAAATTTTTAGGGTGTATTATGGTGAGTTGATTGATATTTTATAATAATACGTAAGCACGTCACTCTTTTGTTATTGGCAACGGTATTACATCAAAATAATTGATTTTGCTGAGCCTATATACACAAATTGATCGGTATTTTACAAATAGTTTTTGAAATTATGTCAATCCTTGATGTCCATAAAAAGGGGATGTTACGGCCACAATTTCTGATTTTTTTCTGATCGCGACAAGAATAAAAAATTCTTAAGTAGAAAATAATATTTGCGTGAAGACAAAAAAACGTCGTAAGTCGTCTGCGTATTCTTTTTATTACAGGTTTTCATTAAAAAATATATTACGCATTTGTTGATGACCAATAAGCCGCGAGGAAGCGTGCTCAGCTAGCCGAGTTAGCAAAGAGATGCTTTAATATATGAAAAATCATTTATCTTGTGTGGAAGCCTGTCTAACGTCATTCAGCATACTAAATTATGAGACGCTGAAAATAAGCGTTACATAAGTAGCATGTATTCGCTATAGATTGTGCAACTAGCCTTGTTCAGGATAAAGCCGAAGCGCGTCATCGACAAAAATGAGTTGATCTCGATAAAGCCACGTAGACGTAATTACCACAAGGAAAAATTTCAACTTGCTACTCTTTGGGAGTTAGGAATATATTCATGACCGTGAGTGATGAAGCATAGTCCGCATCAGCAAAACCAAATTTAAACAAAAAGCTCAGAGCTTTACCTACCATATGGCACAACGTATCACGTTATGCACTACGTACTTATTTAGCCTGTGGAAGCCGACTAAATTGACAACAGACGATTCGATCGGCTCCGTGGATATCATATATTATCAGCCTACAGCAATTCGCAATGGTTCTGGCATCGTAAACACATATAATGGTATGTCTTATAAATTCAGATTCTAGCAATTACTTACGCGACATATCGAATTAATCTTGTATTTGAAACTTCAAATAATGCTGTTGACACTTATTAATACATAGCCACTTCATAATCTGTTGGAATCGAGTGTTTTGAATCAATGTTCCTACGAATTTGCACAGGCACATGTGACCTTACGCCACTCATTCGAAGATTTTACAAGTAAAAATATATTGATTGGCACTATCCTATCGACTATCGCGTTTCAAATCTATCTTAAATAGACAGATGACGACCGAGGATACACTGATGATGAGGTAAGGCGTTTAATGCATATAAACGATGATCGATGTGATATTTTAACTAGAACTTTTATAAGTTTGAGAACCTTGAGTTTCAAGGACGCGTTTTTTCTATCCTCTTGATCATACTTTTTGTGGCTAATTATCATTGTAATCATCCAGATCTGTAGTAATACAGTCTTAACGTAACAACTAAACAATCGTCGAGCTAGTTTGAGCCGTTGGACTAGTACGTCAGGTCAGTTCCCTTCGCGATTTGACACTTACGGTTTAGTAGTGGCTCTTGCCTAGATAAATACCTTCAACCACCCACACTCCTTTCCAAAAGACTGCCTTAGCTCAGAAGTTGTCTTCCATTTATCCTATAGTCTCATATCAATGGGTAGACGTTGGCCTTTTCACGCTTATATAGGTCTCTGTGCGCAGTATACGCCCGACTAAAATACTTGCGGTGTTATTGGTTAAAGATTAACCCGTCGTCGCTCGAAGTCTTTGGACAGTGACATCTGTTCAAGGACGAGCTCGCTGTCGTTAAGTCTCTAAACGGTACCGTCAACTGAGTAATCGGCTCACCGTGCGACTAAAATTAAAACTGTTCCGTCTAATTGGTCACCGGCTCGCCGTGCGACGGTACTTACCATCTGTGGAAGCGAGCAAAGCGTCCCTCAGGCGGACTCACCCCTTGGCGCTTCAATCCGAGACCTCTAAAAGCTATACTACTCGGGGCTCAACAGCCTGCATAATTATCCCACTCAGCGACTAACCTCATTAATATACACGTTTCTTTGACATTTATAATTCTGCTCTGTATCAGTTATCTTCTCTCTTTTCAAAATGCGGAATGACTCATTAGTGGGTTCCTTTCATCCCATCACCATCCGTACTACTGTTTTGTGCAATAAACTTTCAATCGCCTAGTTCTCTCGTCGCGGCTTGACGTATCGAATCTTTACTGGTCGAGTCTTAGATCGTCAAATCTTGGCTCATCGAGTCTTGCTCGTCGATTTCTCACTCGTCGCGTCTTACCTCTTCGCACCTTACCTCGTCGAGCCTCACATCGTCGAGCTTTAAATTGCGGACCTCGATGTGCTCTGACTATGCTCGTCGGGTCCACCACTTCTATAAGTAAGTCAAAAGTAGAATACACACGTTTGTAAATTATACACCACACATAACACCCGTAAGAAGCAGCTTTAACAAGCATCAATTAAAGAGCTGACGCTATTATTCCACATCAACCTATCCACATCAGTGGGTTTGTCTTCCCAACCTGAATCGAAGCCTATGAATAGGCATACGACTTCATTGTAGCTAAGCTATATAAGCGGAAAAATAGAATCAATAAACTCCGATCTGGTCGCAGCGTTCATTCAAGAAGCAAATCTGACACGGATGCTAGATAGTTGTATTGAAGGATCAGTATCTCTGACGTTTAGTATTTGCTAAAATGTAGATCTTCAGATCAACGCGACTTTGAGAAATGACGTATCAGCATTTCTTTCTGTTCTGCCATTGTGACATCACAGAATTACAATATGAGGAATTACAAATAATAGGACACTTTTTATCGAAAATTCGCAGAATAGGACACTTTTTGTTATTTACAGGATATCCACTTTTTGCACCAGCTATAAGTGGAAAACAAGGCGGCGAATGAACCAAGCGCGCAGCCTTTCTGCGTAACGAAGCGATTCGGCGATGGCTCTTCAAACAGGAGCTGGTGTTCCTCTTGATGAACTTAAAGCTTTAAAGCTTCCCGCTACTCCGCTCGGTGCAGTTTCGACAACCAAGTACATCTCTCATTGTTTAACAGAAAACGAGGAGCTCTTTGAGGAAATTTAACTCTTATCGAAGATCGACTGACAGAAATTTACGGTACCCTATTGATGCGTTACCAAGGTGGCACGTTATTGTTTTACAAAATTCTATAGGTCTCGGAATACAAGAAAGTTGGATGAAACCGGCAGAAGTGCAAAGATAAGAGTGGGAGGGAACGGCGATGGTTCTTATGTGGTATTGCAACGTGACGGTTGGTTGAGGATCCTGTAAAAGAAGCAAATTTGGAGCGATGGAAAGAGTGATCTTGAGCGATGATGTCTCGTAGATGATCTTTCGAGACTACGAGGGGGAACTTAAGGGGACTTCCTTGCGTCGCTCGCGAGGCTGAGACCAAAAAGACGAAAAAGGGTCCTATCTTGTGAATAAATAAGAAGTGTCCAATTCTACAATTTTCCAATAAAAAGTGTCCTATTCGATTTAATTTCTCTTATAGCATCGGTTGAAAAAAGATATGTTCCATTTGTCTCGTAATGATCTTTCTTTAATAGTATCCCTTAAAATATTACATATGGATAGAATGCAACATCTCATAAACATACAAAACATCGACATGCGTGCGTTTTCTTCATTAAATTCAATGTACGACGCTAAGGATTTCATTTTCAGGCGATAGCACGAAGATGGATAGGCAATATACAAAATCCATATCAAGTTGCACATTTTGAAATGTATAAAGCAATTTATAACGAAGTTCATCCGTTGTTTCATTCAATTTCAATGTTTATTATCGCTCTATCCATATGCATACGTATAGACATATACGTTTTTTGTATTTATGGCGCTCATGATTAATAAAATGATGATCATCGCAAAATATTTTAGCATGCTCTAAATACTGTCAGTGCTCTTCCAAATCAGTTGCAAAAATATCGAGTCATTAGCCTTGAAAGAATATCATTGTGCATCGCAGCGAGCGTTTACACGGTGTAATATAGAGATTTTTATTTTTGAACAATTTACATATGTGGTATTACCTAAGGTCGGTGATTTCGAGGCCAGCGAGCCGGTAGAAAGCGATAAAAATATCGGCGACTCAAGTTTCGGCGACCCAAGTGTGATGTAGGGATTTATAGATAAGACCTGTATACTTAGATAAGCTAAGGAGCCGGTGGTACGCGATATTGAGGTCGTCGAAGTGAAGGTAATCGAACTCAAGCCCATCACACTCAAGGTCGGCGAAGTGGAGTTTATCGAAGTGGAAGTCGTTGAAGTTGAGGTCGTTGAAGTGGAGGTCGTCGAAGTGAAGGTCGTCGAACTCGAAGTCGTTGAATAAGAGGTCGTATAATGATAGGTAGTTGATGTCCGGGTCGGCGAGGTCGTCGAGTGGAGGTCGTCGAAGGCAAGGCCGTCGAAGTGGATGTCATCAAAGTCAAGTTCGTCACAATCAAGGTCGTGGAAAGGGAGGTCGTGGAAGTGGAGGTCGTCGAATTGGAGATCGTCGAACTTTTTGTCGTCTAAGTGGAGGTCGTCAAACTCATGGTCGTCGACGACAGAGAGTAGTGAATAGTATGAGAAGATCGACGAAGATCTTTTACATTTAATTAACGTATACAGAAAGAGTAGCAGGAGAGAAAACCACTTAACGGTTTAGCGATAGCAAAAGCGATAAACGAATATAGTGCAGTATTTCATGGTTTCAATATATGCGAACTCGAACGGTCCCTGCGCGGGATATATTATGCCTACCTCAAATCTCGTGAGGCATGGCGTGTAGAGTATCGACTGGTAGCGTTAAAGTATAGGTACACCCGGGTTAACTAACGCTCACTTCCAGGGAAAGAAGTTATCTCGCCGTCGACGAGCCGGTAAACATCAGTAACAGGGATTGTTGTGAGTCTCATCAACGACGAGCCGATGAGCCTTAATGGAAGCCCTGTTTTCCATAGACGTGCCTAATTGACGTGCCGGTGATTCTTAGCCGAAGGCACCGTAATTCTTTTATTCGGTCGTACACTACGCCCGGTGATCGGTAAAAGCGCGTACTACGTCGGCTTTTACATTTTGGTGTGTATTAACAGAAAAAGAGATATTTAGAGGCTGTTCAGATCAAATAGGCTTCTGGAGTATTGGTTGTAAGGAATCGATTTTGCGGATCCACAACTGAATCCGAAGTAGCGAACCGGGGAGGAATATTCTAAGCGTACCATCCCGTGTCGTCGACTTGAATCGTCGGTTGATGCGTTTGTACGTTGAGACTGTGAGCTAACAGATTTGACTAATTACCATACCACAATGGTCTGTATACCTCGGTGTTAATCTATTGCAGTCCGCAATATTGAACTATAATTAGAGTGGTGCCAGCTCAACGTCAAAATGCTGTCAACCTGAGCCTGTTATATCGGACTAAATAAATTTGCTCGAATGTTTGCAATTCAGTTTATGACAAAGACACGATATACCTCATACTAAGGCTATATCATTAGCTCAATGGGCTACTTTTACGTCGAAGATCGATACTAATTGAAGTAAAATGGACACTGCAAAGCATGGATGCGGATCGTGATAATAGATATCAAAAATTTCAAAATACAGCTCACTTCTATTGAGATGTTATAAAACACGCGGTTTAAGATGTATAAGTCATTATTATATGTATACATATATTTAAGCTTATATTATGACGTTGTAAGACCGTGCTTTGTTTATCTATATGTTTGACGCTTTCCAGGTACATGTATACATAGGTCAGGAATACAAGGTATAAATATTTGCATTCATGGTATGATCTATAAGGTATAATAGACGTTCATAGGGGGCGACAAGGCTAAGATCAAAATATTGATTTACACTCACAAGGCGTGTAAAAAATGGCTATATAATGAGGAACGAAGGTTTAGAGCCCAAGTTGGTTACGATGCAAATGTTACGTCCATACTAACAAGTTGGTGTGATAAGAGTATAGCGTGAAAGCGAACGATGTGGTGATATGCACAAGATATAAATGTGCAAATTAGCCCTAAAAGACGTAAATTTTGCTACATATATATGCGAATAGGTACAGGTAAAGAAACTTCGCATATAAATACCATCGAATTACTAAATTACAATGTTAAATGCGCAATACAGTGTCCTCTATATATAACAGTATAAAAGACCAGTTTTCGTCATGTCTCTTCATGTTATACAGTAAAAGGTTTCTACATATAGGATGAATTAATTAGTGGTAAAATTGCCTAATAACAATAAGGCTCTTATAGCTAGGCCAAGCCCTTTTAATGTATATGGACCACACATCGGCGTAACCTCCTATCTGATTAGTCAAATCAATGGACACATAATTTTGTGTAATGTTTATTCAACACAATCTGTAAAACCAGATGGTAGCTGAAGATCCTCAAAAGGTCCGGAAGCCTTTATTAGCTATGCTTATTTTCGACGGCGAACGGGACAAATTATGATGTTATGCCCTTCTTAGTTGCACTAACTGCATGTACGCTCGCACAGGCAACTATTAATCTATACTTTCATTTTATATTGTAGAGGGATTTATCTGTGTGCAATTTGGATCGCGGTTGGTAGAACCTTGACAAAAGCCGCACTATTAAATTATATCAGTATCGACCATTAACACTGAATGCTTTGATCTAACCAGTTCGCAAAATATTTGGCTAAAAAAGTGTTTTGGTAAGGCGCGACGTTTTTGATCTTCCCGCCGATGTAACCCATCCGCAGAGTTAAAGACCCCTTTGGCTGCAAAGCACCCATTGTGTCAACGTGTAGTTGCAATAGCCACCAATATACGCGGAATCAGATTTATGAAGATTTTCTCATTCAATAGCATGTTTTAAAGCGCATGACAACACGGTATACGTGGTGCAACTAAATACGCCTGCGAGCAAGGTGCAGCACCTATGTCAGGCAGCTTAAGTGCGATTGGTGCTGGTTAAAAGATTCCTTCAGGTCCGCAAAGTAAAAAAATGACCCGAATTTCAATAAATGATGTTTCAGCGAGATCTGCGGCTTCTGAAATGCATTATACAGATAGGTCTGCAACTTTTGTTGAGTATGGTTCATAGTCAACTTTTTGTTTTAGTTGATGGATTGCCGATAGATATTATGATCTAGCTCTTGTGAAAAGCGTGAACTCTTTAAACGTGAACGTTGCAACGGGTTGTAATGCGTAATGCGCTCTATCCACGCTTTAATGAATTTCTTCATGTGCGGTAACCAGTATGTCTACATATAGGGTGTGTCCGCTGAAAACAGTATTCCTGAATCTGTTTCGATTAATATATGAACTAGGCTTGTGATGTTTTACTGAAGAGCCGATGTCATTTCCGATGAAGTCACCACTCGCCTCTGCTTTCGCAAAGTTCTTCTTGAGATTCGTGGAAACGTTTTTACGATAAGGCTAGATAAATATTAAATTGTATGCTAAGGAAAATATTCTCGAATGAATTTCGGGAATGATTGATATTTATCACCGGCTTCTTGGATTTTATAAGAGGCTGGATTCGATTTCTTATTTACGTCGTGGCCTATCAATAAACCTCATCCGTCTTCCACTTCATTAGACATTACGTCAAGGAGAATGACTAATTAGTAGCGGAGACTCGCATTCTATAAAGTAGCAGTATGCGATATTTGTTGGGGGCAGATGTTAAATGTAGCAGCATAATGTCGTTCGCAAAACGATTCTTTGCAATATTGAATCGCGGAATATGTCACAGAAAGCAGAGGATCGTTATTGCCGCAGAGCTTCGTTTTTTATGTGCGGTACGCTATTCAATGAGCATGTTTAATAAGTCTTCTAGAGGGGTGTGTGGAGAAGAGCAGAAGTGTAATGATGGAAAGTGTGGATCTCTCCTGCATTATTTAGTGCGAGATCAATTTGATTGGTGGAGCGCGATCAGAAATGGACCCGTTGGCACGATCGGTGGGATCAAATGACTGAGTGACAGAAATTACTGTGAAGCTTATGCAGATTGATCTACCTAACAGTCACGAAAGAGTATAATAGAGGATCGACGATTAACATATCACGATGCGCGATCAAAGGTTTGGATCACCAAGTTACAAGGACCGCATTACTTGAGAGGTGAACATCATTTAAATAACTGGATCGATAACGATAATGAAAGATAGGGGCACGTGGAAGCAGGCAAGAAGAATGAATCGTTAAGATCATCGCATATAGCGATATCAGAGGAGACGACGATTCGACAGTGGATGCCCGATCAATGACTCGACAGATTAGTCAAGATTTAGCCTGTGTGTGTAACGCTTATTGTGTGGACACGTAATTGGTGTGGATCACATAATTGGCGTGGATCAAACACGGCAATCCACTACCCGAGCTATCCACCCCGTTGCGATCCACTATGAAGCGATTCACTAACGAGTGATCCACTACCAAGCGATCTACTACCAATCGATCTGCTACCGAGCGATCCGCCATCCGAGTATCTGCGGGGGACCGCGTGATGCGAAAGGTAAATTAAATAGTCATGAGATAGCCAACAGTGATCAAGTGAACAGATGGGCATATTCATAGGTTTTACGGTTTGGCTGGTTGACATTAAACAGAATAAATTTGCAACGAAAGACACGCGTCGGCTTCCCCCGAGAAGAAACTTTGGCCTTCTGTTGAATAGAGATAGACCTGTGTCTATACAAACTTCGCCTTTAGATTGTTTGGACAAGAGGAACATCAGTTCTCATCCCCAATCCCACTTACTGCGATCGGACGCGGGGAAACTGTCGGTTCGGAATCAATTTCGCGAGACAGCTCAAGTAGTAAGAAGGCTCGCGTATTAAGCATCAACTTTAACACAGGCGACTCTGGGAGATCGCCCAAGTGTACTTGCGATCGAGTGAAGAATTTCCACTCGATCCACCCCACGTTTGACCGGGTGTTAAATTTCCACCCGATCAATCCCTTTTCCTTAACCGGTCAATTTCAGCTTCAACTCAAGTACACCAACTAGAGCGCAACCCGCCACACCGACGGGTACACAAGGTGAGCAAGAAGTCACATAGCACGTAATTGGGGTACCCCCATAGTCATTTGGTCGTCCGGGCACCAGTGGAGAATCGGTATCCGTCTCGCGAAACGAGCGATCACCACCCCACCACAGGTGCGCCCATATAGGAAGGTATTTTCATTCTTAAATTCAAGTTGCTGATTTCTCAAAGAACCTGTTGCACTCGGGTTAACTTTGGTACAACATGTTTGGTGTTGATTTTAGTAAAACGACAGATTTTTCTCAGCTATTCCACCATTTGAACTTGATAGGAATCGGGTACTTAGGCGCTTGGATATGCAAGCACGTCTTCTGCGGGTTCATAATAAAGGTCATGACGGTTGACATCCGAAGTAATCGCTCCACTGGCCGCATCATTTTGCCAAATGGTCGCTATAAAAACAGACATTTCGAGATGTTCTTGTATTGCATGATTGATTTCAAAGGCGTCTGCTAGCTTAACTGAAGCAATTTTATTATCTCTTACAGTTCGGGTTCGCCTTTTCCTGACGTCATAACCTTCTGATTCCGCGTGAAACTCAATTAGCTTCATTGCTGTGTCAAGCGACGTGACATATTGCGCAGATAAAGGTGCAAAAAAATTACAGCGCGGTGTATCAATGTGCTTGATTGCCGTTGGGGATACCCTAGTCACCGAGGTTACCACTTATCAGTACACAAAAGCTGGAAATAAGTTAGAAATTGCGCTCACCATGTATAATTAGATATATACTATTTTAAATTGTGCGTCCGTTGCTTCTGATTCGTCAGACAAGAGGTTACACTAGAGTGTGTGGTCCATATATTAAAAAGACATGGTCTAGACATCAGGGTTCTAACATCGAATGTACTAATTGAATTTTGGAAGGGATATGTTATATATATGATTCTAAGGTTTAAAAGTTTATTTGACTGACGCTGTTTATTATAGCTTATGTTATATAAATTCAGCTAAGGCTGACTCTATATATGGTAAGGAATAAGTGCTTGGACGCTATCGCTAATACACAACGTCAAAACAACCTTCCTACAGATACTATATTACCCAGAAAATTATTGTATGAGGTATATTAAAACGATTTATACATGATACAATATCAGCCTGGAATTTACTTTAGAAGATATAAAAGGAAATTTGTAGACCCAACGAATTCGTTTTACTTATTATATATCACTTCTTGCAGTGGCAAGCGTCTTACTATAATAAGGAGAGACTACTTTCGCTTGAACGCGGCCGAGAAGTACGTGATCTCAGTGCAAGAAATCCGTAAAAAAATGTTTGTATACATTTATGAAGATAAGTTGTAAGCAGCTTATTATTGATTTTGGACAAAACTAGATGTTCTAGAAGCAAATAGTCTATCGTCGCTCTCGCTAATATTTTATTTCCCAAGTCCGATCTAAAGGTTAAGTATTGAGGTTGTAGAGTGACAAACAAGCGCAAATTTGTGCTAAAAACGCACTGAAATTGAGCAAGTCATGTAACACGACCACTTCAGAGAAAGGATAGATCACACTTTAAATTTGGAGGCTTCACAATCTCAAGAAAGCTCAAGTCATCAGCATTATGGATTGTGTCGGTTTATTATGTGGCCCAATTCTATACAAAACATCTTGACTAATCGTAATACGAAATTGGTCGTTATCGGGCGCTGTGTAAAAAATTAACTACCTCCTACAGTATTAATCTTTCCCTTCCTCAATTAAATATATGGCTTTAGAGCAAATGCGAAGGTCTCGATTCAGCGCAATTTTTATGGTTCAGACGTCCATTAGATTGTTCAAAAGAATGCGAATCGATGTACACGTCAGAATCTGCGTATGATAAGCAACATGCAAGACCGCCTCTCGTAATAAACTTTTGTCACACACACCCATTAATGTGCCCGCGATAGATCTGTGAAGCACATACCTTTCACTTATCAATATCGGCATAATGGCATCTGATCATCTAATTACGGTATGAGACAATGGTGATTAATATGATCGCTATCATTATATGATAGAACTTCGTACAATCGATATTCTCAATAAACACATCGTATCGGCAAATTAGGCTCTCCGATTTGAATCAATAAAATATGTAAATACGTAAAGAAAGTAGTCAATTATTATGGAATAAATTAATCGCGGTGAATGAGAGGTAATGAAACTTTGCCTAACTGTTCAAAATATGTAATGACTAGATTGTTCTATGTATATGTCTAATACGTGTACATGTCAAAACTGTAAAAAATTTAGTATTACATTGGACTACTTAAATTTGCGTGAACATAAATTACGAGTGATAATTTTACTAATATAATCTAATATATACGAGACAAGCGTAATAAAGGGTGCGTCATGCGCATATAAAAAAGATAAAAAAAATTAGTTATCGTTTAACAAAGACACGATAAAAATGAAAAATATGTTTAAGCATATATTTTGAGAGAGTACACTCTGATAGAGCCTTCATTTTATACAGTTTTTTTTGCCTCTTATATTACTTATATGTGAAAATCATAGGCACTAGCTTAACTGTAGTCAGTGTAGGTGAGTATTACAATGCACGTATATGCATCGTTCCCTGCTACACTAAAAAACGATTATTTGTGTGTCGAAAGGTCTAATTTATTCGTGTATAACGTCAAGTTTGCAAATTAAGATCACATAGTGTACCTCACTTATGGAGAGTTTTGCCGTTACAAAGCGTGTAATGGATTGACATGTATTATACGGAACGTTATAGGATCTACCGTCAGCGCCATGTTAGGTGATTGACAAAAACGACCATCAACATGCTTCAACACCTTATCCATCTAGCAAAATAGTAATGCCTAAAAGTATGAAGTAATGTATGGACGACCATTAATTATCCATCACAGCTATCAAAATGACAAGATGGATATCATTCGAAAGGATCAGACAACAGCGGCCTAACCTACTACTTTTGTGTCAAATCCGATATTACAAATTTTAACATCTTGAATGCTGATATCTCTACGTACGTAGGGAACTTGTCGCATCATCAGCTAAGCAATGGTTGCATTCTCACGACAATAAGGGTCGGGTGTGGCCAATCTTGATCCCCATGGTATGGGCTTACCCCTCGAATGCGTTTGAGTCATTGAAGGGCTTTTAAGAAAGGATCGGGTACAAGTTTTAAGCCACCAAAGGCTTATAAGTTAAGAAATTAATCATATATCGTGAATTAATAGACAGGGTTGGCCTGACGAGCACGCTCGCAATCAGCGCATTCGCCATCTAGCGTATTATGTGCTGTTTTAAGAATCATGAGCACACATCTTTTGAACCAGGCTTTAAGCTCAGTGTGTAAATCGGACCTATTTAAATCTGTACTTTTTAACGTAGAAGGTACAACAGGCGAAAGTCCTTCATTATACAAGCGCTTATAAAAAACACACTTTATATAAATATTTAAATGGTATAATTTTGATTTGGTTGTTTATATTGCGATTCTACTTAGTATTTATCATCAACTTCGTCGTTACTTCCTACCTTTCGTATTGCATTTTTATATATTATGCTGACCATGAATTTTTATCTTATTTTCGCTTCGGTTTAACAAATGATGGTATCGTGTCCCATCTTTTGATTTAAAAGGGGCAAGGTCACTTATTGATACCTGAGATCTGGCGCCTATAACATAGCCGACCTGTAAGTCGTCCTGCCGAGCCTCAGTTCAACCTTAACAATCCATTATACCCAAAGGTTTTCTTTCGAAGTAATCCCACTATCGTCTTACCGATTGGCAAAGCATCAGCTGAGAGCACGCGATGCGTTTCCAAAAGCAATTTTTATACGTCAATCAGAAGTCTGAAGGAGCTTGTAGCATAATTTAGCGAGTCAATACGCTCACCTCTGGTTTTAGACAAGCCAAACAGTATTTGCGCTATAAGCTGTATTCAGTGAGGTTCCTGACTACTATGGTTCAAGCCAAGAAGCGTTTGGGAAGAACGAATTTTATCTAGTGTAAGTGCCATTAATTAGCACCAAAGTGACCTTTAAGTACAAAGCGTTTGGCTCATGGACGACGAAGAAGGAGATGTGGTGACCGTCTGACGCATATGTGATGTATACATTTTGCAAGATCGTTGTGGTATGTTTGAGTCGGACTAACGGGCTCACAAACGTACCAGCATCAGCGCACATACCAGTCGTGATGGCGATGAACACAGCTTTCTTATGATGGCAGATATATGGCGAATGCAGCAGACACGTGCTATATGTCGAGGATTGTATACGTGACGCGAAGAGTCACTATTTGCTCAGCAGCTCTAGCTCTTCATTACTCGTAAATGAATCTAATTGTAGATATTCTCGTGGTATTTGTATTGGCAGCTTATGTATACTACGTAATCGGGCTACGTTCCATCGCGCCGTCGTGTCGATCGAGGCTAGTGTCAAGGTCTTTTGGGACACAGGCATGCGGCAACTCCGAGCAGTAGCAAATGTGAGTACCGGCGAGACGACATGCAGATAAACGGCGCCCGCCTATGACGATGCCAATGTAAAATAGACAGGCTATTCCGAAAGCCGTCACCTCAGGTGACACGCCCCATACAACTGCCGGACTCGACTGAGGAACCGGCGTTGCTAACTAGGCTTAGGATTTATCAGACATCTATCAACAATTACACCGTGAATGATCTTGTCTACCCCTCTTTCTTCATCGCTCGGAAACGACGATTTTGTATTGTGACAGCGCATGCAATTCTTACGGGAGGACGAAGCACCGCACTTCAAACGTACTGTTTTTACGCAATCGATCCCTTTGAATGATTTATCTTGCTCTTTGAGAGTCTAAACTGAACACATACTGGCCCTTCCTGACGTCTTTATCTGTGCGAGAGCATTGTGGCACACTCTGCAGCCTGCTCACAGGGTAGAGTGCGTATGATGAGCACACGCGCATTACCTGCGTAGGCACGTGACCATGCAAAGGATCGGTGTTATTTAAAACAAATATTAATCAGTGTGACCACAAGCTTGCACTGATTGTCACAATCTGCCGTCAAATCGAACACTTAGCCTGAACGCGAACGGCAGGGATATTTCATCACGGTCATTCAGTTCGACAAAACGGATTGCCAGGTGATGCGACTCGATCACAAATTCAAGCTGATATCTAATTTCGTACCAATTATAGCACGACCAATGTTAGACGCACACTTTGTGTCTTGCTTGACGGTGGCGCATTCGCATGGTATTTCCAGCGGGCTGCCGCTTTTGCCTCAGGACACAAACGACGACAAAAAAGCAATGTCTTGATGCACTCGACATTACATACATGCCATTGATTTTACGTCCCACAGCAGCCACCCTTCCTAAATAGTTGTCCAACGCAAACAGAAAAAGTAGTACTCACGTGCTGCCGCCCACATTCATCTTCTCCCGCGAGGTATCACCTCTCTCTTCGGGTATCTGCCACACTGACTAAACTTCATTATTCTTCAACCTTCAGATTCTTAACACAAAATTGTAATTCAGACCGCCACGTCTTCTTTCTCCTCCTCTTCTTCTCCAGCACTGCCAACCGAATACCGACCAGCGTGCACCCGCGACTCGTTTCGGGGAGTAGCTGGTATCATCACGTACACTGACTCTTCATCCGATTCCTTCGAAACGTCCGACCCGTGGAAAAGCGCTGCCGGTATAGAGCCGTAGCTGGACTCGTCCACGCGGTCGTGAATCTGCACCACGTGCACGTCAAACGGCACAGCGAGCGTCGACGTGATACCAATCACGGATTCCCTGCTTTGAGCAGCGGCAGCAGCTGATCGGCGTTGGCACTCGTGGTGCGCGTCCCTGAGCTGCGCCAGCTTGTGATGCAAGCGGTCATCTTCTCCGCCGCAGCGTTTGACGTCCTCACGCCAAGACGCCAGACGCAGCGACATGCGCGAACGCCGCGCCTGGTACATTCGATAGGCTCCGTTGATGCCCATTCGATCGCCTTGTGGCGGATCCTCCAACTCCCTCAACGTCCGTAGATCAGCCTCATCGTAGCGAACGCGCCGCGGGACGCTGCAGTCCCTGCAAGCGAAGACAGCCCGTAGTCGTTCGCGGTATGTCACGTTTTTCATGAGCATGAGCAGCAAGGGCGAGACGCCAATCACGACAAGCGCCGCAAAAATAAGGTATTGTAGCAGGTCGCGCGTGGCGCTACCTGACTCGTCATTCGCCATCACTGGATATTCCGAATTGGTTTGCTGACTTGTTGGGCACTGGCAAATTTAAGAATCAGCCTTTATACTGGTCGCCTGTATGCAACTTCGAGTACTCCTGCTCATCTTTCTTTGCTTGTATATGTAAGTAAAAAAAGACAAATTTTACGCTGGAAAACGAGGAGCAGTTGCTTCCGCAAGTTCAACTTGAGGGCGGGTCATTCTTTTTTGCCTAAGTTCAAACTTCCTGTGGCCGTACAATAATTTGGTCTCGCAGTACGTCCTCGTCTACAAGTCGTGCTAAGCCATTGTCGATTTGTAGAAAGGTCTCTCCTCGACTGGCGGCCAGCGCGTAAATACGAGCATACGTCAGCAACAACGCTGCGTGGGCAATCTCCGCTGAATCCCTGAGCACAGGGTACGCTGGAGTGCACTTAGCTAAGCGTCATGCTCAACGTAAGCACGGAAAGCTGTTGCAGTCAAGGATATGATATGTGACATATAAATCGGAAGCCGGCGAATAGTGGTAAAAAGTGCGCGAGTTCATGTGTGTTTGGTGCAATGTCTCATTTATAATCATTTATGTTTCTCGAAAGCGACAAGAGCGCTGCATAAAAGACCGCTGTCTAACAATTTATGATCATGTTAATCGCCGCTACCGTATCCGTCAACCTGGTCAAGTGATGTCTTACGCTTAATGACACTTCAGATTGTCTCGCGCATTTAAAAGTAGGTGCGCAAAGCTCTCGAAATTTGTGACGTGAAAAGCCCTGAGATTTTGACGTGACCGATTCTGATAGTGAGACCGGCACCAACTTCAACGGTTCATGCGCAGATGGTCAGTGAAATTACTGAATCAGTATTGAAGGCATGGTATAGAGTCATCAAAACTATCAGCGAACAGCAGCCGACTGTCGGACGCTCCGCCGGAGTGCGGCCGGTCTAGACATCGTCTTCTACGCGCATCCGCACGTCCACCAGGCGTTAAAAAACCCAACCATTTTGGTGGTCGAAAGGGTCAGGCATTGCACTTCAACTGACGGTGTCCAGACTCGAGACCGCAGCGCGTACTAGCGCTTGGCAAGCGGCGGCGTTATCACAGACTTCTACTTCTCTGTGGGCGCAAGGTGCAAACGTTGACTCCTCTTGTCATGAAGCTTCATTGCTGTCGAAGGGTGACCGAGACGCTAGAATACATCTTCTGTTCCTGCCATTGCGCGCAGTCCTGTTGGCAGACTCTTATCTGCCATTGGACGGGAGAACGCTAAGGGATGGATTAATTACACGTCTTCCGATCCAATAGCGCAAGCAGGTATGCGCCAATGCTATCCAAGGCGGTCGAAGACCGTTTTAAGGCGAGATCATTTTGACGAAGATACGGAATATGCGCTGGTCTGGAGGAAGCTCTGGCGTCTGCTGAGCAGCATCTGTGTAACTGCGTCGTGTTTCTAACGCAACCGAATCGCTTTTCACCGCGCGAGGCATCACACTCGCCGGAAGCGTCGAGGAATTGTGGCAAACCGGCATGCGGCAACTACGGGCGGTATCTAAGCGGGAATTCCGCAGGGGCGAGACGAAAATTCAAGGAGCACGCCTGGTATTGTCATAGATCGCCTGGCAAATAAGAGAGCCGTCACCTACGGTGACCAGCCCTGTACAACCACCGGACTCGAGCGAGGTACCGGCGTTGATGAGTAGGCTTAAGATCTATTATACATCTTGCAACCGGTAAATGGTTTTACAGACAGGTGTGCTTCTCTCTCTCTAGGGTCAATGAAATCGATAAGCGGAAGGGCGAACCGCTGAATTTGAAGCATCGTTCATGCTCTTGCTAAGCAATGATCATGACGGCGACATACAACTCGCAGGAGACGGTTCCTACTACTGCACTTAGGTTCAAATTGAGCAAAAACATTGGGGACGGTCAGAGCTACTTCATGTATTAGCAAACAATTGTTGGTTGATGCAGCAGGAGTGTACAAGGCAACGATAAGTGTTCATACAAAAAGCCAGCAGGACAAGTCAGATGGTAAGTGTTAACGTAGGAGGTTGGCCACAAATAATGGGGAAACGTAAAAAAACACCAGTGTTCGCCTAAAAAACACCGTTACGATGAGGCTATCCATTAACCTTGTTTAATATATACACAAAAGGGTAAAGAAAATACCGCTTTCGATTGAGCTTCACTAGAAACGTTTCTAAGATAAGTCGGACCCTCCGCTTTTTGACCGGAATGCGATCGAACACCTTCGGTCTGTCGCGGGCAAAAGAGAGACTTTGGATCACATTTTTTGGGGTTGTCCAACCGCCCAGGGTTGCTGGCTTACACTTATAACCTACTGGACCGGATGCAAGGGAACTCCGACCAGTATGCAGCCTCATGCGACTTTTTGCATGTCACGGACGTCCCCGCCGTTAAATCCGATCATTTCACGGCGGCTGCTGAGCGCGTTTGGACATTCAATGGAGGCTTATGTGTGTCAATGGAAGCGCATGTGGTGTGTATTATGTTTAACATGTATCACGATTATATGGGTTCAGCGCGATCGGGTCGCTCACGAAGGTCTTTCCGTCACTTTGGCGGAATGTATGTACGAATACATGGTTCAAAGTTTTCGGCAATTACACGCACTAGCGATGCGGGAGTTTAGGAAGCTACACACCCAGGTGGCCGGAACTCGTCTTATGCAATGCATCGGGCTGCTCAACATGGTCCCATCTAGAGCACCGCACACAGCGGTTAGACTCGTCCAACCACCGGATCATTCAACACTGGCGTTGCTATCGTGGCTTAGGTCTTTCCAGACGTCTTGTACACCATAATTTCGTATAATAGACAGTCTGTTCCCCTCTCTCTCTTAAACGGACTGCAGTCTTCACTTGCGAGACGACGGCTCCTGCAACGGCGCAGGTACAAGCCAAGGGCGTGAAGGCAACATCTGTAGCGACGAATTCTGAACCGGTGGAGCTTGCCGCTTTTGAAACATAAGCGGCCCCGGACGAAACAGTCTTTGCAGCGGCGGGATTGGCTGCGTCGTCGCTGTGAGAGCGAAAGGTAAGATGGTAGCGGTATGTCCAACAGCATTTACATTTTAACACACCCATTACTTGTTGATATGGACTATTGACGCTCTCCTTAGCATTACGTCGGCAAGGACATGTCTCCTCGGCATCATCTATGGGAGTCAACAAAAAGTAACCTAATGATGGCTTTGCGCAAAAGATATCTCGTGCAACCAGAAAGTAATAAACCCACGCCATTTTAGTTTATGGTGTGATCGGTCGTGCCATATCAAATCTAAAACACACACGCGACGCTAGTTAGCCGTGTTGCACAAAACCTGTCAGCAGCATTACCAACCTGCTATTACTTCCTCGAGAGGAGAACAAGTATAACCATGTTATAATACTGCAATAAACGCCGATGGGAAATAGGACGGCTTGTGCCAGCGTGAATTCAAGTAGACCGGTGCCATATACTGCAGTCTCCTTAACAACACATTTCATTTAGCTCCAATATCGATGGTATTTACTTCACACGGCATTGCAAGGACCTAATGCATTGTGCCAATACAAGAAGCAAGCAACGTCGGGTTGATCGTGGACACCGTAAGTCGCATCGACACGTTTAGAAATTTTAGCATTAAGTCGATCATGGTGACCACGATCGCTCCAGACCCCCTGCAACCATCGCCACAACATTATTGACCAGCTGTCAATTCTCGTACCTCATTTTATCTTTACGCACACCCACGTACCTGGACTCTACTAGTAGTAAAAACTTTGCACCAGCAAAAGAGTTGTTAAATCCCAGAACGCGACACCAGCGTGGGTTTGCTAAACATCGATAACAACACGACATAAGAAAATACCAGCAAAAGCAATATACACAACAAAATGTGGTTTAGTTTGCTAGTCACTCAGTCATCAACCACGTCGAAAAAGCACAATTTCTCTCTCTTTCTTGCATTGCTTTGGCTATGAGTCCACAAACTGCAACAGCCCGTCCCTCGTATCCTATTATTGTCTACTCAGACGGCGGGAGAAACGGCCGAGAAAGAGAAGTACAGGAGCAATATCGAGGAATGCGCCGTGAAACAATCGACGTGACGGCATGCACGTGCAGCGATTGGTGAGCGTGTGCAAGGGCGAGCCCTGAGCCGTCGTCTCGAAATTGAAGACTGCAGTCCGTTTAAAAAGTGGAGTGTCCGACTTAGCTTAGAAACGTTTCTAACAAAGTTCAATCAAAAGAGGTATTTTTTCTACCCTTTTGTGTATATATTAAATAAGGTTAATGGATAGTCTCATCGTAACGGTGTTTTTTTAGGCGAACACTGGTGTTTTTTTACGATTCCCCCAAATAATCAGATTGGCGTTATGCATGGCTTGTAGCCTATTAAAATCAAATCCTCACGTACATGCCCTACCCGCGAAGTGCTTACAAACATACAAAAAACGAACAGCCACGACTAGCGTGCGCACAAGCCCGTCGGCTTATCGGCATTTAAATATTTATTGCAATTGCGCTCGGGCTCTGCGTCGATTTTCCAATGGCGAAAATTGAAGCGTCATAGCCCTGAAGAGCTACATCGGATCCAGCACGCACGTGGCCGGTGATGCCTTTTGGCATAATTCGCGCACGCTTGTCGACCACAACGAATATAACGAGGTGAGCCCATTACATGAAAATTGGTACGAAAGTATCAATTTTTATACATAATCTAAATAGATTATATTTAAACAACAGCACTTGAGAAGAGGTGATGTTGGCGAAATGTTACCTCGAGAGTAACATTCTTCAGGTGCTCTACTTATGGTTGATGGACGCAGTCCATCAATCGGATTAATTTTCAATCGCTGCTAGACGCGCGCAAGGGGTGGTCAGCAAAAAACCGACATAGTAGATTGCAGTTATATATATTTAGACAAAGACAAGATTGTTTGTTAAAAGAAACTTAACTATATTGTTAAAGTTATACGTTCTCCTTTATACGGAAATTTCAGGTCCTGCCTATATCATTGCGCTTTCTCACGCCACGTGTACGTGACGTCGGGAGTACGCAGGCTTGTATTTCAATATACACAAGGTCTTGCCAGTTACCTGGTAAGAGCGAGCTTCCTCACAACGTCTGGAAATCGGACGCTGTTGACCCGACTGCCAAGCAAGCAGTTTAGAAAATGATTCCTGCCAACACCACGGGGTGGCTGCGAGTCTCAGCGAGGCACCTTGCTGCCTTCTTACCGGGATCACGCGGCGGCCTTGATTCTCAGCGAGTCGTCAAATTTATTGATTCCACGCGCGTTGTCACGAAGCGACGTATTTATAGTAGCTATTGCACAACATACTTCTCGATAAGACGGTGTTATTGACGGCGTGCAGCACCAGACCAAAATTATGCCGCTAGGCCAAGCAAATTGTTGAGTTAGTCTGAAAAATTATTATGATGCTAGCGGTATATGTGAGACGTCCAATCTCAAAGTCAACTTGTCTCACGTTTTCCACGTCGAGCTCATTTGTGAAAAGGTACATATAGAAAAACGCTGCATACATTATGTACGATTGCTTACCTTATCGCAATGCAACAACAAACACGTGCTTGGCGATGCACACACCATTGCCTTGTAAATGAGTCTCTTGTCTGAAGGTCCCCCATGCAGATGGCACATCTATCGTTATATTACTATCCTTAAAAACCGGTTTTATTTTTCGCATTACAAGGTCTATAGTTTAGCGTTTCGACCCCGGTAGCCGAGCGGATAGCATCGGCTCCGGGAGCGGGAGGTACGCGTATTGATACCCGCGCAGAGGCATTTCAATTACACATCTCCAAAGAGTGGCTTACAAAGCCGGATATAATGGAGAGCTCGCGTACTCGAATATACTTCAAACCTACTATTTCTCGGCAAGGTCTATCGCGTACCCATACATCATCAAAATTAACGAGTGATCCCGTCGTGAGACATTGGACTTCAGTCCCGGGGTCCTATCCATAATTATCATAAACTATCGATAAGCGGTAGTTTCACAATAAAGCAGTGGCTAAGGCGAGGCTTTGCCTTGGTCCAAGATTTAAGTAAATTCCGACATGAGTTTTTTTACGTAAGACTATCCTTTATAATTTTGATCGATTTCAGCACATCTGCAGCAGGCTTCTATCTTCCATTTCATCTAGCTTATGAAAAAACAAGAGTATGCAATGTTTCAAAATATCAACATATTTGCCTTGTTAAGTCTCACGTTGTTTTATGTGTATCTATGAGCTGACGAGAAGATTTGTCGCCTGCGTTTGGCTGTTGTGTCCATTTTTTAAAACGTAATTGGGCAGATTATTACCAAGAAATCATATGTGCTTACAATACTTACTTATGATCCAGACAAGTGATCATTTTATGCTTTAAAGGCTTGATCCTATTTAAATGGACGCAAATCATGTAAAATAGGACTTCGCGTATCTTGAAAGTTTGTAATAGTCGTGGAGAAGTGCCAGTTAGATTTTAACATAGACGTCGGGAGGCACAACCTTATATGATCTGGTTAGGCCTAAAATATGTATGGAGATAATAATAATATTAAAGATAAAATTCGTGTACGGTAACAAAGCTGCCTGTCGCTTGTATAGAGGATGCGCTTACCAAAAAGTTTGCAATAAGAATTATCGAAATGCGCATGACATGTGTCAGCTGCCCAGTCGAATCACACTTATTGACTAACCTGACTTTGTAAATAATGCGAGGTATACCATCTTGACGAAGGAAATAAGGTAGATTTTCTATTCACTAAGTGTTACTATTTTGAAAGTTTAATTTATGCACTACATAATAAAATGAGGACAATACGCCTCTAGCATAATCAATAATAATGCTATTATTGATTACTATTCATAAAGTGGCGCAACAAATTATACTATGCGACTGGACTCATGACGCATGCGAGTGACCATTCAAAACCCGCGACATTCGAATATATCTGATACAGTTTCGCTTGTATTTCATGGAATTTGAGCCTATTATCTATGTTTGACAGTAATCTTTTATAATTTGTAATTATGTGGGTTAGCCCAATCAGTACAACGATTATGTGTGGGTCGCCATTTTATTGTATGACTTAGATGCTTCTGTCATCTACATTTAAATACTATGCTTTTAATGTAGATAATGCGGAGCTAGCTTTCGCTCTAGTTTACGTGAAACGTATATTGGTAACTCCGCGCACTTTTTAAAGCCTCATTGAAAAATGATGCTAGCTTACCGTTGAAAACAGGCCCACCTTCCAAAGCCGACGCTCAGGGTCCATGCCAGGATTTACTTTAAGGAATTATAAATAATCTCAAGATGAACAGACCATCTGAGGGAGCAGATAGGGACTCACTCTTTTATATCCAACAAGATTTTGGTCCTAATTATATATTATTTATTTGATAGACATTAAACGCCTTACCTTCCAAAAATTATTTATTGCTGTTGCAAATGCTCACGCGGGTGATTGGAAGTACGCAAAGCGGAAAGAAAGCTGATATCTTCGCGATGCTGATATATCGGCACGGTTTGTCTCAATTTCGATTTCGGTCGTACGTTTAATATTGATCGAGGAATAGCCCTTTGTAATCATTGACATGTATATAAAATTCGCTACATTTATTGAAGTCTCTTTTTGTAAATTCATTGAAGGTATAATTTAATATATGAACAAAGCGAGATAGTTAATTTATATGCTGACCTTTTGTTATTTAGATTATTTAAAGGTTTTGTAAGATTTGATACAAAAACGAAATTTTTTGCAAGATGTGATAGAAGATATTTTATTAATGGAATGTTTTTTAAATTGCAACAATTTAAAGCTATGTATATACAGATCTTAAGCTATGTATTCGACGAACTAGTGCGATTCGCCTCAATATGATCCTATATATCACAATCTACAGCTTTTTAGGACACAGTTTTGCATCTCAAGCAATGCTAGGGATTTTAGGTGGTTTACAATTTAAAGCGAATTAGCTCGATTAAAAGATATTTATCACGATCTGCATTTAATTGTGAAAAGTTGGCGCATATTTAGCAAATTCCTCCTTATGGCACGCATGCGTAATAACGGGTACGAAGGTGAAAAAGTTTACTTTCGCATGTTTGCTGAGCTATTATACGCTGTTTATATACGTTTAAAGCGACAGAAACTCGTCACACCCGTTACTCCAAGTCGGATTATGCACACGGCAACGCAGTGATATTATATGGCGTCTTTTGAAACTATATAAAGCGTTTATTTGAACAATCGATCGGCCTGTTAAACTTGATCCATTCGCCGTTTTGTCTGTTGCCAATACAAAGCTGGGTGCTCCCGCGCGAGGACAACAATTTTAAATCAGACATTTAAGATGCCGTCTTCGAAATGGGCGTGGAGATTTTGTGCTGAGGATACGTGTAGGGCGACGCCTACGATGCCAAAACCTCAGAGGTCGTGATGTGGTGGAAGCCTCCGCTCAAGTCCAGTGCGTTGCTATACGTAACGTCTAACCCGCTAATGAACTCTCAGTGTTTTTTATTAGCAGTAAGCGCCTCCTCCGTCTTCTCGTGCAAAATCAGATGCAAATAGCGAGATATGCCTCTCTAATACTTGATTAAAAAAAATACAGTAGCTTGGGCCTTGACATAGCTATCATTTCAAACGTTGTAATTCATATGTATTGCTGTGTAAGATACCTTGCATCACATCGTACAAAAGTTTAGTTTTTGTATCACATCTTCCAAAAATCGAATCTTTAAGCAAAAGTATTTATCTGGTTATGAAAGAAATACCTGCAAACAGATCACTGTTTCAAAAATTTTCAGCACGTGATCCTAATCGTACACTCTGCCGGTATCGCCTGCAAGGTAACATGCTAAATCTTTGCCTTGTGATAGCGGCATTCGGCGCCCTTTATATAATGTCGCTGATCGACGTTTAAATTTTGTTTAGCTAGTCATGCACATATCACACGCCTGTGACATTTTTGCCACCTACAATGATTAAGCAATGGATGGTACCTGCGCCACGCTAAATCCATAATTGCTCTTAGAATACGCTGATGATAATGTAGATGGAAAGACACGGTGAGATGAAGTATTCGAATATGTACGAAAGAGAGAACATGGATTATATAATTTTATTACTTTAACTTCGACTCCGCAAAGCCCTCTCCAGCAAGAATGTCGTATTGATCACCTTCTGTGAATCGGGTGTATGTGACCTCAGTAAAACATGCTTAGCCGAGTACATAAGTCTTAAAAAAAATTTTCGACATGGCAAGATCGCATTAGTTGCTGGTTATAGTCCGTTGATGTCGATTGATACCATGGGCGCGGATTTCTATTAAGGCACGAATAGCGGGGAGCAATTAATGAAGAAATTTGCAATGATTGAAAAAATTTTCTTTTACGAATTAAGGTATCTTTGAATGGACAAAGAGACTTTCTCCCTTTACAACACGGACATAATAAATTCGTTTACAAAATAAATAAATGTCCGGAAGAGGGTACACTCGAAGGGATGCTGAATAAATTTTTGATAGTATCAATCTGAAGTCGGAATAGTCGCTCATACAATTTAAAATGGAGACTATTTCTACTTTGTTGCATAACATACGCTGTATATAGTCCGATTAATGCTATCGCTTTTTAGAAAATAATTCGAAGCAAGAGCAATGCAGTAAGCTGCTGCTATAGCTAAGACGTCTTGAGATTTTACATTTTGGGTGCAAATAAAGATACTTTAACATCTTATATTACTATCTGTATTGCTATCTCACAGCCATACAAAGTTCAATCATAAGAAACCCTTCTGTGTATAAGTTATTCACGTACGTGGAATTGTAAAAAACAGTGCAATTAAAGTTTTCAATCAGCAGCGAGAGAGTAGATTAAGTCGTGTTATAGGGTGATTAAACAAGTTAGGTGAACGTGTTATTGAGGACGCTGTAAAATGTAGACTAATTTGCGGACTGAATGCGAAGACTTTACATTGAAGTTATGACATAAGTCTAAAAGTAGGTGGACGCGTCTTGCAAATACATACGGATACCGGGCAGAAAAAAACCAATTAAATTGTTGGTATCCCGTATTGTATACATAGCTTTTCATTAACGCTACGAATATGTCAGGCTTCGATCCAGCATGTTTCTCATGTATACTAAGGACCTATAGATCATTCAATTTGCACCACCAAATTTATAATCTTGTGTCATATGAACATCTAAGCAGTCAAGACGGACGCTACGATGATATGCGCAGCTAAAGCGAATAAAAAATTTGAAGCAACGTATACGTAAGGCAGGGCGTTATTGCGTTTTTTAAAAAAGTATGTTGCACTAAGTTAAAACTTTTTTTGTTAGAATTGAACGTAAGGGAATGGCTTTCGCATTTGGTTTGATTAAAGTAAAGTCTACAATGTTGCTTTTTAATGTAGAGTGAGCGCAGGCAAGCATACATTCTACTAATTACCTTGACATAAAAGGGCGAGGGTTTGCCGTGTCCATAAATTTATACCAATAAGTGCCGACTGAACAGGCGCGTCTGTAGAAGCTAATATCCCTACATAGATAGCATCCAGTGTGCTGTTTGGTCAGCAAAAACAAAATCCAAAATTTTTTTAGGTGTTATGGAGGCAAGTTAATTAGCCAATACACTAATACTACTACTTTAGTGTGTCAAATCACGCGTGCACAACGTATCAGCTTACACGGTTTTTTTCTCATGCGTTTTTGTCTTTTTAAATGCAAACCATTGGCTACTGTTGTATGCTTATGAGACGAGCTGTAATAAGATGTGTTAGAATCTAAAAAGGTAGCTAGATAAAGAAGGATAAAAGCGCAAGAGCAGTAATCTGTAGCTTTTTACAATATTGTTGTAGTCTGGAATACAATTTGACAGTTGGCAGGTGCTTCCGTAGCTGAATACGTGTTCATTAAAGTTTACCGTCGAAGTTTTGCGTGAATCTCATCGCGAACTTTATGTGCCATGCAATTTATGACAAGCTCCTCCCTTCCATAAATTGTTAAGTCCGCGCTTTTGCTATCTTGCTTGTCACTTCAAAGACTGAATATATAAAATTTACAGCTTTACATCACCAGGTTGCACATAATTATGTCTGCATACAAAGTATTAGTATATACACATATATACTAACACATATTCATTACATATTCGTGCTACCACAGGGATTCCAACGCATTATCGCCAAGATACAATGAGCCTGTCAATAGGATGCTCATAATTTTTCGCTACTGTCACTTTCCGCATTATTTTTCATTGGAGCGTCCTCAATCTCTAGAGAATGCCCGTAGCTCATGGTGCACTTTGCGATTGCTTTGAGACGACAACAATGTCATTTTACTCAATACTATCTTGATTTACTAAATTTATAGGCAAGTCAAATGCGCGAATCCATTGCCAGGTGTACCTTGCTTTTCTTGTATTCCTATCCTGGGAGACAATTGACGAATACGTGGCCACACGTCGTTTGACCATGTGGCCTGATCAGCTTTGGAGGATGCGACCACCTTAACAGGATGTAGCAGATTAATTGCCGATACCCAGTTGACGCGATTGAAGCATCGCGTTATCGGCGGCCGAAACAACTGTGCCACTCTACCTTCGTAATACCTTGTAGTTGCAAATCTTCTAATCAGCGCTACTTGAATTGCAGCTTGGCAAAACTAGTTTGAACAGTATTTGAGGCTACGCAACGTGTAGCACCAGCAGTCAAAAAAGCTTTTTGTGCACATTGATCTTCTACAACTGCGTTCGGCCAGATATGATGGCGTACTTTTATCTGTCAACTCCTTATTATTTACTTGCCAAAGTCCGATAAATTGACTGCATTTTTAACGCGCTTCGTAAATTTCTTGGTAGTGGTCAAGCTAAGAAATGTTCTGCTTTTTTATGCTTGTTTTTTTATCCACAGTCTAATTTTTTTACTGCTCTCCGATAGGTACATAGCCATCGATACCGACACACAGCTGAAATGCCGGCTCTTGTGCCGTTTCAAAGGCCGACACACCCGGCCTTAAATCTTCGGCTTTATCATAGGAGTTTATGTATAAAATCTTTATTAGAACATGCGAATGGACGAGATCAAGTATAGAGATGCGACACGCAACTGGCCCACTCAGCACGCAGGTGGCATATAGGCGACCTCTTAATATCGAACTCCTCTACGCCCACCTTCTCGCCGCCAAATTCGTCCACTTTCGTAGGCGCGAGGAAGCTTAAGTATAGACCATTGTCGAATACAATGCGCTTTTCTCCTGCTTGGACTTAGGTCTATCTCACACAGCATCAAAATTCTGCATAATTACGTCATCTGCAAATAGTTGATTATGAGCGCAAACCACCGTATGCATACGATACGCGAGGGGGAGACGTAGAGAGATTTGCCTTTTAGTCTTCTCGAAGCAAGCCCGCTCTATAAAGGCAAACGTCGAGCCTTTGCCTTGCGTATAGCGACGTGAAATATCGAGAGCGCTCTCCAACAGCAGAAGTCGACCACATCGTCGATTGTTGGACGATCTCGATTGCTAAAGCCTCTACGCATGTAGGAATATGCATATATTATTTTGATCGCAGATTTTTGAAAGCTCACCTACCGCTTAAATTGCGCGTCAGAGCCGCATGCGTCTGGTCACGACGATCGACGTCGGGATTAATGCTGCTCGTAAATTTGCTCTTACTAGCCCACACAGCACTGGGAAATTATTCAAGTGTGTTCGCGAGCCTTGTAGAAGCCTCGTCAGCAACATTGTCAACGGTATTGCGCTAAACACTTTACAAGCAAAAATGATACGGAAGCACGTTGAGCGTGTCGCTCGAGGTTACACAGCTTTATGGTTTGAATCGAAAGCGATACTTTTATCCAATACAAATACGAAGAGAATATTAAAAAAATTCACTTCCGTCACTACTTTTGACGCACAACAGGACCGACGGCTACTTGTAATGCCTCACATTTTGTGTTGAAACTTAGTGCAACACAGTTTTATCATCTGCGGTGCATTTATTTCGTGCTTATCTTGCCGGGTTAATCATATACAGATATCTCACAGTTAGAGAGCGCGATTTGTCCATAATATTTCGCTGTGTCCTTAAGATCGAAATCAACTTAAAAGACACCACTTCGTTTCTGTTAGGATATGATTGAAAAAAACACTAGGAATATTATATAGGAATTGGATAATTGGATAAGGTTTCTGGAAAAGTAAGAAATGAAGAAAAATGTAGAAATCTTAGTGATTTAACATATTAAATATCAGTTTCATTTTTGCGTGCTATTAAGTGCTGTTAGTTTTAGTATGGGCTACCGATCTTACTCGTTCGGGAAATAATCGGTGATTTGCTGCTGATGCATTCTCTGGTTAAGCTGTTGGCGGCATTTCTCGGTCAGCAGTTGTATCCCTACAATATCAATCTCGTGTGCAATATCGATCTTTGGTGCAAATAGGTACTTAGACAATTGTATTGCAGCATTCAGCGCGTCGCGATGAGTGAAGATGGGATTTTCGTGTCCGTTGCTGTCGTCATCACGCGGAAATGGATCAGAGGTGGCAGTTGCATCGGATTCTGGTTCCTATCTTCCAGGATTTTGTCACACTCCTGATAGTCGTCTGCATCCATTCCATCAGAAAAGGATAGTTTGTCCATTAGATAAGCCAGGACACAGAGATCATTGGGTTGCACCGGCTCGTCTTGCTTACAAAGCACTGCCGCCATAACTCCCGACACGATCCCGGTGTGGATCCAACAGTGTCGAATCGTTCCAGGGCGCCCATCAGCCCACGAATTTTCACCATACAGATTGCGCTAAGAACGTCGAAATTCTTGGCCTCCGTCCCTGCCGTCACTATGTCCAGTAGCCACTGCATGAATTGGGCCTTTTTCTTGAGCTTGATGTTGCGAATGATGCCCGCGTCCTTCGGCTGCAAATGGGAGGTTGTATTTGGCGGAAGGAAGTGAATGTGTACGTATGAGAGCTCCAAATTGACATGTGAGGTCGCGTTGTCGAGCAGCAGAAAAACTTTCCGCCCACTCATTTTGAGATTGAACGCTTTCAACCAATTTGCAAAGATGCCCGCTGTCATCCATGACTTTGTATATGTTTGGAAGTGGACGGGTAGCTTAGACACTTTCAATGGCTTTGCAGCAACGGGGTTTTAGGGACTTGCTGATCACGATAGGGCCCCGTTTCTCAGTCCCATTCATATTGGAGCATAGCCCTATCGAAATGCGCGATTTATCTTGTTTCTTGCCACTCAAAGGCATAGTTGTATGAGCCCGCGAATTCATCATGCGATAGAATAGACCGGATTCATCCATATTGAAAACATCGCACGCCGCGTAGCCGTCGATAAGGGTCCGGAGCTTCTGGCGCCGCTGGTGAACGGTCTCTAGCTCGACTGAGGCAGCCTTTCCATGCAGTCGATATGACATGATGCCGTATCAAGCTTTGAACCTCGACACCCACGAAAGCGAGAGCGTCGTCGTTACACCTGCGTTCTCGAGCAGTTGATTGGCCTTCTGGTGTAGGATGAAGTCGGTCAACGTGACTTTACTTTGAGTGTCGAGCACGAAATGGAACAGCGCTTTCTCAACCTCGGCATGTCTGTTTCTGATGCCGTTTGGCTCTGGGAATGAGGGTGACAGGAATGTCCTCGCTCAGAATTCTGCTGATCGTGAACCGTGCAACACGGACTCCAAATTCTTTCAGCGCCCATCGACAGAGATCGGCTTGCGTGAGTCCAGGGTTCTCTCGCTGGTGTATTTGTAGAGCTCTCTTCTGAAAGACGGAAAGGTGCGTCTGGGGCGCCGTTCGTACGTCGTGTTTGTCTGCGGAGGTGTTCGAAAACTGCGAATTGTCCTTGCGTGGAGATAGACGGGTGGCGGGCGTCACTTCGTTCTTTTGTTCAATATCTGTGCGATAGAAAAAATGCACTAAAAATATGTATGTGTTTTTGTCCAGTAAAATGCGGTTTTAAAACTGTATTGGTCTTTTAACCGTGGTCACTCTAACTGTGAGCTATCTGTACATGGAAACCTTATGTGCACTTATGTGCCGGTAAGCAATGCAATCGAGCGTTACACTTTTTGTGTGTAAAAAAAACTATTTTAACGTAGATAGTTACAATCTCCGTACCACCGCTTCTATATTCTTACTTGAATTAAATCAGACCGTAGATACACTTGCCCAATTCCTGCTTGCAACCGTATGCATGCGTTTGCGTCATCGCTTTCTGCTTTATAATTTATATTCGTCAATGCGCAGATAGGCATAAACCAGGATCGGAGATATGACTTTAACGGTGTAATTGCTCATGTTTATCTGCCACACAAATAGGTTGAGCATATCTGCAGAAATAATTCTATATATACATGTTATCGATTTGTCTGTGTAACGGGGTCAGCCACTTTCTCTGTCTCTTGTAGCAACAAAATGTATTTGTGACGATAATCGACAAAATGATGTTACACAATAGTGTCATTCTGGGTCATATAAGCAAGTGCTGATTCTGACCCAATTTTTGCGCAGTTCCAGCTAATGGTAGAAAATTCGCTTTTGCATTACGAATGGGCCGCCTCTACTAATCTTTTGAAAGCATCAAGCGAGGGGCGATCAGTTGTCTGCAGATACAGGCACAGCTCAGCATTTAATGACATAGCTGCATCTTTTTTTAGGTACACCATCAAAAAATGAAAATAAAGATTGAATGTTTGACTTTTCGGACATTTAAGCTATACAAATAAAAATACGGTATTGGTAAAATCTTATGATCAAACGGGGTAACAAACACGGCATGACATCCATTGACACTTCTTGAAGGCATGTGTAAGGCAAAGCGCTTCAGAAGTTTTGAAAAGATAGATGGGTTGGACAGTTGGGATTTTTTGTTTTGTCTCATTCGCTCGCTAGGGTGGAAGGCACGGTGCCCTACGCCATATAAATTTCAAAGGTGATATGGATAAGCAACGTCGTGATCAAAGAATTCGCACCTATCAATCAGACCTTGATGCTGCATCTACCAAGCGTTAATAATAAGCATTAGTCTCAGAACTACAAAGAGTCAATGTTCTGTGAACTGCCGGAGGTATCACGGCACGTGAACACGTTTGTCTAGCATCGTTCTGCTAACCATTGGCTACATCGCTCTTGTTGCTCGATTTAATGTCGTACACGACAGATTACCGCATGATATATTCAGCTGCATGGTACGCTTTCTTTTTCTAATGTTATCGCGTAGTAGAAAGCGAGAGGTATACGAATCGAAGGTTTATGTACATCATCGACAGGTTTACATAAAAATGTTAATCTACAGGTAAAAGGGTAGTACATCACGGACCGTTATAAGTGCGGATCAGACTACTTATCAACCACCGAATTTATGTCGCTCACAGGTTTAGTGCGGACCAAATTATTAACGAATCCGCACTAATCATGGGCTTGCAGATTTTGTATAGACCGCACTAGTTTTGAATGCGGAGAATTAGTGTAAATTTATAATGACCGAAAGAGCGCAGTATGTAATTATGTATTTGGCAACACAATTAAAAGCCCAGTTGTTATGACTTTTGGCAAAAGCCAAGGGCGATATAAAGTTGAAACGCTTAAAAGAAGGTAAAATGGAAAATGAAATATCATCCAGATAGGTCCTTAGTTCGTCTCGTTGTACTACTTTAACTCATCAATATCGACTCTACGATATCAGTAACAAAACGATAAGTCGATCCCATCGTTACACATATTCATGCAGTGTCTTCCTTGCCATGTGTACATTATTGCCACATACAACGACATTACCAATACGTTAAAACGGGAAATCCATAGTAGTGGGTGCTATATTTGCCTATAATTTGTAGCAGTTCCGGCGTCGATTGCGATTCGTGCCATCGACCACTGACATCTAGTGCCATGCCACAACAAATCACAGACTCACGAGCGTATGTCAAACCGCAACTGTCGCGCATCCCGTTTACGGCGCGTACGGCTGTGGCGGAGAGTTCCAAGAAGAAGCGTTTGCCCGAATTATTCAGCTTTCTCGACCAAAAGCCGTTTTTACGCACATTGTCTGTCCAGTCGCCTTTTTTATCATGCGCATTGGATCGACCTGTTATAATCGGGTCTATTTTTCCTGGATTTTTTAGATAACGAAAGAGCCGGCAGGTTGAACAGGATCGGTCTCGCAGGGTGAAAAATAGCAAAATTTAGTGTTGGTCTTAAAGAGAACATCACGTAACTTTGGACTGTCGTTGTGGTCGGCACAGTTGCCTACATATATTACAGTTCTTCGTCCAGCACTACCTTTCTTGAATGCGCTTGTCCCCACACCGTTGAAGAAATGCCTGTAATGGGTAAAAAATATAATCAATATGGAGTATTGTCGATAATGTATGATACATGAGACACCAACCATTTTATCATTCCAACCTTTAGGCCCAGATAGTAATAAAGCACCATGTACATCGTCTTAGAGGTCATTTTTAGGGTATGATCGGCTTGGATTATGTAACAGCATCATGTGTGCACCAATTTGCGCATGTGAAACGCCCGTGATGTAGACCATCACGGTCACCCCGATACCACCCGACACAGTATCGGTGTATAAAATCTCTATATCACTACGAAAACCAAGTGTACGACCGTTATCGCAGTTTATCACGAATTAAGTTTCTTCCATATAACAAAGAGGTCCTTGTTCAGGTCTCCTGACTCGAAACCACGGCGTGCCTCGCCCATATGGTGCGCATCCGTTTTCTCAATATAGTCCTTCTTCGCGGCGCTACCAATAAGCTTCCCGGTTTGTTCCCGATGGACCATGCATAACACCTCCTATTACAGCAAACCAATTCAATCAATTAAAATATTTATGTACAATTGTAAAACGACTATATAAAATGAACTGCTAAACCTATCGTGTCGTAATTTTTTCGACGATAGGTTTATCGTCGAACGGATCAATGAATTGGGAATTTTATGATGGCGCATTGTTCGTGACAGTGCAAACAAAATGACCGATTAGGGCTGGATACATTTTGACTTTAGCGGCCTTAACCTGCATGAAGTCCGACATCAATTCGACGTACAGGTAGGATACCCATTCAGATCGGCGCCTTCCTCAGCCAGTAACAGCCTTAAGGTTTAACCTCTTTCGCACTAATGGCACAACTGCTGATATAAATTTTGGATCTGTACCACTTTATTCACCAACTTAAACGCGCATATTCCATCAACATGTGGCTTTAAAATGATTGGCATGCATCCAGTAAATGTCAATACCATTGTCTATTGAAGCTCATTTTAACATACCTTGTAGTTTCCGCGGAACTCTGAGTGAAATTTGGCGATCTCGTTAAGAATCAAGCCTTGTTCTTCGTTCTGATGTGCATCAATTTTAATCCGATTGATCACAGTGAGCCGCGACGATATCGATACAGCCGGTTGAAGCCCGCGCTTGCGCTTGTTGACGAGATAATCATCTTTATTGTGATTCCCATATTTATCTTCTCTATTCTCTCTACTACATCTTCGTTGTCATCAAGTCCCTTGTCATCGACATCGCCTGCTGAGGAATTAGCGCCGGCAGTACGTTCAAGTGCAGCGTTATTCAGAGATGGAGAGCTTAACGCCGCGACACTGTTTGAAACCACCATCAAAGCACTTACACGGTCAAAATCGAAATGCGAATGACGTCATTTTTTTGTCCAGTATATTAATCACGAATTTTGTGAAGTCCGTGCGATATTCGCACTATTTTTCAGCCTCATAATTTGTCACTATCTCGATACATATATCGATGTGGACCGCACTAATTTAGAACCAAACTAATTCTTATCCACACTAATTACGAAAATCAAGGCAGGTTCTTCTTTTTAAACTTAAACAACATCCTGGTCCTAAGCACGTGATCGAATAGTATATATGGAGTCGCCGCGAGCTTTTTATCATTACTGGACAATATTTGACCTCTCATGCGAAGCCGTACACGTTTACCAATAAAGCGATGCTAATTCACCAAAGCGAAAATATTTCCAGCAGCTTTGGGCTGCTGTTATTATACATTTGTTTGCAGTACTTAAATTTGATCAAAGCAGTAGACAAGAAAAACTAACCTTGAGCAAGGCCGTGCATTTATTATAGATGAATGGTGAGATAGCGGTTGACATTTCGACATGAACATGACTTTCGACATCTTCAATTACACCAATAGGTCGCGACTTGTTTCGCCGAGCGAATAGTGTATAGCTATAAATTTATTTGCCAGCGATGCTTCAGTCTCCTCTTGTAACGGGGTCACACGTCGACTGGTAGATTCCAATAGGTGTGGTACACACAAGGGATGGGCTCCCTTTAAAGTAATATTACAACACAGTATCACTTGTTGAAGACTGGTGTCTGTCAACCATTGACTACGAGATTTTTTCAGAGTTTTATTTTGGACATTAGCGAGTAGATTAATTACGTTGTTCTAAGGTGTTCTTTTAGGTTAAAAGAAGAAATAAAATTCAGTTCCCATTTTGATCAACAAAAGACACGTGCCTCTCTGAGGCGTCTTGCGATCGTTAAGGAGGTAGCAACGCCTTGTTAAGGCAGCTACTCCTTGTGCACTCAGTGCGTTTGATTCTTTGAATCGTTTGGTCCCCCTGGAACAAGGACCGTAAGCTCTCTGAGCTTGTTGATTCTTTAAATCGGGTTCTTTATACCAAACCTTAGCTATCGGAGCTGTTGACTCTTTGAGTCGGGTTCGTAGAACCAAAGTTGCTCATTGAGCGTTAAGTCTTCCTCTGAGTCAAGGAGATGTGTGGCTCCGCTAAACTTGGTAGCACTTGTATTCAATATACGCCTGAGTCAATAACGACTGATCCTTTGTGAGGATGGAGCAATCCACACCCCTTTCTGAGGACAAAAAGGTCGCGCTTGATAAGCTGACCGCGGCTGTAGGCCCAGAGTATGTGGAGTTTCTAGCTGCACAAGGAACCAATGTGTTCAATGCACGAGTCGAGACCTTCATGCAGTATGAAACAGCCCTGTTAGGGCAGGTTCAAAACCAAGTATCGTCGGCTATACCGACACGCTACGTGACAATGCCATCAGAAGAGGACAAACCTCTTCCCCTTCGGGTGGACGTTAAACATTACTCCGGGGAGGAGGGGGGAAACCTGACCCTCTGGATCCGTGAGATTGAGATGGCCATGAGCTCTGGCCTTATCTCACTTGGGTACCAGCGGGTCTCGCTGGCTGTCTCCAAGCTCGATGGAAGAGCGAGAGAGTGAGCTCTGACGTGTGGCACGTCGGTCGACTTGGCGTTTTCCACATGGAAATCGCTAAACTTAGACCTTTTGCGAGTTTTTGCGCCGCCTGACCAGGCTTATCGCGTGCGTTCACGCTTCTTGTCTACCTGTCAGGGTAAGAATGAGCTAACGGGATATGTCCAAGAGGTGAGGACTCTGATGGCTGCTATGCAGTCTGACCCTCTCCCTGAGATAGTCTGTGTGACAGTCTTCATGGAAGGTCTCCGCAATGGCGTTACCTGGACCGAGGTGTTACGGGTCCATCACTCTACTTTTGAAGAGGCGGTGAGCATCGCTCTGAATACTGAGCAGAACTTCAAGTCGGCTAGATTGAATAGAACGGGTACAACCCAAGATTTGCGAGGGCGACCTCTGCGAGCACCTCGGCTTACTGTAAGCCAGAACCGGTGGATCTCAGCTATGCTGAAGATGAAGGTGAAGCGGAGCTCCATGTTGCAGAGCAACGATAGGAAGTGAGACGCTGTTACATGTGCGGAAGCACTAAACACTTGCGTCCCACTTGTCTTTGCTCAAGCAGCACCAGACTTCTATGAGTCGAAACCCCATCTACAACACAGAAACCTGGTATGTCACGGGGAAATGTGGACACCCAGTAGGCGCGGTGTGCACTACTGGGGTAGAACTGAGTTCTGTTACTTCTCTACGAGGTAGAGTGAAACAGGGCTTAGCCCCACCGAGCTATGTGCCCACCATCACAGAGCGTGGATATGTGCCAAGATTGTTAGTCGCCGAGGCGATAGTTAAAGGCTTTGAGAAGCATTGGTCGATCCTAATCGACTCCGGAGCATCATGCAATTATGCCCGACGTCGTTTCCTTAAGGGAAGTCAGCGATACGCTGGAGCGCTTAAAGCGCATGAGGGTGATTAAATCACCGTTTGATTAGCGACTGGTAGTCGCGTCACAGTGCCTGAATTTCCCTTGAACTTAGGTGTGAAGTTTTTGGACTTTGACAGCATTGAACGCTGTCTTGTCCTCTCCCCGAGATAGTCTGTGTGACAGTCTTCATGGAAGGTCTTCGCAATGGCGTTACCAGGACCGAGGTGTTACGGGTCCATCACTCTACTTTTGAAGAGGCGGTGAGCATCGCTCTGAATACTGAGCAGAACTTCAAGTCGGCTAGATTGAATAGAACGGGTACAACCCAAGATTTGCGAGGGCGACCTCTGCGAGCACCTCGGCTTACTGTAAGCCAGAACCGGTGGATCTCAGCTATGCTGAAGATGAAGGTGAAGCGGAGCTCCATGTTGCAGAGCAACGATAGGAAGTGAGACGCTGTTACATGTGCGGAAGCACTAAACACTTGCGTCCCACTTGTCTTTGCTCAAGCAGCACCAGACTTCTATGAGTCGAAACCCCATCTACAACACAGAAACCTGGTATGTCACGGGGAAATGTGGACACCCAGTAGGCGCGGTGTGCACTACTGGGGTAGAACTGAGTTCTGTTACTTCTCTACGAGGTAGAGTGAAACAGGGCTTAGCCCCACCGAGCTATGTGCCCACCATCACAGAGCGTGGATATGTGCCAAGATTGTTAGTCGCCGAGGCGATAGTTAAAGGCTTTGAGAAGCATTGGTCGATCCTAATCAACTCCGGAGCATCATGCAATTATGCCCGACGTCGTTTCCTTAAGGGAAGTCAGCGATACGCTGGAGCGCTTAAAGCGCATGAGGGTGATTAAATCACCGTTTGATTAGCGACTGGTAGTCGCGTCACAGTGCCTGAATTTCCCTTGAACTTAGGTGTGAAGTTTTTGGACTTTGACAGCATTGAACGCTGTCTTGTCCTCGATTTGGATTCGAGATACGATCTCATCCTGCGTATGGCTTGGCTTTAACGCATGAGCCATGGATTGATTGGAGGCCTAAGACCTTAGGCGCCACGCGCAATGTTTCTAGAGAAGCTTTGGATATTCATGAGCCCACTTTTGCTAGGCAACAAAAGCGCTATTGGCGCGAGCCATTGACGGAAGATGTCAATGTGCTGGACATTGGTATGTCATATTTAATTAACTCCAATGTCCATGACATCAATATTGAGCGGAGCTCTTTCACCGTATGTGAAGGGAGTTATACTCCGTTGAGTGATACTCGGTGTGTAATGAGTCACTGCATGCTACAGGCATGCTTGGCCTAGGGCCGTGACATCAAGAATGTAATTCCTCTGATGTGAGTGGGGTGGCACGTGAAATTCCACCGAGTGAGGGCGGCCGAGGTGGCACCTCACTGAACGTCAGTAATGACATTGATGGCGAGAAGCCAGAGTGTTCAGGGCTAGGCCCGGATTATGTACGTAAAGTGGTACGTGTAAATTCACTGGGTGAAGTGTTCGAGTTACGTAACACTTCACCAGATGTCGTTCGAGACATGAGGTCTCTTATAGAGCGTGCTAAGATGAATAGCAACCACGGGGACCTTACTGTCCCGGACTCTAGGAGACGTAAGGATTCTTTGAGGAAACAATCTCAGCGTCGGGTGGCAACTGGTAAGCGCCCAACGTCTAAGAAGACACGAAGTGATAATAGTAATAATACACTATATACACTTGTCAATGGGTTGACTGGCCATATTGATGGCAATATTAGTCTCGAGACTCTTCCATACTTGGATACTCTCTTTGACCTAGACGAAATGTCTGACGGCGAATTCAGCCAAGCCTTACAGGCAGGAGAATTATCCGAGTTAGTGGTCATTCGGCCGGATAATGAGTTGAACTCATCCTCGTTATTGGACGAGTCTTTCCTTGAGGACAAAAAAGCGGTACTTGGTGCCCGTAGTGGATCTTCGATCCTTAAAGATCGTCTTAATCCGTTCTAGCCTTTGGTAAAAACATTTCAGGACGTGGTGTGTCACAACCCACCGTCCGTCTTACCTCCCGATAGAGGTGTTCGTCATGCGATTGACTTGGTTCTTGGAACTAAATACTGCGTAACACGGCAATGGCTTTCTCGAATGAATAGTGTGTCTATATTAACGACTTCTTTAGCGCAAAGCACGCGGCAGGAATGGTACGTGGGAGCAAATCTTCCCATTCCACACCGATCTTCTGTGTCAAAAAGCACAATGGGAAGTCGCTCATTGTTCATGATTACAATAAGCTTAATGCGGCCACGATCCCGGCTCAGACACCAATTCCGAGGAAGGATGCTCTTCGGAACAATATGGTGGGATGTACAATGAACAGTAGGCTCGACTTAGTCGATTGTTATTACCAGTTGATTATGCGTGAGAGTGATATTTAAATGGCAGCATTCAATTTCCCTTAGTGGTATGCTCTGGGAGTGGCTCGTTATGCCGCAAGGGTTATCAAATGCCCCGGCTACATTCAATCGTCTTGTGACACAATTGTTCAGACCTCACCGAGGTTATGCACAGACGTACTTTGATGACATCTTTGTCCATAGTCGTGCTATGAACGGTCGGTCGGATGTGGACAATCACATTGACCATTTACGGCGGTGCTCGAGTGTATGCGCACGAATGAGTTGTACGCCAACGCATCTAAGTGCATCTTTAGTGCTGAAGAGATTTCGTTTTTAGGGTGCTTTATTGATAAACGAGGCCTTCGAGCGGATACCGCTAAGGTAAAAGCCATATTTTATATGCCGGTTCCAAAGAACCAGAAGGACTTACGTAAGTGGCTTGGTCTTGCCAATTACTTGCAAAAGTACAGTGCAAACTATGCAGACATGGCTCGACCATTATCCAATCTCCTTAAAAAGGATGTGGAATGGTGTTGGACGAACACCGAGCAGTAAGCCTTTACGGATGTAAAAGAGAGTCTTCTTCATGCGCCAATCTTGGCTTTGCCCGATCTTGATCGGCCTTTCAGTGTCGTCTGTGACGCATCTGACTTTGCCATCGGCAGTGCTCTGTTACAAACAGATAATGATGGACGGGAACGCGTCATTGCGTTTACGTCCCGGTAGCTCAAAGATGCTGAAAAGAACTATCCAGTTCATGACAAGGAGCTAATTCCAATGAAGTATGCTTTAGTTAAATTCAGAGTTCATCTTCTTGGCTCTAAGCCTTTTGTGATCTTTACAGATCATGCGCCATTACGCACTGCGACCCAGTCGCCACATCTCTCTCAGCGAATGGCCCGTTGGATTTCCTTCGTTGCCGATTACAACTTCGAGGTGAAGTATAAGTCGGGCAAGCAGAATGCTTTGGCTGATGCGTTGTCACGCAGGCCTGACTATGAGCTTGCTCATGTTACGACTCTGTCATCATCGGTCACAGACCTCATTCGTTCGGCATATGCCAAAGATGAACATTGTGTAGCTTTGCTACGTGCTCTAGGGAGCGAGGAGTTTAACGACTCAGACATTAAATTGTCGGCACGTTTGCGTGCGAGGCTACATCGATATTCCATCGATCAAGGCCTGTTGTGCTATAGCACGGATGTGGAGGATACTTCCCGTATCGTTGTCCCTCATGATGAGGAATTGAAGTATCGCATCCTCTATGAGGCGCATGATACTTCGGTGATGAATTCATGGATAAAATGATGGGACGTGGATCGGTGACCACCCAGTTGGGGTGTCACTCACTGGTGGAAAATGATATCAAGGGACCTAGCGATCCAATAAGGAGATGTAAAGCGATCACAACGTTGATCGGCGATCCGATTCAACTGTCGCCAGACTGATGGATATGGAACGACCGGGGACAGAGCGATCTGGGACAAGACGACAAATATAACGATTTCCATGGAGCGATCTGGGACGAGGAAGTGGGACGAAGTCATATAATTTACATGAATATTGGTCAAGGAGAAGGATACGTATAGCAACGGTCGTGGATATTGTGGCCAAGTCATTCTGGAAAGATGCATCTGGGACCAGGTGATGCGATGGGATATGACGATGGGACGAAGGTGTAACATCCTGCAGATCGGTAATGCTCTTTACCGATCTCACAATGGAAGTACTGATTTAGGTTAATTATAGCCCGATCTGGAAACGTGGATACTCGTGGAGATCCAGGGAGCTATGTGGAGAGTCTTGTGTACCAGATAAACTCTGAAGGGTGATATTGGAGCTCGTACAATGAACAGAATTACATCTATTGTGGGATAGTAGCGTGTCGATCTCAACGATCTCGACTTTGGGCACCAGATCGATCATGTTCCATGTTGATTATGGATATATCGCTGATGAGACTTTAGGATCATGATGAATATGTTCGTTAAAGGTCCATAAGTAAAGTCGCAGAAGTTCATACCAAAAGAGCTAGTGGGAGCCATTTGAAAAGACGTCGGAAAATGGATTTAAGCACATTTGGCACTGAAGTACTATTTCGGACCTTTTGGAACAAAAATTGGGAATTTGGTACCATTTTTGAAATTTGGTCTTTTCTGGGCATTTAGGCACGGTATCGGGAATATTGACGCTACCTTTGGAGTACAGGTCATAAAATTCCGACACGTGTTTAAGGGGATGGTGAAGCTTAAAGGTGATATCGGTTTGGAGAGTGACCTACAGTTTGGGATAGGCTTAAAGACAGGTTGGCTAGTAATTTGGTTGATTTATAAAAAAGACTTGAACTCTACTTCTTTTGCTCACAACGCGCGTTCCCCCCTTCCGGGCAAGATTTCTTTGGCTTCCCCGACGGTTTGAGGCACGCCTGCTACAAGGACAATGAAAACCTATCTTGGATTGTTGGCCAAGATCGAGAAGAGCGATCTCGGGAAGTTTGGCCTGGATCGATCAAGTACTCACACTCAACTCAACTGCTAGGGTAGCAGCGACAAGGAAAAGGATTTAGGTTACAAGATCGTGAGACGGCTCAAGTGGTCAGAAGATCTGTACAAGGAGTTCAAGACAAGACCGAGCGAGATCGAAGCGATCCACAAGGAAGATCGCACCGTGTCATTTTGGCGAAACAGGACACATTGCGCACTTCCTGCAAAACCGGTCTATCCCAAGACCTGATCGGACCGATCCCAAGGCAAGATCGACGCAAGATTACAATTTGCTGAGTGAAGATTCCCGCACAGCAAAGACCCCGATCCCGAAGACGTCGAGATCGGTGTGATTTAAGATCGAGATCGCGACATCTCCAAAATGAGATCGCCGCGGTTCGAGATCAGGATCGCAGAACTCCTGTTCGTGGTGTGAAGATTTATGCACCGGAAGCGAACGCTCAACCCCAACCTCTCAGCGAGATCAACATCTTCCAAGGCCGTTACGAAGAGCTCAAGCCAGCCGAACCGACGGGTACACAAGGTGAGCACAAGGCCATACAACGAGGCACAGATCGGAGTACCCCCTCCGTAAGTCGGCAAGTCTAGGCAAGTGGAAGATCGACCCTCACACAAGCGATTTTGTGAGATCGACTTCGCCACGCTGCGGCAAGCGTTCGTCTCGGTCGAGCGAAGACCTATATCTCAGTTAGCCAATCCTATAGGTGGACCAAACTATACCAATGGGTGAGCACATATGTGCGTACGTGTGAAACGTGTCCACGGGTGAAACCCTCACCTCACGCGGCCGCGCTGCTGGCTGGTTTGCCTGTACCCTCGGGGTGTTGAGAGTCCATCAGTATGGACTTCCTGTTCAATTAACCGAAGGATTCGTATGGCAAAACGGGTATTGTGGTCTTTGTTGACCGTTTGAGCAAGATGACTCATTTAGCGGCGGTGGCAGATACCATAGATGGTGAAGGTACAGCGACGCTGTTTATCGATCGCGTGTTTCGACAACACGGTTTGCCGTTGGCAATTGTCTCTGATAGAGATCCTCGCTTCACTGGGAAGTTTTGGATGTCCATCTTCAAGGTGCTTGGCACACGTTTGGACATGTCTACAGCGGATCATCCGCAGACTGATGGTCAAACCGAGCGAGTGAATCGCATCATCGGTGACATCTTGCGCGGTGTTTGCGCTGAAACGCCAAAGCGTTGTAGTTCGATGCTCCCTGTCGTTGATTTTGCGTCGAATAACGCCGTGCATGCCTCCACCAGCTTCACACCGTTTTATGTAAATGGTATCACACACCCTCGCGTTTCGTTAACGCTACCACTACGTGGTTCAGAGCTTGGTGGTTGAGGAGTTGCCGATCGGCTTACTGATATCAGCCCTTCTGCTGTTCAAAAACAGGTAAGCGAGTTTCTCGCAACTAAATTGAATGTCTTACGAGATGTGCGTGACGCACTGGCTGATAGCCAAGAGAAGCAGAAGGAACAAGCTGATGCTAAACGCAGAGGTTTTATTGAACGTTATGAGGTCGGAGACCAAGTTCTACTCAATGCTAAACTCTTATCTACAAATGTAGTGTCCGCCATCTTCAAGACAAAGTTGCGCCCGCGCTTCATTGGACCATTCACGGTCGTCGACAAGAAGGGACTTGCGTATACGCTCAACCTTCCGCGCAAACTGCGCACACACCCCGTGTTCTACGTTGGCTTGCTTTAGCCGTTTCGGGATCTGTCCCACGTGAACTTGTAGGCACTTGCGCCGCATAGGTTGGCCTTGCCATCTGTTGCTGAATCCGTATCGACAGGTCAAGTTGACCCACCATCCGGGCTTGGCCCAACTCCAACGCCTGGGCACGGGCTCGCATCGCGTCAAACGCACTCTGGGTCTTACCCAATGTCTCACGGAGACCACTCAGCTCGAGAAGCACCTTCTCATGCTCCTCCTTTTGTACACCGACCACCTCCGACGCTGCTCGATGAGCAAGGGAACCACCAGTTCCATGTGGAGCGACTCCTGAAACGACGTCGCCGTCAGGGCCAATACCAGTACCTTGTGAAGTGTCGAGGGTACCCGGAGTCGGAGAACTCGTGGGAGCTTGAGATACCCCTTCGGCAGGATTGACCATACGCCGTGGATGTTTTTGAACATCGTGGCAAGCGTCTTCCATCGACCGAGAATGCTTCACGCTAATAGTGGTGGGAGGTAGCGGGTTGCTCCGCGCCTTAGGTTCGATGCCCGTGGCTACCGGCGTAGCCGTAGCATAGCGTGTGCGATTACGCAACTGAACTCTGGCCATGCTCTTGGCGTATTCGTACTGAGGCTTTCGTTCCAGACGAACATCGGCCACATTGACACTTGCCCTTAGTGAAGGGACACTGCTGAGATGCCGCGTGCGGCATACCCAACGGAAGAACTGATTGTCCTCCTCTGTAGGCAACTCGCCGGCGAACAACAACATGGGCACGCCCTAATCGGTCGAACCGATATAACCACGAGCCAAGCTCTCGAGGTGCGACTTGTACTGACCTTGTGTGGTCAAGGACGATTCGATATACCTCTCATTCAGAACCTTGTGGAACGCAACGTCTTCTGGCGACGTAACCACTGGGCCAGTGGCCCATGTTCCAAGGCTACAGTTTTCCGTTTGACGGAGACGTTGCTCCACGTCTGGTGTTGAAAAAACGTAATTACTCCGGTTTTAAATAACCATCTGGGTCCGAGCGCGACGTAGAGCATGCTCCTCTCGCTGGAGAATTAACTCCTGTTACTCATCGAGCGGGTTGGTGATGATGTTTCCGTCTGCATCTGTTGTATGATGCTGCGCCCTGGGTGCGGTGGTATCACCACGTTAAACGAATAGATTGGGTGCTGAAAGAGGTCGTACATCAGGCACAAGTGAGTGGGACGATATCCCTTCATCTCCATGGACATTGGTATCGCTACCGTAGCCCACTTTCTCGTCGAAGTCGAGGTAGGAGGGGAACGAGTCCGAGATTCGTTAGGTGGCAAAGCCATGGTAGTTGGTGTTTTGGCAAACCGTGAGGTTGTAGCACACACACCACCCTCTTCGAGGAAAGAATTAGATTGACGTTTTGTGGAAACGTCGGTCTGGTGGGGGACGGTGTAACAGGGTTACACGTCGACTGGTAGTCGACAATAGGTGTGGTACACACAAGGGATGGGATCTTCTTTAAAGTAATATTAGAACACAGTATCAATTGTTGAACACTGATGTCTGTCAACCATTGATTACGAAATCTTTTTAAAGGTTTTATTTTGGACATTAGCGAGTAGGTTAATTACGTTGTTCTAAGGTGTTCTTTTAGGTTAAAAGAAGAAATTAAGTTCATTTCCCAGTTTGATCAACATAAAACACGTGCCTTACGAGGCGTCTTTGATCGGTAGGAGCTAGCAACGCCTTGTTAAGGCAGCTACTCCTTGTGCACTCAGTGCGTTTGATTCTTTGAATCGTTTGGTCCCCCTGAAACAGGGAAGGTATGACCTCGAGCTTGTTGATTCTTTAAATCGGGTTCTTTGAACCAAACCTTAGCTCTCGGAGAAGTTGACTCTTTGAGTAGGGTTCGTAGAACCAAAGTTGCTCATTGAGCGTTAAGTCTTCCTCTGACTTAAAGAGATGTGTAGCTCCGCTACACGGCCCGTATAAACGTAATTGATGAGAGGCAATGCGGCAGTAGACCCAGAGATGATAGTCCTTTAAGTCGTGTTGGTGACCCAGAGATATGTCGAAAGCTGTTGCAGTGGGTACCCCGCCCCGTCGACCGCGTTGAATCGCTATGAAGACGATGAAATACCACCGTCAGCGCTGGGTATAAACACCGTGTAGCTCGGAGAAATGACTGTCATCTCAACGCCTTGACGGCGGGCAAATCATTGATGGTTGGGTTAAGACACCAGGTAAAGCGGTGTAGTAGTGGATAAGCTGCGAAAACAAAAGCCGGATTGTCATCCGCTGTTGTAAGCGGACCCACTCTATCTCGACTTCTGGAAGCCATCCGGCCTCTAGGTAGTTCCAGATGAATCGTAGGGTGGACAGGAATGTTGGTAAATCATCAAAGTATTGTCAATGAGCAAATTATGTTTTTTGTAGCGACGAACGGTATACGCGTCGGTCGCTTGCAGACAAAGCGATCGTAAGGTCGTCCGGCCGCAAGTTAGACCCGCGCGGGTGCTTGCACGTCGGATCTGCTTGTGTCTGTAGGAGTGGGCTCTGCAGCGGGAAGCATCTGCAATTCATTCTCCGGGCTGCTTCTTGTCGCCTATCGGGATCCTTTCACGAAAGTCAACCGGACGCTAAGTTGAGTATGCTGTATATTATCGTCACACGGCAAATATCTTCTCGGCCTGGCTTTGATCCTATACTTTCAGTCTGATTTTTTTCTTTTCTGTTTTCCTATTTTTATATCTCGCGCTATGGCGGTCGGGACTGTATTTATTTCGCTTGAAGTCGTCCGCTCTCCAGGTACTGTGCTTGTTAGTACAGGTAAACCATGGTACCCCCGAGAATTTAATCATCCTTGGACTTATTTGTGGCCGTGGCAGGATTTAAACCTGCGTAACCTGAGTGTACAGGTCGGTGGCTTGCCATTACACCAGGGTGGGGAACCCTCAAACGGAAGCTCAAGTTCCCGCAAATTGATTACGGCGATCCGGTTCTTAGCGGACCATTCTTAGATCTGCCGTTTGGTAGCTGTAGAATGTGAAGTAGCAGCCGGCTCCCGGCGAGTGGTGTGAAATGGACATGATGAGACACATGCGAGCCAATCCAAAGAGGGTCGTCGTCCTTGAACGGGGAATCGTAAAAATCATAGGTGTTCGCCTAAAAAAAACAGTGTTACGGTTAGGCAATCCTAAACCATATTTAATATATACCAAAAAGGGGAAAGAAAACGCCACTTTCGATTGAACTTCGTTCGAAATTTTTCTAAGATAAGTCGGACACTCCGCTTTTAAAACGCACTGCAGTCCCAATTTTGTAGGCCTGCTCCGGGATCTTCCGTTGCACACGCTCAGCAATTGCTGCACGTGCATGCCGTCACGTCCACTGTGTCACGGCGCAATCATTGATATTGTTCCTGTTTCTTCTTTTTTCTCGGTCGACCCTCCCGCCGTCTCCCGAGAGCGCCATTAATCATCTGAGTATATAATAGCAGTATTCGGGGGACGGGCTATGGCAGTGGGTGGAGCCAGATCCAGAGCGTGACGAGAAAAAGGGAGAAAGTGTGCCTTATATATAAATGTGGCTGATGACTGAGTGACTAACAAATTAATTCGATATTGTTGTCGATTGTCATTGCTGTTATTTTCCTTTTAATCGTTGTTGCTGATGTTGTGCAGACCTACGCTGGTGTCGGGTTCTGGGAGGTTGGCAACTCTTTGGCTGGTGCCAAGTATCTACTACTAGTAGTATCCAGGTACGTGGATGTGCGTAAGAAATAATGCGCTACGAGAACTGGCTGACGCTTAAACAATATAGTGGTGATGGTTCCAGGGTGCCTCAAGCGATCATGGTCATTATGACTGACTTAATGCTAGATGTTTCTGACGTCTCGATGCGACTTGAGTGTCCGCGATCAATCCAGCGTTGCTTGCGTATTGTATTGGCGCAATGCATCAGGTACTTGCGATGCTGTGTGATACATACCATCGATATTTGAGCTAAATGATTTGTGTTGTCTAGGAAAATGCAGTATAAGGCACCGGTCTACATGATTTCAAGCTGGCCCTAGACGATTTTTTTCCCATCGGCGTTTATTGTGGTGTTTCAACATGGTTTACTTGCTTCTTGTCCTTTTTAAAAGTTATTGCAGTATGGTAATTTGTGTTGCTGCTGACAGGTTTTGTGCAACACGGCTAACTAGCTTAGCGTGTGTAAATTTGATTTGATGTAGCATACAAAATAATACTATAACCTAAAATGGCGTGGGTTGGTCTGCATTCTGTACGAGATATCTTTTGCGCGAAGTCATCATTGAATTACTTTTGTTGACTCCAATAGATAACGCCAAGGAGACATGACCTTGCCGACGTAATGCTAAGGAGAGCGTCAAATGTCCAGATTAGCAACTGATGGATGTGTAAAGAATGTATATACATATAAAAGAGATTTCAGTGGCAGCACTAAATAAATTTAGCTCGCAACACCTGCAACCATTGTCTTGGAATTGGCTACGATCGGCTTCAGTTTCCCTCTCGTGCGATGATTGAGCCTGTTCAAGACTTAGACGCGTTAGAAACGTCTGATTTGTTGCAAGTGCCGCCATCGCGACTCGCAGTTAACTATACCGCCACCATCTTCCCTTTCGCTCTCAAACTCGACGACGCAGCCAATCTCGTCTCTGCATACATTGTGGTGTCTGGGGCCGCTGATTTTCCAAGTGCAGCAGGTTCCACCGGTTCAGGAATCTTCGCTGCCGATGTTGCCGTCACGCCCTTGGCTCCAACCTGCGCCGTTGCAGGAGCCGTCGTCTCGCAACTGAAGACTGCAGTGCGTTTAAAAGCGGAGTGTCCGACTTATCTTAGAAACGTTTCTAACGAAGTTCAATCGAAAGTGGTATTTTCTTTACCCTTTTTGGTATATATTAAAAATGGTTAATCCATAGCCTAACCGTAACACTGTTTTTTTAGGCGAACATCTATGTTTTTTTACGATTCCCCGTCGTGTACTATGTGAACCGAACGTACAGTCGTTCGCAGCTGTACGTGCTGCATTACAGCACAGCAAAAAAGTTCTGCTTAATGTGAGGAGACATATGCAGCCTCGCGTGTAGCTCATCCAGGAGATCCTCTGCCCCGTCGTCCTTATTCCTTATTATACAAATGGCCTCTATCCAACACCCTTGCCGATGGGAGCCATTTCATGTAGCACGAGCGCAGAAACGACGTGACTGGAACGACATAATGTACGAACGATTTGTCGATGCGAAGATGGCCCTGGCAACTGGTTTCTTGAGGTTGATCCAGCACAATTTTCCCGATTGCTCACTAGGTGGTAGTAACATTCTCTACCGACAAGTGCTTTGCCATGAACTGTTCGACGGCAAAGCCATTGATGGTGTACCATCGCCAGCAGCGAGGTGTATGAAGTGCCTGCCATGTTGCTTTTCTGAAAACGCACATAAAAAACTAAAACAAACGCTATGAATATATGCGCTTGTAGCGCACATGCATTCGTTGTCCCACGGTTTTGCCTGAACACGCCACCAGGTGATGATGAGACAATATGGACATCTGTCGGTAAGCCGAACGCGACGGACGACGGAGATAAATGTATACACACCGGGTGGTTGGCAAAGCAGCTTATCTCTTCGCACTGGATCTCAACGCACCGTCAGGTCGTGACGCGACCGCTGCCTGAAACCCCCTCTTTTTCTGTGGCCATACGCGCATCAATGTAAGATTATAGAGCTGACGTGGCTACGATAGCGTGCTCGTCTTTGCATGCACCTTTTACGTGAAGATGGTGACTGTCGAAGCTCAAATAGCGAGCCAGCCCTTCGCGGCCCTGTTCCTCGTCCGATGGTGAGACATTAGCCGCGATTAGGCGCTAGATAGCCTCACCAGTTTGCTGTGGTACAAATGGACGACAGGTGCGTTTGACGTGCGGGGACAAGAACCATTCTCCAATTTCTGGGACATCAACACCACCGGCGCGGACGACCATGCACCTTCGTCTCGTGCTGAGTATCGTTGCGGCTGGAGTGATCGGACGAGCGTCGGCCGCTTCGAACATCACTGCGGGTCATACGCTGGCCCAATGGGACCCTTGCCAAGGCTACACTTTTAGTTTCGCAGGCGAGAGCGAGGAATCGAACTTCAACGCCGAGTGTATGGTCTTTGCGGCCCCGTTGTGTTACCCCGGGGTCTGTGAGGTGCCGGCGAATGTAAACCCGAGCATCGAAATATTCGTGAAGCGGGTGGCTGCTACAGGGGCCAACGCAAAGAACGCCCCGAATCTGTTGCTGGTTCCAGGTGGCCCCGGCATCTCCTCCGAAACTCGTAAGTGAATGCGCAGCTATGATTGCTAACGAGTCCGATTAACTGAGAGCCTCTCTTTTGTGTACAGTGGAGTGGGCGTTGGATAGGCTACCCGCGAAACTTGGAGGAGCAGTCAACGTGTACTTGATGGAACATCGCGGCACTGGACGCAGCACGCGACTGGATTGCGTGGCCTCCCAAAGCACGACGACTGGGTCCCCGTCAGGCCTTAAAGTCGAACCGTCAGAGGTTCCTGCTTGTGCGCAGGTTCTGCAGGAAACGTATGGGAGTCTTGCTTCGTTCTCAACCACAAGCGCTGCGATGGACCTGGCGACGTTCATCTCCGAATACACAAATGGCGCGCCGACCTTTGTGTTTGGAAGGAGCTACGGGGCGGCGGTCGTCCAGCGCCTGATGCAGTTGAACCCGCCAACTGTGACTGGATACGTTTTGGACAGCGTCATGGCCTCTGCAGTTGCACCGGACAAGAAGTTCTACTACTCGTCGCGGGACACCATGTTTGGTGAGGTAGGTGAGCAATTCATGAACCTGTGTGCGAAAGACAGCGGCTGTGCCGCTCAGTTCAAAGACAAGAGCTTGTCAGCTACGCTTCACGGCCTGCTTGCTAAGCTCGATAGCGACGCCAACTCGACCTGTGCTGCACTGGTGGCAGAGTACACGAAGAAGTCACCATCAGCTGGTCTTCGGGACCAACTGGGGAGTCTTCTGGGAATCGCAGATGTGCGGCCCGCGATCCCACCGTTGGTGTACAGATTCAATCGCTGCGATCCCAGCGACGTCGCAGCCTTGACGCAGTTTCTGCAGGTCAACATTGAGATGATGTCGAAGTCGAGCCAAAACGATGCCCTTACTTCGAAGCTGCTCGCCGATTTGGTGTTTTTCTCGGAAATGTGGGAGACGCCTTCGCCTTCCTCCGCCGAATTGCAGACCCGGTACAAGAACGCAGGCATTACGGACCAAGCCGTGCACGAATCCTTATCTAGGTATTGTGCATTTTCGAAAGAGCAGTCGGCACAATGCGAGGAATTTGGAGTCGGCAACTACGGAGCCAACGGCATCATATACCCGCATGATCAGTACTGGGACAAGCTTGCCACCGTCCCCAGCTCAGCCAGCGTACTACTGATGGCTGGAGGATTGGACCCACTGACGCCTGCTAAGTACACGAAGTCTCTGTTTGAGGCGCTTGATACTTCCAACAAGGAGCTCATTGTGTTCGACTACGCGGGTCACTCGACGATTGCATCGACCCCTTATGGAGAAGCAGGAGCTAACTGTGGGTTTGATCTGCTGATCTCGTACGTCTCCAGTAACGGCGACCTCAAAAGTCTGGACAAGTCGTGCATGGCTCAAATGACTGGATTCGACATGACGTTGGCGCCCGATTACGTGACCCTTCTGTTGGGGTCCAACGACGCGTACGGCAGTGCCCATACCCCGGCTGGCCGCAAGGAAGGCATGAGGTCGGCGTAAAGCGGATGTGCAAGGAGTCTGACTTTGGCTGAGCATAACGAAAGCGCCGGATTCAACCGAAAGCTCAGATTAAAGATACAAGAAGTTGTCAGGACGTACTTGTGCTTCGAGATCCGTAAGCTTTGTCCGAATAAAGCAATGCGTTGAACATTTTACTGCCATTTTTCTCCTTTTACTTCTGTCGTCGACTTTCTTGGATAAATGTACATGTTCCGAGAAAACCAACGACTCGTTTGCTACGATTGGCTGAATTTCGCATTTGGTGCGACGAAGCAGATGCACAGCAAGTGATACCAGATGCTGCGCATTGCCGTCGTGCAACAAAAAAGGTTCGATCCGAGTGTCACGAATTGGTAGGTAGCGATCTGCAGGTGTTTGCCCCTCCGCCACATCGTCGAGCTACCACTGCATCTTTCTTTAACATTTATACCGCACTTTCTTCTACAGCGTATATGATAGCAACGATAGTGTCGTCGTTGGATCCTTTCATGTCGAGTGTAGAGATGTAGCAATGCTACACAGCTTTTGAAGTCAGAGGAAGACTTAACGCTCAACGAGCAACTTGGGTTTAAAGAACCCGACTCAAAGAGTCAACAAGCTCGAGGTCATACCTTCCCTGATTCAGGGGGACCAAACGATTCAAAGAATCAAACGCACTGAGTGCTCAGGAGCAGCTACCTTCACAGGTATTGCTAGCTCCTATCGATCAAAGACGCCTCGTAAGGCACGTGTTTTATGTTGATCAAACTGGGAAATGAACTTAATTTCTTCTTTTAACCTAAAAGAACACCTTAGAACAACGTAATTAACCTACTCGCTAATGTCCAAAATAAAACCTTTAAAAAGATTTCGTAATCAATGGTTGACAGACATCAGTGTTCAACAATTGATACTGTGTTCTAATATTACTTTAAAGAAGATCCCATCCCTTGTGTGTACCACACCTATTGTCGACTACCAGTCGACGTGTAACCCTGTTACACCGTCCCCCACCAGACCGACGTTTCCACAAAACGTCAATCTAATTCTTTCCTCGAAGAGGGTGGTGTGTGTGCTACAACCTCACGGTTTGCCAAAACACCAACTACCATGGCTTTGCCACCTAACGAATCTCGGACTCGTTCCCCTCCTACCTCGACTTCGACGAGAAAGTGGGCTACGGTAGCGATACCAATGTCCATGGAGATGAAGGGATATCGTCCCACTCACTTGTGCCTGATGTACGACCTCTTTCAGCACCCAATCTATTCGTTTAACGTGGTGATACCACCGCACCCAGGGCGCAGCATCATACAACAGATGCAGACGGAAACATCATCACCAACCCGCTCGATGAGTAACAGGAGTTAATTCTCCAGCGAGAGGAGCATGCTCTACGTCGCGCTCGGACCCAGATGGTTATTTAAAACCGGAGTAATTACGTTTTTTCAACACCAGACGTGGAGCAACGTCTCCGTCAAACGGAAAACTGTAGCCTTGGAACATGGGCCACTGGCCCAGTGGTTACGTCGCCAGAAGACGTTGCGTTCCACAAGGTTCTGAATGAGAGGTATATCGAATCGTCCTTGACCACACAAGGTCAGTACAAGTCGCACCTCGAGAGCTTGGCTCGTGGTTATATCGGTTCGACCGATTAGGGCGTGCCCATGTTGTTGTTCGCCGGCGAGTTGCCTACAGAGGAGGACAATCAGTTCTTCCGTTGGGTATGCCGCACGCGGCATCTCAGCAGTGTCCCTTCACTAAGGGCAAGTGTCAATGTGGCCGATGTTCGTCTGGAACGAAAGCCTCAGTACGAATACGCCAAGAGCATGGCCAGAGTTCAGTTGCGTAATCGCACACGCTATGCTACGGCTACGCCGGTAGCCACGGGCATCGAACCTAAGGCGCGGAGCAACCCGCTACCTCCCACCACTATTAGCGTGAAGCATTCTCGGTCGATGGAAGACGCTTGCCACGATGTTCAAAAACATCCACGGCGTATGGTCAATCCTGCCGAAGGGGTATCTCAAGCTCCCACGAGTTCTCCGACTCCGGGTACCCTCGACACTTCACAAGGTACTGGTATTGGCCCTGACGGCGACGTCGTTTCAGGAGTCGCTCCACATGGAACTGGTGGTTCCCTTGCTCATCGAGCAGCGTCGGAGGTGGTCGGTGTACAAAAGGAGGAGCATGAGAAGGTGCTTCTCGAGCTGAGTGGTCTCCGTGAGACATTGGGTAAGACCCAGAGTGCGTTTGACGCGATGCGAGCCCGTGCCCAGGCGTTGGAGTTGGGCCAAGCCCGGATGGTGGGTCAACTTGACCTGTCGATACGGATTCAGCAACAGATGGCAAGGCCAACCTATGCGGCGCAAGTGCCTACAAGTTCACGTGGGACAGATCCCGAAACGGCTAAAGCAAGCCAACGTAGAACACGGGGTGTGTGCGCAGTTTGCGCGGAAGGTTGAGCGTATACGCAAGTCCCTTCTTGTCGACGACCGTGAATGGTCCAATGAAGCGCGGGCGCAACTTTGTCTTGAAGATGGCGGACACTACATTTGTAGATAAGAGTTTAGCATTGAGTAGAACTTGGTCTCCGACCTCATAACGTTCAATAAAACCTCTGCGTTTAGCATCAGCTTGTTCCTTCTGCTTCTCTTGGCTATCAGCCAGTGCGTCACGCACATCTCGTAAGACATTCAATTTAGTTGCGAGAAACTCGCTTACCTGTTTTTGAACAGCAGAAGGGCTGATATCAGTAAGCCGATCGGCAACTCCTCAACCACCAAGCTCTGAACCACGTAGTGGTAGCGTTAACGAAACGCGAGGGTGTGTGATACCATTTACATAAAACGGTGTGAAGCTGGTGGAGGCATGCACGGCGTTATTCGACGCAAACTCAACGACAGGGAGCATCGAACTACAACGCTTTGGCGTTTCAGCGCAAACACCGCGCACGATGTCACCGATGATGCGATTCACTCGCTCGGTTTGACCATCAGTCTGCGGATGATCCGCTGTAGACATGTCCAAACGTGTGCCGAGCACCTTGAAGATGGACATCCAAAACTTCCCAGTGAGGCGAGGATCTCTATCAGAGACAATCGCCAACGGCAAACCGTGTTGTCGAAACACGCGATCGATAAACAGCGTCGCTGTACCTTCACCATCTATGGTATCTGCCACCGCCGCTAAATGAGTCATCTTGCTCAAACGGTCAACAAAGACCACAATACCCGTTTTGCCATACGAATCCTTCGGTTAATTGAACAGGAAGTCCATACTGATGGACTCTCAACACCCCGAGGGTACAGGCAAACCAGCCAGCAGCGCGGCCGCGTGAGGTGAGGGTTTCACCCGTTGACACTTTTCACACGTACGCACATATGTGCTCACCCATTGGTATAGTTTGGTCCACCTATAGGATTGGCTAACTGAGCTATAGGTCTTCTCACGACCGAGATGACCACTTAACGCAGTATCATGTGCCTCATAGAGGATCCGATACTTCAACTCCTGATCATGGGGGACAACGATACGAGGGGTATCATCCACATCCGTGCTATAGCACAACAGGCCTTGATCGATGGAATATCGATGTAGCCTCGCACGTAAACGTGCCGACAATTTAATGTCTGAGTCGTTAAACTCCTCGCTCCCTAGAGCACGTAGCAAAGCTACACAATGTTCATCTTTTGCACATGCCGTACGGATTAGGTCAGTGACCGACGACGACAGAGTCGTAACATGAGCAAGTTCATAGTCAGGCCTGCGTGACAACGCATCAGCCAAAGCATTCTGCTTGCCCGACTTATACTTCACCTCGAAGTTGTAATCGGCAACGAAGGAAATCCAACGGGCCATTCGCTGAGAGAGATGTGGCGACTGGGTCGCAGTGCGTAATGGCGCATGATCTGTAAAGATCACAAAAGGCTTAGAGCCAAGAAGATGAACTCTGAATTCAACGAAAGTATACTTCATTGCAAGTAGCTCTTTGTCATGAACTGGATAGTTCTTTTCAGCTGCTTTCAACTGCCGGGACTCAAACGCAATGACGCGTTCCCGTCCATCATTATCTGTTTGTAACTGAGCACTGCCGATGGCAAAGTCAGATGCGTCACACACGACACTGAAAGGCCAATCAGGATCGGGCAAAGCCAAGATTGGCGCATGGAAGAGAATTTCCTTTACTGCTTGAAAAGCATCGTGCTCGGTGTTAGTCCAGCACCACGGTACATCCTTTTTAAGGAGATCAGACAGTGGCCGAGCCATGTCTGCGTAATTCGCACTGTACTTTTGCAAGTAATTGGCAAGACCAAGCCACTTACGTAAGTCCTTCTGGTTCTTTGGAACCGGCATATAAAATATGGCTTTTACCTTAGCGGTATCCGCTCGAAGGCCTCGTTTACCAATAAAGCACCCTAAAAACGAAATCTCTTCAGCACTAAAGATGCACTTAGATGCGTTGGCGTACAACTCATTCGTGCGCATACACTCGAGCACCGCCGTAAATGGTCAATGTGATTGTCCACATCCGACCGACCGTTCATAGCACGACTATGGACAAAGATGTCATCAAAGTACGTCTGTGCATAACCTCGGTGAGGTCTGAACAATTGTGTCACAAGACGATTGAATGTAGCCGGGGCATTTGATAACCCTTGCGGCATAACGAGCCACTCCCAGAGCATACCACTAAGGGAAATTGAATGCTGCCATTTAAATATCACTCTCACGCATAATCAACTGGTAAAAACAATCGACTAAGTCGAGCCTACTGTTCATTGTACATCCCACCATATTGTTCCGAAGAGCATCCTTCCTCGGAATTGGTGTCTGAGCCGGGATCGTGGCCGCATTAAGCTTATTGTAATCATGAACAATGAGCGACTTCCCATTGTGCTTTTTGACACAGAAGATCGGTGTGGAATGGGAAGATTTGCTCCCACGTACCATTCCTGCCGCGTGCTTTGCGCTAAAGAAGTCGTTAATATAGATACACTATTCATTCGGGAAAGCCATTGCCGTGTTACGCAGTATTTAGTTCCAAGAACCAAGTCAATCGCATGACGAACACCTCTATCGGGAGGTAAGACGGACGGTGGGTTGTGACACACCACGTCCTGAAATGTTTTTACCAAAGGCTAGAACGGATTAAGACGATCTTTAAGGATCGAAGATCCACTACGGGCACCAAGTACCGCTTTTTTGTCCTCAAGGAAAGACTCTTCCAACAACGAGGATGAGTTCAACTCATTATCCGGCCAAATGACCACTAACTCGGATAATTCTCCTGCCTGTAAGGCTTGGCTGAATTCGCCGTCAGACATTTCGTCTAGGTCAAAGAGAGTATCCAAGTATGGAAGAGTCTCGAGACTAATATTGCCATCAATATGGCCAGTCAACCCATTGACAAGTGTATATAGTGTATTATTACTATTATCACTTCGTGTCTTCTTAGACGTTGGGCGCTTACCAGTTGCCACCCGACGCTGAGATTGTTTCCTCAAAGAATCCTTACGTCTCCTAGAGTCCGGGACAGTAAGGTCCCCGTGGTTGCTATTCATCTTAGCACGCTCTATAAGAGACCTCATGTCTCGAACGACATCTGGTGAAGTGTTACGTAACTCGAACACTTCACCCAGTGAATTTACACGTACCACTTTACGTACATAATCCGGGCCTAGCCCTGAACACTCTGGCTTCTCGCCATCAATGTCATTACTGACGTTCAGTGAGGTGCCACCTCGGCCGCCCTCACTCGGTGGAATTTCACGTGCCACCCCACTCACATCAGAGGAATTACATTCTTGATGTCACGGCCCTAGGCCAAGCATGCCTGTAGCATGCAGTGACTCATTACACACCGAGTATCACTCAACGGAGTATAACTCCCTTCACATACGGTGAAAGAGCTCCGCTCAATATTGATGTCATGGACATTGGAGTTAATTAAATATGACATACCAATGTCCAGCACATTGACATCTTCCGTCAATGGCTCGCGCCAATAGCGCTTTTGTTGCCTAGCAAAAGTGGGCTCATGAATATCCAAAGCTTCTCTAGAAACATTGCGCGTGGCGCCTAAGGTCTTAGGCCTCCAATCAATCCATGGCTCATGCGTTAAAGCCAAGCCATACGCAGGATGAGATCGTATCTCGAATCCAAATCGAGGACAAGACAGCGTTCAATGCTGTCAAAGTCCAAAAACTTCACACCTAAGTTCAAGGGAAATTCAGGCACTGTGACGCGACTACCAGTCGCTAATCAAACGGTGATTTAATCACCCTCATGCGCTTTAAGCGCTCCAGCGTATCGCTGACTTCCCTTAAGGAAACGACGTCGGGCATAATTGCATGATGCTCCGGAGTTGATTAGGATCGACCAATGCTTCTCAAAGCCTTTAACTATCGCCTCGGCGACTAACAATCTTGGCACATATCCACGCTCTGTGATGGTGGGCACATAGCTCGGTGGGGCTAAGCCCTGTTTCACTCTACCTCGTAGAGAAGTAACAGAACTCAGTTCTACCCCAGTAGTGCACACCGCGCCTACTGGGTGTCCACATTTCCCCGTGACATACCAGGTTTCGTGTTTTAGATGGGGTTTCGACTCATAGAAGTCTGGTGCTGCTTGCGCAAAGACAAGTGGGACGCAAGTGTTTAGTGCTTCCGCACATGTAACAGCGTCTCACTTCCTATCGTTGCTCTGCAACATGGAGCTCCGCTTCACCTTCATCTTCAGCATAGCTGAGATCCACCGGTTCTGGCTTACAGTAAGCCGAGGTGCTCGCAGAGGTCGCCCTCGCAAATCTTGGGTTGTACCCGTTCTATTCAATCTAGCCGACTTGAAGTTCTGCTCAGTATTCAGAGCGATGCTCACCGCCTCTTCAAAAGTAGAGTGAAGGACCCGTAACACCTCGGTCCTGGTAACGCCATTGCGAAGACCTTCCATGAAGACTGTCACACAGACTATCTCAGGGAGAGGGTCAGACTGCATAGCAGCCATCAGAGTCCTCACCTCTTGGACACATCCCGTTAACTCATTCTTACCCTGACGGGTAGACAAGAAGCGTGAACGTACGCGATAAGCCTGGTCAGGCGGCGCAAAAACTCGCAAAAGGTCCAAGTTTAGCGATTTCCATGTGGAAAACGCCAAGTCGACCGACGTGCCACACGTCAGAGCTCACTCTCTCGCTCTTCCATCGAGCTTGGAGATAGCCAGCGAGACCCGCTGGTACCCAAGTGAGATAAGGCCAGAGCTCATGGCCATCTCAATCTCACGGATCCAGAGGGTCAGGTTTCCCCCCTCCTCCCCGGAGTAATGTTTAACGTCCACCCGAAGGGGAAGAGGTTTGTCCTCTTCTGATGGCATTGCCACGTAGCGTGTCGGTATAGCCGACGATACTTGGTTTTGAACCTGCCCTAACAGGGCTGTTTCATACTGCATGAAGGTCTCGACTCGTGCATTGAACACATTGGTTCCTTGTGCAGCTAGAAACTCCACATACTCTGGGCCTACAGCCGCGGTCAGCTTATCAAGCGCGACCTTTTTGTCCTCAGAAAGGGGTGTGGATTGCTCCATCCTCACAAAGGATCAGTCGTTATTGACTCAGGCGTATATTGAATACAAGTGCTACCAAGTTTAGCGGAGCCACACATCTCCTTGACTCAGAGGAAGACTTAACGCTCAATGAGCAACTTTGGTTCTACGAACCCGACTCAAAGAGTCAACAGCTCCGATAGCTAAGGTTTGGTATAAAGAACCCGACTCAAAGAATCAACAAGCTCAGAGAGCTTACGGTCCTTGTTCCAGGGGGACCAAACGATTCAAAGAATCAAACGCACTGAGTGCACAAGGAGTAGCTGCCTTAACAAGGCGTTGCTACCTCCTTAACGATCGCAAGACGCCTCAGAGAGGCACGTGTCTTTAGTTGATCAAAATGGGAACTGAATTTTATTTCTTCTTTTAACCTAAAAGAACACCTTACAACAACGTAATTAACCTACTCGCTAATGTCCAAAATAAAACTTTGAAAAGATCTCGTAGTCAATGGTTGACAGACACCAGTCTTCAACAAGTAATACTGTGTTCTAATATTAATTTAAAGAAGATCCCATCCCTTGTGTGTACCACACCTATTGTCGACTACCAGTCGACCTGTAACCCCGTTACAGGCCGGGCCGGGCGCAAGACTCAACATGCACACGCAATGTGACTTGCCGCGGACGGCATGAAGTCAATATTCATATTTTCTGGGGCTGCGAGGGAGCAGCCAAGTGTTGGGCTTAACATGTGGTGTACTAAACCCGTTTGGAGCTCAAGCCTGCGCAAATATTTGCGTACAAAGCAGCAGTGTTATCTCGAATAGCTCCAGACCCACCGCCGGGCGTCCGAGAAGAGATCGGCCGCCTATTTCTGGACACGGCAAAGGAGATATGAAGGGCTTGGGTACGAATTTGGTGGATAGCGTGCTAGTTGGTTGGTTTGGTGAGGTATGTTCGGGTACGCGAACGACCCACTATATCCGGTATATTCAAACCATGGTTTTTGTGAGGTAGTGGCAGATATTTCAGCTACTGTGGGATTCGTACTGCGATTGTCACTCTCACGGATTGTTGTACACAGTGTGGGGATTGAATTGGCAGCAACCATACTAAAAATTAGCTTGCTAAACCGCAACCCCAGGAAACCACCCGTTACTGAAAGGTGACCAACCCCCTAAGGGTGCTGGTATATTTTGCCACCTTATGGGTCGAGAGAAACCGATGGGTGCACAAGCACGGGGAAACAACCGTCGATCAAGCCGAATCCGAACTACGTCACACACTGCTTCGACGGCTTAAAGCTGTAGCAGTCAGAGAACACCAATTCAATCGGGTCGGGACGCCAGTATATATTTACGGCTAGCCACGGAACTGTGTCGGGCTCCGGCAAATCAGCGGCCAAATACTCGATATGAACCTGGTAGGCGGCTCACCTTACGGTAGGGGTGCTCAAACGGCTAGAGACTTTTCAACTTTCTTGAAAACCGTAAAGGTAAAAAGACGTCCTGTTTCCCTCCAATCTGGAACAATCCTGTTACTCTCTAATCTGGAACGACATAGTGTACGAACGATTTGTCGATGCGACGATGGCGCTGGCAACTGGTTTCTTGAGGTTGATCCAGCACAATTTTCCCGATTGCTCACTAGGTGGTAGTAACATTCTCTACCGACAAGTGCTTTGCCATGAACTGTTCGACGGCAAAGCCATTGATGGTGTACCATCGCCAGCAGCGAGGTGTATGAAGTGCCTGCCATGTTGCTTTTCTGAAAACGCACATAAAAAACTAAAACAAACGCTATGAATATATGCGCTTGTAGCGCACATGCATTCGTTGTCCCACGGTTTTGCCTGAACACGCCACCAGGTGATGATGAGACAATATGGACATCTGTCGGTAAGCCGAACGCGACGGACGACGGAGATAAATGTATACACACCGGGTGGTTGGCAAAGCAGCTTATCTCTTCGCACTTGATCTCAACGCACCGTCAGGTCGTGACGCGACCGCTGCCTGAAACCCCCTCTTTTTCTGTGGCCATACGCGCATCAATGTAAGATTATAGAGCTGACGTGGCTACGATAGCGTGCTCGTCTTTGCATGCACCTTTTACGTGAAGATGGTGACTGTCGAAGCTCAAATAGCGAGCCAGCCCTTCGCGGCCCTGTTCCTCGTCCGATGGTGAGACATTAGCCGCGATTAGGCGCTAGATAGCCTCACCAGTTTGCTGTGGTACAAATGGACGACAGGTGCGTTTGACGTGCGGGGACAAGAACCATTCTCCAATTTCTGGGACATCAACACCACCGGCGCGGACGACCATGCACCTTCGTCTCGTGCTGAGTATCGTTGCGGCTGGAGTGATCGGACGAGCGTCGGCCGCTTCGAACATCACTGCGGGTCATACGCTGGCCCAATGGGACCCTTGCCAAGGCTACACTTTTAGTTTCGCAGGCGAGAGCGAGGAATCGAACTTCAACGCCGAGTGTATGGTCTTTGCGGCCCCGTTGTGTTACCCCGGGGTCTGTGAGGTGCCGGCGAATGTAAACCCGAGCATCGAAATATTCGTGAAGCGGGTGGCTGCTACAGGGGCCAACGCAAAGAACGCCCCGAATCTGTTGCTGGTTCCAGGTGGCCCCGGCATCTCCTCCGAAACTCGTAAGTGAATGCGCAGCTATGATTGCTAACGAGTCCGATTAACTGAGAGCCTCTCTTTTGTGTACAGTGGAGTGGGCGTTGGATAGGCTACCCGCGAAACTTGGAGGAGCAGTCAACGTGTACTTGATGGAACATCGCGGCACTGGACGCAGCACGCGACTGGATTGCGTGGCCTCCCAAAGCACGACGACTGGGTCCCCGTCAGGCCTTAAAGTCGAACCGTCAGAGGTTCCTGCTTGTGCGCAGGTTCTGCAGGAAACGTATGGGAGTCTTGCTTCGTTCTCAACCACAAGCGCTGCGATGGACCTGGCGACGTTCATCTCCGAATACACAAATGGCGCGCCGACCTTTGTGTTTGGAAGGAGCTACGGGGCGGCGGTCGTCCAGCGCCTGATGCAGTTGAACCCGCCAACTGTGACTGGATACGTTTTGGACAGCGTCATGGCCTCTGCAGTTGCACCGGACAAGAAGTTCTACTACTCGTCGCGGGACACCATGTTTGGTGAGGTAGGTGAGCAATTCATGAACCTGTGTGCGCAAGACAGCGGCTGTGCCGCTCAGTTCAAAGACAAGAGCTTGTCAGCTACGCTTCACGACCTGCTTGCGAAGTTCGATAGCGACGCCAACTCGACCTGTGCTGCACTGGTGGCAGAGTACACGAAGAAGTCACCATCAGCTGGTCTTCGGGACCAACTGGGGAGTCTTCTGGGAATCGCAGATGTGCGGCCCGCGATCCCACCGTTGGTGTACAGATTCAATCGCTGCGATCCCAGCGACGTCGCAGCCTTGACGCAGTTTCTGCAGGTCAACATTGAGATGATGTCGAAGTCGAGCCAAAACGATGCCCTTACTTCGAAGCTGCTCGCCGATTTGGTGTTCTTCTCGGAAATGTGGGAGACGCCTTCGCCTTCCTCCGCCGAATTGCAGACCCTGTACAAGAACGAAGGCATTACGGACCAAGCCGTGCACGAATCCTTATCTAGGTATTGTGCATTTTCGAAAGAGCAGTCGGTACAATGCGAGGAATTTGGAGTCGGCAACTACGGAGCCAACGGCATCATATACCCGCATGACCAGTACTGGGACAAGCTTGCCACCGTCCCCAGCTCAGCCAGCGTACTACTGATGGCTGGAGGATTGGACCCACTGACGCCTGCTAAGTACACGAAGTCTCTGTTTGAGGCGCTTGATACTTCCAACAAGGAGCTCATTGTGTTCGACTACGCGGGGCACTCGACGATTGCATCGACCCCTTATGGAGAAGCAGGAGCTAACTGTGGGTTTGATCTGCTGATCTCGTACGTCTCCAGTAACGGCGACCTCAAAAGTCTGGACAAGTCGTGCATGGCTCAAATGACTGGATTCGACATGACGTTGGCGCCCGATTACGTGACCCTTCTGTTGGGGTCCAACGACGCGTACGGCAGTGCCCATACCCCGGCTGGCCGCAAGGAAGGCATGAGGTCGGCGTAAAGCGGATGTGCAAGGAGTCTGACTTTGGCTGAGCATAACGAAAGCGCCGGATTCAACCGAAAGCTCAGATTAAAGATACAAGAAGTTGTCAGGACGTACTTGTGCTTCGAGATCCGTAAGCTTTGTCCGAATAAAGCAATGCGTTGAACATTTTACTGCCATTTTTCTCCTTTTTCTTCTGTCGTCGACTTTCTTGGATAAATGTACATGTTCCGAGAAAACCAACGACTCGTTTGCTACGATTGGCTGAATTTCGCATTTGGTGCGACGAAGCAGATGCACAGCAAGTGATACCAGATGCTGCGCATTGCCGTCGTGCAACAAAAAAGGTTCGATCCGAGTGTCACGAATTGGTAGGTAGCAATCTGCAGCTGTTTGCCCCTCCACCACATCGTCGAGCTACCACTGCATCTTTCTTTTTTATTCAAACCGCAATTTCTTCTACAGCGTATATGATAGCGACGATAGTGTCGTCGTTGGCTCCTTTCATGTCGAGTGTAGAAACGACTGAAGCATCGCGGGCAATAAGGATCACAGCTATACGATATTCGCTCGGCGAAACAAGTTGCGACCTGTTCGTGTTTTTCGAGATGTCGCAAGTCATGTTCATGTTGACATGTCGACCGTTGTCTCGCTATACATCTATGATATATGCACGACCATGCTCTGTGTACGCTTTCTTGTCGACTGTAACGGGTAGCCCGTCACATGGACATTACCATTGTGATAAATGGTGAAAAAGAATATTACTTTAATTAGTCCTTTCACAATAGTACTTAATTTTGTAATATTATAGAGATGACTAATAGGTCTACTCATTGATCGTACTGTGTTTATATCGACCCACTAATCGCTACTCGACGCGCGCAATAGGTACAGGTAACGGGTTACCGACGGCTACGTATTGGTTTACTAGTACGGAGTCACTTTCACGGACAACAGCGAAGGGCAGTGCCCTGCTGGATGAAACATTGAGCAGAGGGAATGAAAGTGAAACTGTTATTTGATATGATTAAGTCCTATCACTCTTGTTGTCTCTTTTTGTCCTGACTTAAGCATATTAATATAACTTAACGTATTTGATGACGTCTACTCACCACCCATTGCGCGCGCCTAGCAGCAATGGGTGGGTAGATATCATCACAAATCGGCCAATGAGCAAATCCTCCGGAAATCATAACTACATCGCTATATTTAGTGATATTGCTAACATAATATTCAACATAATATTCTATATTTCGATTGCTCCTTCATGGCAATATCATATGTCGGGCTGCCCCGTTTTAGGAATAGAAGACGTCATTACAAGTTAAACGTATGACTATTTTACGTTTGGATAAGTCAGAATATATAAGATATTTTACTATATTCTTCACAAACAATATTTCTTTTTCTACGACTACATTCTTTTTACCCTTCATCCGTATATTGCATATCCATAGCAGGACGCTGACCTTCACTTTTGTCAAATATACATATTTCGTTTTGGTAGTCCAGTCCGTACATGTCATTGCCCCATCAAATCGACTGCTGTATTCAATCATTCAGGGGGTGGTTCCCTGGGGTAGTGGTTCAGTAGGCTAATCTTTAAGATAATGACTGCCGGTTCAATCCCCTCACTGTGTACAAAACTTCCTGAGGGTGACAATCGCAGTACGAATCCCACAGTAGCTGAAAGACCGCCACTACCTCACAAAAACCATTGTTGGAATATACCGGATAAGGTGGGCCGTTCGCGTATAGGAATATTCCACACTGCACCAACCAACCACACTCAAAATTACGTACTGCAAACAAATGGATTGTGTATCATGAAGTCGAAGTTGCTGAAAACTTTATCACGGTTTTACCTTAGAAATACTTCTGTGGTATACGTGTCAGGCTTGGCTAAAGATACTTGGTACTGGGGAACACGATATGTAGCTCGCAATAACTGCATGCAAAGTCTGTCGTCACGAGCTCATAACCAGAATACAATATTTATTATAAAAAGAAAAAATTAATGACGTTTAACTCGCACGATGGCATTATCTAGTGAAGAGAGTTGATAAAGGTATGTATATTTATGCACGCGTCGGCTCGCTATATCCTGTCATGTAGTACAAAATTTTCGCGCCAACGTCGGATATATACGACAAAGTACTATTTCTCGGATAGGGTAGCGCCCACGCGCGGTCTTTAGTCTTGAGATAAACAGGGACCTTGGACTAAGCGTGGGTTCCGGTATCATAGGTTGCTTTGTGTGAGAGGCATTCATCCAGTAGTTGAGATTATTATCGAGAAAAGTGGTAGCCTTCTCTATTCCATTGTGCTTTGAAAACGCGTGAATTTAGGTAGAAACCCTTGTTCGCACAGCAATATTTGCCAGTCGATCCGCTATTTAGTTGTAGATATGTAATAGATGACTTTGCTGGTGACTCCGATTTCAGTAGGTAGACCGCAGGTTTCATAAAAACCCGAGTAAGTGAGGATTACAAGGAGGGCGTCGAGTCCTAAATTACAAAAGCACAAGCGAACTATCCTTAAGTACACGCAGAGTGGAATAGTCACTGGTCTTCGCATTTCGAAGACTAGCACAATTCCTCAGTATAAAACAAACCCTTTGGTGTATCGGCTGTTTCTGAGCGACACAGTTGCCAAAGTAAGACAAAGACCTTACATTCGAACAAGCACACATTACTTCAACGAATGTGACTCTGGGAGTCAACATAAATGAGACCTAACGGCTTCTATTTCAAAATATCAAACGATCGAAAGTGTCACAGCACAAAGTGCTCACATGTATATCTTTAAACAAGGTCTTAGGTAACATTTATCGATATCAAGAAGCCGTAGTTATGCACGTGGCTTAGGCAATTCAAAAAAGGTACTGGACATTATTTGTTCTTATATAGAAAAAAACCTTAGAAGGGCGTGATAGATGTAGAATCATGTGTTATCATTAACACATATCGCAAGATCTCGTTTCAGTGACATACAAACGTCAGACCTCAACCTCTGATTCGATGTTCTAATATCGTTTTATATTAAATTTTCATTTCTTGTGTAAGCCCCTCATATTGTTAGCTGCCAACCGACTTATTTCTTGAAAGATAGGTATAACCACAAGCCATACTATAATTACCTTGGACGAAAGCGCCGTTTGTTTGACTGTAGCCCCCCCAACATTAATGAATCAAGATCCCTTTAGAGAAATTTTTTATTGAATGCGTCCGTCCCAAATTACCGGGATGAGAACTTTAATATTTAGACCGATAGGAAGCATGTGTAGCGCGGGCGAGCCGTCACTGCAAAGAAAATTATTAGCCAATGCCGACCATACTTATTTAAATGGATGTTCGCCTCCTACCTTATATGACTAGTATATTAATGAGCAAATTCGTCTCGTTGACCGTCGTAAGGAATCCAAACCCTGGATATTGGACCTCACGAGTTAGAGACAAATTGTTCATACGGCAAAGGCGCTTGAATTATATGGCATAAAAAGCCGTATAAATGGCAAAACACCACAGCGCACGAGCTGCTTTATAAAATATAGTCATAGCTGGATACAAATACGGGCGCAAATAGAAACATTAGTTGATAGCATCATAATAAAAATTTCGGGACTATTGGATGTCCATGTAAAACACCCAGACGTAGAGTTCAGGCGGCCTGAAAGCAGTAAGCCTCCGCCACCTATGCAGAAGATATTCCTAGTGTCGACTTGCAAATAAAAAAGATCAGAATATAAAGTATTCCATCGCTGGACTTGTAGACGCACACTGAGGTACGGAGCACGACGGATCTTTTAAGATCAATTATAGAACGAAATATGTAACGTCTTAGTAGAAAGAGCTTCTGCGCGTTGTTCGGAAATGAAATTGTATATTCCGTGAAATATATCGCGAAGAGATTGACGGTGTACCCGTCGATATCACGTGGCAGTTTTCTTGGCCTCTCGTAAACCGACCAGGGTACTTCCATGTGCACGATAATGTCTATTGATCGTATGAATTTTTTTGGCCGTGTGATGGCCAGCTTCTCTATTCATTTTAAATGCGAAAAACGGGTGTAATCACCGGATGCGTGCGGAAATGAAAAAAGTACTAATAGTTGTAGACGCGGTATGGTACCATGACAAAATCGAAAATATCATGATAGTTTATATTAATCGAGCACGCAGCCACCGACCCCAACTTAAATATTTTATATACGAGGGGTAATATATTGTACAAATGGCTGCGGCAAAAGTAATAAAAATCCTGCAGTTATGCCATATATTGAGTAGCCATGTAATACGTGGGTGAAAAACGGACGATGCCACAATGCACATTACTCCAAGATATTACATCGCCATGTTGTTCTTTTCCCTCGCATGTTTTGCTCCGTGCCAAGTATATGCCAAGACGCAGCAATCTCCTAGACATGAAAAATCAACAAGCTTTGCTTTGCACCAACCATTGTTGGTCAACTCGCCACGACGTAGCTACCTAAACTCTCGTACAAGCATAATTGGTGATAAATAATCTAGTAACCTTCGGTTTTGACCCTGCTGTCGTATATATAATCGACCTCGGATCTCGATGTATAGGATATAGGTCGACGGAGGATGTCTAAGATCTCATAGGCTTGAATGCAAATCGCTGAAATAATATAAATATTATTGAACCAGCTAACCAGAGAGCCGCAAAGTATCTAGCAAATTGTCCATCGTCAAACAGGGCGTGATTTAAGCGGGTTTCAACTTAGCATATTCTCATAATAAGTCCACAATTTGTAAATTGCGGAAAAGAATAGTAGTAGTCTACTAAATGGCATCTGTTATGCTAACTGTTCAATTCGTTCTAATACGTGTTACCGCTACTCCAAATTCCCGGATCGGTAGAGCAGCCATCTCAAATCGATCCATATTCATTATCTCTCGCCATCACGTACACCCCATACATAGCCCATAATCAATTTTACAACCTTGATTCAACGGCCAGAAGAGGCTCATCATGCTGTGCTAAGAAGCTTATTATAGGCATTGCTACGGCACTAGCAATCCGAGATCTTTATTCACTGTATGAGTATCCTATCGGAATAGTACAAGCTTGCTTTAATAGCAAAGAAATAAACCTATGGTATTTTTCGGCCACTTCGTCCTGTTGCCATCGGTCGTTTTTATTCAACATAGTATCATTATGTAATTATGCAAGACGTCATTTTTTGAGGGGAGTCAGCGATGCGCTGAAGCGCTCAAAGCGCATGAAGGTGATTCAAACACCGTTTTTCTAGCGACTGGTAGTCGAGTCACAGTGACGAAATTTACGTTGAAATTTGGTGTTAAGTTCTTAGACTTTAAGATAATCAAACGATGTATTGTGCTTGACTTAATTTCGAGATTCGAACTCATTTTAGGTACGGCTTGGCTTGCACGCCATGAGGAATGAGTTGATTGGAGGTCCAAGACCTCAGGCACAATGCGTAATGTTTCTAGCGAAGCTTTTATGGAGTCATGATCCAACCTCTGTATGATATAAAACGCACTACTGGTGAGAGCCATTGACGGAAGATGTCAACGTGCTGGACATTGGTATTTCCAATTTGGTTAACTCTAATATCGATGACATTGCAAGTAAGCGGGGCTCTTTCACCGTATGTTAGGAGGGTTGTACTCGGTTGAGTGGTAATCGTTGTAATAATTAGTCACTGCATGCTGCAGGCATGGTTGGCCTAGGGCCGAGACATCAAGAATGTAACTCCTCTGATGTTTGTGGGGTAGCACGTGAAATTAACCGAGTGAGGGCGGCCGAGGTGGCACCTCACTTAATGTCGGTAATGACATTGATGGCGAGAGTCCAGAAAGTTTTAGGGCTAGGCCCGGATTCTGTAAGTTAATTGGTACGTGTAAATCCACTGAATGAAGTGATCGAGTTGCGTAACTCTTTACCACATGTCGCTCCAGACATGAGCCATGGTGTAGAGCGTGTTCGATTAAAAGCAACAATGATACCCCCTTTTCATGGCCCTTCATAAGAGTAAGGTTTCTTTGAGGAGCCGTTCCTGGCGTCGGATGGCAACTATTAGTCGCCCAACTTCCAGGACGTCATGAATTGTTACTGATAGTAATACACGATATACAATTGTCAACGTTTGACCGGCCATGTTGATAGCAACTTAAGTCTTGAGACTCTTCCATCCATGGATTTTATATTTAAGATGGAAGAAATGTATGACGGAAAATTTAGCCAAGCCTTAAAAGGTAGAAGAATAATCCGAGTTAGTGTTCATTCCGCCGGATGTTGAGTTGAACTCATTCTCGTTATCGGACGAGTCTGTCTTTGAGAACACAAGAGCGGCACTTGGTGCGCGTAGCGGATCTTCGATCCCGAATGATCTTATGAAATCTTTCTAGCCTTTGGTAAAAACGTTTCAGGACGTGGTGTGTCACAACCCACCGTCCGTCTTACCTCCCGATAGAGGTGTACGTCATGAAATTGACTTGGTTCCTGGAACCAAATATTGGGTTACACGGCAGTGGTCTTTACCGAATATACAGTGTGATGAGAATGACGACTTCTTTCGTTCAAAGCACGCGGATGTTATGGTACGTGAGAGCAAATATATTTATTCCACACCGACCTTCTATGTCAAAAAGTCCAATGGGAAGTGACGCATTGTTCATGATTACAATAAGCTTAATGCGGCCACCATCCCGGCTCAGACACCAATTCCGAGGAAGGAAGTTCTTCAGAACAATATGGTGGGATGTACAATGTAAAGTGCGATCGACTTATTCGATGGTTATTACCAGCTGCTCATGCGAGAGAGTGATATTTAAATGACAGCATTCGGTACCCCTAGTGGTATGCTCTGGGAGTGGCTCGTTATGCCGCAAGGGTTATCAAATGCCCCGGCTACATTCAATCGTCATGTGACAAAATTGTTCGGACCTCACCAAGGATATGCACAGACGTACTTTGATAACATCTTTGTCCATATTCGTGCTATGAACGGTTGGTCAGATGTGGACAATCACATTGACCATTTACGAGCGGTGCTCGAGTGGATGCGCACGAATAAGTTGTACGCCAACGCATCTAAGTGCATCTTTGGTGCAGAAGAGATTCCTTTTTTTAGAGTGCTTTTTTAAACAAGTCAGGCCTTTGAGCAAATCCCGCTAAGGTAAAAGCCATAGTTGATTAGCCGATTCCAAAGAACCAAAAGGAATTACGCAAGTGGCTTGACCTTGTCAATTACTTGCACAAGTACAGTGCGAATTACGTAGATATGGCTCGGCCATTATCTAATCTCCTTAAAAAGGATGTGGAGTGGTGCTGGACTAGCACCGAGCATGATGCTTTTCAAGCAGTAAAGGAGAGTCTTTTTCATGCGCTAATCTTGGCTTTGCCTGATCCTGATCGATCTTTCAGTGTCGTCTGTTGCGCATCGAACTTTGCCATAGGCATCGCTCTGTTACAAACAGATAATGATGGACGGGAACGCGTCATTGCGATTGAGTCCCGACGGCTGAATGCTGCAGGTAAGAACTATCCTGCTCATGACAAAGAGCTACTTGCAATGAAGTATGCTCTCGTCAAATTCAGAGTTCACCTTCTTGGATCGAAGCCGTTTGTGATCTATACAGATCATGCGTCACTACGCACTGCGACCTAGTCGCCTCACCTCTCTCAGAGAATGGCTCGTTGCCTTTACTTCTTTGCCGAGTAAAACGTCGAGGTGAAGTATAACCCGGGAAAGCAGATCACTTTGGCTGATGCGTTGTCACGCCGACCTGACTATGAGCTTGCTCGTGTTACGACTCTGTCGTCGTCGGTCACTGACCTAATCCGTTCGGCATATGCCAAAGATGAACATTGTGTAGCTTTGCTACGTGCTCTAGGGAGCGAGGAGTTTAACGACTCAGACATTAAATTGTCGGCACGATTACGTGCGAGGTTACATCGATATTCCATCGATCAAGGCCGGTTGTAATATAGCACGGATGTGCAGGACACCCCCGCATCGATGTCCCTCATGATGAGGAGTTGAATTATCGGATCCTCTATGAGGCACATGATACTATGTTGAGTGGTCATCTCGGTCGTGAGAAGACCTACGGCTCAGTTAGTCAATGCTATTGGTGGCCCAAACTATACAAATGGGTGAGCACATATGTGCGTACGTGTGAAACATGTCAACGGGTGAAAACCTCACCTCACGCGGCCGCGCTGCTGGCTGGTTTGCCTATACCCAAGGGGTGTTGGGAGTCCATCAGGATGGACTTCCTGTTCGGTTTACCGAAGGATTCCTATGTAAATACGGGTTCTGTGGTCTTTGTTGACCGTTTGAGCAAGATGGCTCATTTAGCGGCGGTTTTGGATAACATTGATGGTGAGGGTACAGTTACTCTGTTTATCGATCGCGTGTTTCGACAACCCGGTTTGCCGTTGTCAATTGTCTCTGATAGAGATTCTCGCTTCACTGGGAAGTTTTGGAAGTTTGTATATAAGGTGCTCGGCGTTCAATTGGTCATGTCCACAGCGGATCATCCGCAGACCGTTAGTCAAATCAAGCGGACCAATCTCATGATAGGTGACATCTTGTGCAGTGTTTGTGCTATTATACCAACGTAATATTTTTCGACGGTCCCTGTCGTAAATTTGCGTTTAATAACGCTGGGCATGCCTCAACCGGCTGCACACCGTTCTACGTGAATTTTCTCCTACTCTCCGCGTTCCTTCAACTATTCTACTGCGTTTTTTAAAGACTTTATGGATAAGAGGTTGGCAATCGTTATGATTATATCAGACCTAATCCTGTTTAGAAAGAGGTGAGTGAGTTTCTTGCAAAGCGATTCAATGTATATTGACATGTGCTAGAGGCAATGGCTGATATCCAAGACAGACCAAAGAAAACGGCGGATAAAAAGGCAAAGCTTTTATTCCATTTTATAATGCCGGGACAAAGCATTACTTAATGTTAAAAATTTACCTATGATGCAGTCTCCGCTTTCTGGAAGACAAAGCTGCGTCCGAACTTCATGAAGCCATTTACGACCGCAGCTAAGAAAAGACTTGCGTATACGATCAATCTTCTGCGCAAATTACGCACATATCCTGTGTTTTGCGTTGCTTTACTTAAGCTATTTAAAAATCCGTCATACGTGAACTTAAAGGTACGTGCGCCGCGACATATGTCAATGCCATCGGCTGCTGAATTCAAAATAGGATGTCAAGCTGAGCCCCCATTTGATTATGACCCAACCTCATCGCCTGTTGCTAGCCTGTGTGGGTCTATCGCTATCTGAGCTTGCCCAAGAAATCTCGGAGACAGCTCACTTCGCGACGCAGCTGCACAAGCTTGTCCTTTGGTATAAAGAACACATTCAACGCTGCTCGATTAACAAGGGGACCGCCGTTTCATGTCGATCGACTCTTGAAAAGATAACGTCGTCAGGTTCAATACCAGTATCTAATGTATTTGCGAGAATACACAGAATCGGATTACTCATGTGTGGTAAAGTATTGTTCATAACTTCCCTTGTATCCTCGACTATTCAATGGCGCCCTGACAACTGACAAACGAGGTGGGTACCTCGATTCCGTGCTCTGTATTTACTTTCTCACCGTATGTAGCGGTCGGTTAATGGGTTGCACTTCTCTTAATGGACATACGCTATTGCTGAATGTGACCGTTTGGAAATAGGGGTTAATCAGATATAAAAAAATTTCACCCGGTCAAATGTGGGACGGACAAAGTGGAAATTCTTTTTTCGATCGCAAGTACACTAGTGCACTCTCCCAGAGTCGCCTGTATTTAGAGGTGATGCTTGATCCGCGAGCCTTTATAAACACATGAGCCGTCCCGCGATCTAATTTGAATTGTAGGGCGTTCTGCGTCCGATCGCAGTTGGGTAGGGGGTGATAATTGACATTCCGCCTGGCCACACAATCCATAGGAAATTGTGTAGACCCAGGTCGCTCTCTAATCAACGGTTATCCGTTTCCTGTCTCGGAGAACTCGACGCGTGTATTGTGTTGCATTATAATTCAGTTTAATGTTGACCAGCCAAGCGTCAAAACCTACGACTATGCCTATCTGTCTACTAGATCATTGTCGCCTATCGCATGTCTATGTAATTTACCACTTGCATTAAGTGGTTTACAGCATTAACTCGGATGGCGAACCGATTTGTCGTGTATTGCTTGATAGTGGATCGCTCTGTAGCGGATCGCTCGGGTAGTAGATTGCTCGGGTAGTGGATCGCGGTATGTGGTCCGCAAAAGGTAGGCGTTCACACAATTGAGCAATATACAGCCAGGATATATCGTGGTCAATTTCTAAAGTCTCCAATCAGGCAGTCAACGTTGAATAGGATATAATTCTGAGACCTCGCATGTTTATTACCTTTGACGATCCACTTCCCCAGCCTAAACCATATTCACCCATCATATTGTCGTTATCAATAAAGTAATACGGATATTGTTCACCTTTCATGGGATCTGATTTTGTAGCTAGGCGATCGAAGCCCTTAATCGCGGATACGTAATCGGTCAACCGTCATTTCTTGACTAAACTACTTCTTGACCTATAATAATATCGATTTAAAATAAATATAAATAGTCGTCATCTTTCAGCAGGTCCTTCAATAACATTTTTCGCGCAATTGAGCCCATACGCGAGTGCGCCCCACCAATAAAATTGATTTTGCATTCAATGCGGATCGTATGATTCATATTTCTATCATTTTTTCTCTGCGGTCCTCCACACATGGGGAATTGAGGCTGAAGGTCGGCAGGATAGTCCATACGCTTTAAATCCTTTGAAAATCGCGGCAAAGAATGATCTGTGACCAAAAAAATCTGCAAATATTGGTGGAAGCAGGTTAGTATTTGGTCATCGTTTTGGCTTCACTCACGTCGGCCGGCACAGTATGAGCAGAGAGTGTGGTAGCTTAAAAATAGCCTCGGGCCTTCATCTTGGCGCATTAATTCGAAGCTTAAGTTTTAGACGAACTTCTGTCGCATCTGCACTTTGTTTTATAGATACCACGCAGCTTAGGTGTAGTTTGCAGTGCACCCAGCGAATAAACGCGTCGTCTTCTTGCTTTTGTGATTTGCTTGCAAACAAGGGGATGGGTAGAAGTTTAATGGTAGATCCGGTGCCATTATTGCTTAAGTGTCAATTCGCAATTTAAATCAACTTAAAAATCGTCAAGTAAGGTTACGGTACTTCTCAAGAATCGCCAGTCGACTCGCTTCCCCCCCAAATGATGTAATTCTATGCAAATAACATACGTTGCCAATGAATGGCCTGCCGCTTGGAGTATACGTTCTTCGACACTGAGTGGAGTGATCACAGAGCCAATGCTACTCTCTAGGGTTGAATGAAGCTGCTTATGGCGCCTAGCGCTCTATTTTTTGTAATATGATTAACTGTTGTTGCTCATCGAGCGGATTGGTGATTATTGCATCGCCCACGTTAGGAGTTTAACTCTTCACCTAGGGCGCGTTAACTTCGCCACGCTCGAATAATTGGATCGGATCGGTATGATACATTGCCTCTGACACTACTGAGTTGGATATGGTCATCTCTTAGCCATGGACTTTAGTAGCGCTTACATAGTCCATCTCCACGTCAATACCGAGGTAGGAAGAAACAAACGAAGATCTTCGGGTAAAGATGTCATAGTATTTCGTGATCTATACCCGTGAAGAAAAACACTCACACACCGTCCTCTTCGAGGAAAGAATTCAATTAGAGATTTGTCGAAACGTTTGTCTGGAGGGAGAGAATGTGACGGGGTTACACGTCGACTGAAATTTGACAACAGGTGTGGTGCACACAAGGTGTAACAGTATTACATGTCGACTGGTAGTCGACAGTAGGTGTGGTACACACCTGGAGTAACAGGGATACACGTGGACTGGAAGTCGACCATATGTGTAGTTCACATAGGCGATTGAATCCCATTTGATGTGATATTAGAACACAGTATCATTTGTTAAAGATTGATGTCTGTCAACCATTGATTACGAGACCTTGCAGGAGTTTTATATTAAAACATGAGTAACAAGATTATATAAGTTGTTCTGAGGTATAATTTTAGAGAAAGAAAATTAACGTTCAGTTGCAATTTATATTCGATAGACACGTACCTTGCTGAGGCGTCTTGTGATCGTCGTGGAGTTAAGCAAAGCTATGCTAAGGCAGCTACTCCTAGTGTAGTATATGCTGCTTTTTCGAATCGTTTAATCCCCCTAGCACAGGGAATGTAAGCTCTCTGAGCTTGTTGACTCTCTGAGTCGGGTTTGTAATACGAAAGTTGCTCGTAGAGCGCTAATTTGTTATTCTTCCTTGAGAATTGGAGTAGCTCCGCTGTGTGTCTCGTTCACATCTGGCAGGAATATGCGCGCAGTCTAGTGCCTTGTGCGACTGTTTTTTTGCAATGTTGGCTAAAATATAGCGGTTGGTCTGTCTTTTGATCGGCAGAAATTCACTACGTCGCCATCAGTATGGGTTCGACAGAGCAACCGCGTGGATTATATCCGTTCGGCGGAGAAAGATTATGCTTAGACTTCGCTTGGACGATCATGCTGAAGTATACAACCAGCAAGCCGATAGAGCCGCGCATGCACCGCCCTTTTCCGCTCAGGTAGGTATCGTTTAAGTCTCATGTCTTCAGCCGGCAGTATCTTGAGCGCATGCGCCGACCCCGGCGGTCTGGAGTGCGTCATGCCTTGACGAGACAGCCTATAAAATCTGCGTCATCACAGGCGAATGTCGTTGCGCACAACCGTATGCACGCTGCGATGAGACCAAGGAGCTCACCGCCATAGAAAGTAATTATATTTTATTAACACTCTCCCTCGAGTCATCATGATGTGTTTGCGTACAAATGCGCAATTTAAATGTGGAACATTCATAAGTGAATCTGTCGACGCTGGCAAATAAATCATCAATTTGTATACACCTTTATATATCGCGATGGAAAGGAAAAATCGACAAGGGATGCCATGCAGATGAACATTTAACGCGTTGTACCGAGCTCTTGACCTATAATACCACCAACAAGAAGAATGCAGCCAAAAGGGAGCTTAATAATAATAATCAGATACGATTACGTGCAATAAATCGTCCTACACCCTGGTTCGCGGATTCCTATTGAATCGATTAGATCTCTATATATGCAACGAAGAAGCTAATGAGACGAGTGGCAGAGGTCTGTTTGATGAATTGGGGCACACTCAGGTTGTACTGACAGACAAGCTATCTACACTGACATCATTATATGTATTGCACTTGCCGATTACGACGCAATAAAACATGGATGTCATTATGCTATATATTAATGGAAGCACGAGTTATAGAGCTATATAAGGATTTTGTGTATAGGGGAAACGTAGTTGCCATTTAGTCATGTTTTTTTAAGAACCATCTTGATCTTGATCTTACTATATATATGTCAGATTAAAAATCTAATATAAAGCTTGCTCGCTTACCACTCGTTGCGCGCGTATAACGGCAGATGAAGCTTCATATGAACAATATTATTGCTTCTAATAACAAATAGGTACAGTGGCAATAAACAGTAACCTTTAATGCAAATTTTGTATACATCCTTAGCCAAAATTTTTATATATTGATATATATTATTTAAATAGTAATTTGGGAGATACCAACCGATAACGATCACGTGTGACGTATTGTACAATTTGCATACACGTTTCGATAGATTTCTTTACCATACGTCCACATGATGTGTATATATCAGAATCGCTTTGAACAAAAGGCATTATCACCAAGATATATGGAGCCAAATTACAATGAAGAGTAAAATCTTTAATTTTCCCAATATTTATAATCTGATGTCCACATTATATTCAGGAAACACGCAAGTGCTGTGTAATATATATATTATAGTTTTTCTATTGTATTTACTGAATGTAAAAAAAATAAAGTGATTAAAATATTAATTTTAACTTTTTATTTTGGTTTAAATTAGTGTAGTATAGAAGATGTAAAAAAGACAATATAGGTTTGATATATTGCTCTTCATAATCTATATATAATTCGTGTGTCTGCTGTAACGCACACATACTTTTAATTTTTTCTAGCATGAATGTGTATTGACAATCACTAAATATAGCAACGAAAATTGATATCTACCGTGATATAAGTAATATTTTAAAAATTTCTAAAATGAGTTTGATAATCAACATTTTTATATTATATAATCTAAGTGAAGACTTTAATGAATGTCACATTTAGTAAACAAATATAGGTTCATACTTATGAAGTAAAACATACATTATTGATCATTTTGTCATTTTTTTGACATTTACAGCAAACTAATTTTGCCTATAAAATCCCATGTGAACTTGTGTACGGATTTCTTTAATGGGGGTTAAGAAGGATATTTGTCATCCGGTATATCGGGTTTATTACATTATGGCGTTGCCATCAAAGCTGGTAATAAAATATTATAACAACGTTGATTGCTTTTTAAAGATACTCTCAACATTTCTATGCAATAAGACGAAGAGGCAATAAAGAATAAGCAATGATGTGTTTTTAAAAAACATTATAGATTAACCTTTTTTTGAAGTAATGGACACATCTTATCTAGTGCTGGGATAGCATTTGACTCGATAGCTGTATACTTGTGAATATCCTAGCAAGTAACGTTTACTAACACCCTAATATAAATAATAAAATGCAGGTCTGAGTTATGTCATGTAATTTGCTCAGAGATTATTGAGCAACTTTTTATATGCGTACAAGTCCGCTAAGCAGTATATAGGAATCTATTCTGGCTTTCTCACGATTCTCTTAAAAATGTGAATTTTTATTTAAATCTTCATCAACCTCAGTTGCTTGATCTGGTCTAGTCGTTCATATACCTCGGTCGACCACCCGTCACTAAAAATAGTTTGTAAATAAGTACAACATGAGGTGCTGATAAAAGACATCGGCGTTTAAGTTGACTGACATAGGTTATCCAGATCAGGCCGCGAGTATTAATCTAACAAAGTCATTTCAAGTGAAAATTAAAGGCTGATACTGAAGGGCATACGGAAACCATGGCACCATAATCTTACCACAGGATGCATGTAATTCATATTACATTTTGTGTATATTCTAGAACCTCGTCAGCATTTATATATAAAATTTAAAATAATAAAATGTACAGGTTCAATTACTGTATCTTACATTAGTTCGTTGATAGCGGCGGCCTTTTCTGCAACACCTCATCAAATTATTGAGTATAGACTAATTGTAATATTATCGAGGTGATTAAGGAAGAGAAGAAAGAGACTTTGTCGGTTTGAATGTGATTTATATATAATAGATGCCTTGTTTTTTACACAATATAAAGAATAGCACTATATGATGCTTAATATCTTCTAATATTCAAAATGGAAGGCTGAGCAAGTTGGATATATAGCCTACGGGTGTCAACGATTATTATAAAATCATAAAAATGTATGTTCACAAAACATTTATAGCATGTAAACATACATACTACTTACAAGGTGCCACATTAATATAGACCTATCTTAAAAATATAGCGTATGTAAGGTCTCTAATGGGTTATTACAAAGTATTTTTTGTATGTGAATACAATGATGTGAATGGTGTCGAATTATTACTAAAACATTTATTGATAACAATGTTTTAAAACTGTAAGAAATACATTTGTAGTTGTTAAGCCCACATGCATTAAGCGAAGTTTGTAAAATTTGATTTTTATTACTTCTGATAATCGGATATGAGTGTTTTAGGATAAGAAAATCGACGACGTCTTGAGATATTTAATTCCATGTCTGATTTAGATATCAATAACCGCAGTAATACGCTCATTGCATATATACATTTTTCGAAGATTTTAAAATTGCGTACATGTAGAGATTTAATTTAATTTTTTAGATCAGTAATAAGAATGCTGAACAGGCAATGAAATGCAGTGGTGCATCAATATGCAGTAAAGTAGCTGATGTGGTATGTGATCTGTTGGCATGTTTTACGCACAATGCACTGTGGTTTTCTTTGGATAGTTAGATTGTAGTTATATACAATATCAACAGCTCTCTGGGTTTACTCGAAACGGATGGTACCCATGTTTTTACATTTAGTGCCAACGTATCTCTTATCCTATATTTGACACGAAATAATTCTATATGATGTTTAAACCTACATTTACGATGTCGAAAACAAGTATTCTGTTCAATCGTTTACGACGATCTATAATTAATGATGTCAGATTGGCTAATAGCAACAATTCTTTAAAACTTTACTTTTTGTACCTTAGGTCGCGCTTTATAAATGATGACGGATCAGCACAATTGCTATATAATAATATAATTTTTAGAAACCAAATCATATTAAAACAGGCAAACTTACTAAAACCTATTCTCTACATCATCTCGTCATCTAAGCGTACATAGTCCTGAAATCGCTATTTATGTGTATTGTAAGACGTATTAAATTACCTGGTACCTATTTCCGTTAGTTATTCAAATTAATCTCACATTCTGTCTTTATACGGAAAACTGCCTTAAAACCCTGACTGTAATGTAAGTCCTTTAACATACATGTTAATTTCATTCTTGTTAAACCTATAAGTAAAAAGGAATGAGTTATAATTTACGCGCCTGAACGCTTTTTAAAGAATGAAATAGACATATTTAAAACCATTAAATTAGCAAATTGATTCCTTTAACAATATCTAGATTGATAAAGCCAAATATAATGGAGCACCACTCACCAGAAAGCAGATGCTTCTATAGATAAGTTTTTTTTATTTCTCAGTATTATTCCACAGCTAAAAATGAATTACCATAGATGGCAGCAGTCTACGAAATTTTAATACATTGTCAAATTATGTCTGACGCTACCAGGTTGACGCACGCAAGCGAAACTTATGCTCAACATTGAAAAAAAGATGTACTAAAGAATATAGTGGCGAAATTTATGAAGCTTAATTATAGCTATGGACTCGTCTCTATATTAAGGATAATATAATGTTTGCCCATAAAGCGTGAAAAGTCTGGTTAGAACCATATGTCAGTGTAACTAATAAGAAACATATATATATATATATATAGAGAGAGAGAGAGAGAATTGCTACATTACACCCCGTTTCCTTATATTCACAATCTTCCTCAAAATCTTATATTATAATCCCTATTCATTTTTAAGATTCTTTATCTGACAAAGGTATTTCTCACTAATATCTGCCATTAATGGGCAAGTAATATGGAAGAAATACATAAAACACTACTCACGCCTGTGGTCTAGCTCCTCCAGTGTTTACTGATAGGGCGCTACCCAATAACATGCTTCCTCCTCCCAAGGTTGAGTATGCCGGTTGGGAGCAAGTTACAGATACGGTGCAGACGTTCGCACGTGGCCAAGGCTAAGCTGTTACAATTAAAACTTCGATTGCAGGAAAGCATGTCTACCTTAAATGTGATCGAGGTGCTGTATTGATACCAAAGGTTGGAAAAGAGCGCCAACGCCAGACCAACTCACGCCAAATGGAATGCTCTTTCCTTAAAGTGGAATTTTCTTCAAAAAAGGGTAATTGGAAATTAAACGTGATGAATAGATGCCACAATCACGAGCCGTCACTCTATACGTCTGGTCATTCGAATTAGAGGAAGTAAAATAGCGAGCAGGCCGATTCGACTAAAAATAGGACATTGGCTGGTGTTAAACCACTAAGGATCCTTTAATCCCTCCTCCTAGGGAATGAAGGTGCCCTAGCAAACCTCTGTTCATTGTACGATGAGAGTACAAAACTTAGAAAGGACAAGCCATATTTTTACTAATTGATTTAACGGTGTTATAAATATTAATAATTTTATTCAATTTATAATTTATTGAGTAATACCATTGTCAGAGATAGAATCTTAAAATGAATATGGATTTTATCTTTAAATTTTCGAAGGAAGGGTGTGAATCTAAGGAGAACGGGCGTGAATTTGGCAATTTCCATTAAAATTGGATATGCATGATGTAAAACACATGTACTGACAAGGAAATGCGGTGGACTTAACATAGATGACAAGCTGTCTCCTGGACACTCATCGATTATACATTGTCAATGCAACCTATAACAAGCGCTATCAATGGCGATTCAGGGTCAATATAGCATTAGATTTGTCAATGCCAATTTCCGTTCACTTAGTCTACGGACACGAAATATATTTCTTTTTTTGACACTACATTCATTTCTCGGAGATTAAATCAATTAAGTGAAGACAGATACCGTGGTAAGGCAAAGAAACGGGTTTCCACTACTTCTGTATATTTTAGAAAAATTATATCAAAAATAAAGGTTTAGCTTTATATTTTTATTTAAATATATTCCGAGCACGCCTTACGAATTCATAAAGACATAGTATCTGGCAACAAAAGGTTTTAAATCGCAAAAAAAGGTATATAGTTCTGCTAATTTAGGATTTGAGCAAGTTCGGTGCTCATAATGCGCAGTTGTTTGAATTTTTCATAATTAACAAGCGCACAGAACTAAGATCGGTAATCAATATCGAACTTCTAGTGTAACGCTCTCGTTTATATCAGAGTTCAAAGCTGGAAAAAATGTCAGCATGAGTCGCTTAACTTCAGACGTGTGATCTTGCTTCAACTGGGCTACATTCGAAGTCAAGGTAAATGTGATTTTAAACATAATTTGCTTACCTGGGATATCCATCATGTTTTGCAGAGGATATAATCAACGCTTTACCCAAAGAAAAAGTTGACGCAGCATCCAAATTTACGGAATCCGTGGTTAGGCAAATAAGGGATTTATAGATGCAGCATTGACTTGTCTCCGGACTGTAATTTTCTCTACGAGTCCTAAGGTTTTTTTTTCAAATATGATCCTTATTTTTGAATACAAAGATATTGGATTTTCGTCTAGTCGTACATATCAATTTAATTATTTAAGGATTATCGATAGTATGGTTCCGAATAAGACAGATGCGCAGCAAGGAATTGACAGATTTACGAAATCTGGGTGTGCCTTTTTTTGATTTCTTATTAAATCATTGCCTAAAAAATATTTGAAAAATAGGTAATTGTTTTTACATAAACATTTATTTACATCACGACCAATGCGGATAAGAGTGTATAAAACCAAGTCCGTTTGTATAAAAAAAAGGTTAAAAACCTTTTTATACAGCGCAAGTTTTTAAATCAGCTCAAAATGTACCACAAGAACAACGAGAGGGTCTGGATTACTGGTGTTATGTTTAAGGAATGTTTTTGAAAACCGTAATTGACATTACGGTATATAAAAGAGATTTTTGAATTTTATTAAAACTGTTCAGGCCGCTTTATCTATTCTTTTATCACGTCCGTAACATTTCCAGGTCCGCAAAAGAAATTTTTGCTTTCGCTTTTATTAAGAAAGCATTTTATACTCGATCTGGGGTAACGTCACATGCAGTTCATGCCTCCCAACCGTACCGCAAATATACAGCTCATGGAGCCAGAATTATAGCTCCTTTGAATCGCCACTACATGATCCTTCATCTTTTTAATATTGTTCACGGCTACAAACGCGGCGATGTGACCATCTACAAAGGTCGACCAGTAGATCGCCCTGAAATAACTGTGGCATCGTGGAAGGGTATTTTAGCTGAAGATGTGGCAAACTGTTTTGGCCACACTTGATTTATTGTATCCTTGTATTTAAATTCTGTGGCTCATCAGCAAAACCAAATGGTCGTGTTGTGTTGTAATATGCCATCAATACACTTTCGCTAGATAACCCCATTACCATTTTTAATTAAAATTAGTTTATTGGACGAGGATAAACAGCATACGTGGAACCGAATAACAGTGAGAGTATCCATATAATACAGGAGGTTGAAGAGGTAGAAGACAGAAGGAGGAGCAACTTACCTGGTGGAGATTAGCAAGAAATATAGGCTTAAGTTTTCATTTGTTACTGCATTCACACTAGATATATCGATCCCGGCTCATAGGTTATTCATAACCGTATTCAGAAGCCCAGATGTCCTTCCCTATAATAGCAACCACTTAGGTCGCCATCGAGGATTAAATTGTATATGTAAGTTTAATCAGACCCTCCGTCTTCTCCACATGCGTAGCTTTCAAGAAGAGAATTAACAGTTCAAAAAGGGTCTGCATGGTTTTTTGACCCTCAAAAACATTTGTAACATTTCTATATTTATATGCTACTATGAATGCGGTAGCGACCATAAACTGAGCACGGTAGAGCTCAATTTGTTTTGGCATGTACGTATAATGTGTTGTAAAATTATATGCCCAATCCTTGTAAAGACTTAAATTTTTAAATTAATGCGTCAAACATCAAATCGGTTTTAATTTAAGCTAATGCATCATTTTAGTCGATTTAAAATTGTAAAGGAAGCCTATTGTACAAGGTCACCTTTCTTCACTAAGACGAATCATAGTTCTCGACACTAGCTAGCTAAAAGCTATAACTTTTACGTGTAATCGCCGTTGCTGAGAAATCGGGATAGCGAGGAAATCGATCAAAAATCATTCGGGGTAACTATACGCAGATCTGCCGGCTTACCTATAAATATTGTAAGTGTTTTTCTTTCATACAAGTGCTAAGATACCTGCAGCTACTATATTATAATGGTCAAGGAAATATATATTTTTGGCCTACCACTGTATATTTAAGCGATGAAAGATATGTTACACTGACATCTTATTGATAGTTATCCGATAAATAACATATGTTAAACATGGTCGCTCTATAGACTATCTATCTAAGCAGGAGACTTCATCAACATGAACATGTGGCCCCAATCATCAATGCATCTAGATAATCACGACGAAAATATAAGTGGAGAAATATCAAACCTATAAATGTATATTATAATAGGTCGGATTTATCCCCATTCATCAAGAATTTAACTATATTTAATTTTTGTTAAACTATGCAAAAAAATTTATATTCTAATAATTACTATACAGCATAAATTAGTGATGATGCTTGAAATGTTCTTAAGCGCATCTAATGTGGTCCAAAAATGTCAAACCCGTATCATTTTTACATCAAAGTGAGTATATCTCACAGTTAAATTATTTTTTCTTATGAATGCTCAAGACTGCAATGTTATTGTCCAATTAACATATAAGTATAAAATTACTGAATGCTCTCAAACAATGATAGCAACTATATTTAAGTGCTCGTTAACTATCGGGGTTTGCATACATAGATAGCAGCGCGCGATACAACTATAGACTTTTAATAAACAACTATTGATACTTTTATAAACGACGTATTGTTGATCGTAGGGGACGAAGATATGGCAACGCCTTTTTAGTCAGAATACGCTCAAGCATTAAGTACCCTAGAAAATTAAAAAATATATATACATGCCGTCACCGATTAATTACAATTATTACTGGATGATTCGATGTATTGTAAATGGCTTTAATCAATTTTTATAGTTTCTTTCCAATTTAGTTGAAACGCATCCACAATACAAAATGTGGCGGATATAAGTAAAATGCGTCTTGACGAGTCTTTATAGGGTTGCGTACACTTCAATAACACGAGTTTGTTTACAAAAGATATCTGTTTAATTGATTATCATTTTTATTACGATCTCTTCGGATCACGAACATATGAATATTGTTTCAAAGAGTGAGTCCGAGTAAGTAATAAATTTGTAATGTAGAATTTGAAATGTCACACGTTAATAAATAGGTATAAACAAGGTCAGTTAGCATCAAATAGAAAGTTGCTCAAGTCTTGTGACCAATAAGGAACTCGCTAAATAAACAGTTTGACGTTATCTTGATAAAATCTATCGTCAAAGATTGAGACTACCCTGCATAATTTTATTACGACGTCCATTCATCTTTATATCTATTCGATGACGGCTGTATGAAAGTTTTAAATTACATACATTGGTCTCGATCTTTCCATGTGTGAAATCCGGGAGTAAAGTGGTTATTCTTGCACATATCTATGTGATGCGTGCTCGAACAAGACAAGCCCACTAGCTTAAGAAAGGCAAAAATGATTCAATATACGGTCAACAAACAAGCAAACTAATATCTGCTGAAAAAATTACAATTTATGCTGAGATGTTTTTTAAAGCATTTAAGGTATCTCATTAAAAACTTGTTCAGCTTATGTGGTAGTCTTTGCAAGAACCTCACGATGACACATATTACAAATAAACTTAAGACTCCATTACGCAGATATGTAAGAAATTCGTCGTTGATTATTTAATATTGAACAATGCATATTATTACGTCTACCTAATCTAGGCGCTTATGTAAGATAAAATATTTTTAGCCATATTATTGTATCTAAGGTCGAACGTTTTGTTCCGGCCTTCGCATATAAGCATGTTCAGTGTCATCCAGCTAATACAAAAAAAATTATAGTCCGTGAGGCAAACCCAATGTGTGGAACGTGTAGGGCGAGCAATTCAAGTGGACTTTAGAAGTCAAAATTTTCAATTGCAATTATTATTTAGGGTAATGATCGAGGTCAGTCACTGTGGGAAGATTGTGCATCATGCATATGTAATGTAGTCATTATTTACAGGATGTAGAAAATATAATTGTGTGAAATCATTCGTGATAAACAAGAATAATACGATCTACATGTCATGACTATATTAAAGCCACTCGTATCTTGTAAGATTGAGTTTGGTAAATTTTTAAAATAACTGCAACGAAATCCGAGATTAGACTTTTATAAAGAAATCGGCTAGTTATATATATATTGATTTGGTCGGTTGCAAATTAACTTCAAGATAAGTTCGTTTTTGATAAAAGTACTGATAGCACGGGTTCACACATTTTTGAGCAACAATTAAGCTGCACGATATGCTCACGAATAAAGACATGCTACGTGAAGAGTTGACAAAATAAAAAGATAAATGGTTGAGTTATTTTGTGCGACAAAAAGATTAACCAAATTTAAATATATATTACGTACGTGTTTTATAACATGTTGGTCGCGTCAACGGAGTATTTTTAAGGGTGATATATCAAGTCTAATACGCGGTTCTGATAAATATTCTTCATTTAGTAGCCAATCTGCATCAGCCAATGTTATAATATATTTTAAATAAACCATGTCAAATGCAATACTCTATCGTCATAAAAGTTGTGCACTTATCAGCCCTAAATCTATCTAAGAGTCTATGGAAGGCGGAGCTTAAGCAAATCCTAGCTCTTGCAGATACCTAGCAATATTTTTTATGAGATGAGAGAGGTAAACACCACAACTGACATTAAAATGCAACAATAATAGTTGAAGTGCGAACCGCTTAAACAGCCTCACTTGCCAAGATATTTTAAAATTGCAATCGTAGATTAGCTTTAAAAGTGTATGATGTAACTAAAAAGCTATTTTATCTTTATATTAAGTATCTGTTAAATCTGTAGGAAAAATTATATGTAGGCAAAATATATTCTGTAATTTATCAAGAAGGATCATGCGATCCGAATCCTAATCCAAACACGTTAAGGGTATGGCATCTTTGTATACTGGTACATAGTTTTTTTATTTTCCGGTCGATATTATAGCCACTAGTATGCCGCAATGTGGTGGTGTGGAGATCTTTTGTTAAGGTAGTCGATTTGAGCATTTTACTGTCGCTAAGACGACCAAATAACGAACGGAATTATCAAAGTCCGTGCTTTAGGCATCGTCTGACTAATTTAATCGTCAGTTGCGACGGTTGCATTTTCTTGATGGACTCGAGTTAGTGCCGAACTTGACCGTGATTAAGAACGTGGCAATAGCCTGAAATACCTACACCCATTGATAATATTGAAAATGTGTTTCTGATTGAGACACCATTAGCTGCAGAAGCCAAAATTCATGGTAAATTTCTATCGAGTACTTTACAATATTTAAGGCTAATAGCGACATGCTACTATGGCCTACCTCCCTAAAGAAAGTGGTACGGCAAATCGAAACGTTTAAATTATAGCCTAAGTCATTAAGAATATTGCAGCAGATATAATTAATATGCTTAAATAAGTTCGCAGAATGGAATTTTATGCAAATAAATCCCTTGAAAGCACCACGACTTTCGATTCGGACCCAAGAAGATGGCGGGAAGCATATGACGTCAGCATCTTCAAGCAAGAGTGACTATTGATAGTCGTCTAAAGGTCCCGATCAAGATCGGGAAGACCGACATTATGCAGACAAGAATTTGCACAATATAGAGTTTATAGTTTAATTGTAGCTCTTTTTTGATTGAGTGCGAGACAGATTTCTCGCAAGTTGGAACATGGTAAGTATGGAACTTTTGAGTGGCTATATACATGTTGAAAATATACGATTCGCTTAGAGATCGCAGAAATTTCACGTAAATTATTCTCGGCTGATCACCTCTATGAAAGATGGACGAGTGAAGAAATGCATAAGTGTCCGGATAGTAGGTAGAAGATCGACAGTGAAAATTGAGGACGTTTCGGATAAGATCTTTTACTAGAAGAGAAGTAGGATAATGATTTAAATGCGGTTATATATCAAAGGATATCGTAGACGTACATTCGGGGCGCTGGATCCATATAACTGAATACATAATTGTAATTGACGTGCTAAAGGATAACCATCTATCCGGCCTGGATCGATAGAGACGATTTAAATTGGATTGCTTTTTTGCAATATATGATTGGTACTGGAAGAGTCAAAATCAATTTATTTTGTTTCAATCTCACGATGTGGAATTTGCCAGCTATCAAGAGTAAGTGGAGAATACATTTAGACTTAAAATGATGTTGGAGGGGTGGTTGATGGCAATCGACGTAAGAGTAGGTTGTATTAGGTGCTGGATAGAGATAAACATTAACGAGGTAGTATAATTTGTTGTATGGGCTATTTGTAAAGTGTGCGGCTACCATTTATAGCGAAGCTCCGACCGGAACCAAAGCGCCGGGAAAGGGAACGACAGAATTACTTAAGAAAGAAACAAAAAAAGAATATGGATCCACAATTTACGGACAATAAATGATTAAACGTCTAAATACTTTTACGCAAATTATAATCCGTTCAAAAAATAAGTTACAGAAAAAGCAAAAAACTTCGAGACGAGTTCGTCGCGATCACATCGAGATCACATTACGATGTAGGATCTATAAATAACAGAAGTAAGTTGAAGGGTCAATATCAAAATGAAATAATAGAAGGAGATAAGGCGCGTGAGAGAAAGGATGCGGCATTATAGTCGTAAATACCATCACGGTCGAGGTGTCCAATCAAGAAGTCGCTGACCTATTGCAAAGACTTTCCATCCGTAATCCAGATGCAATCACGGTTGTGTACGATAAGATAAAAGAACGATTTAAAAGTCAGGCCGAAGGATGTGCGGCGATACGGACTGACAAGATTTGAAAGGATAGAAGCGGGTGGGAGAATCAAATGGCGATTATTTTATCGGCACAAGTGAGGGAAGCAATCAAGTGCAATACCTATTGAAGCGAACCTTTTGCGAGTAGAATGTCAAGGATATCGATTCTGATAAGGCAGTTGATTGAATAGAAAGTATACCGATCAACCAGACAATATTAACGTATAATATTGTAAGTCACAAGATCGGTATATCTGTTGTATAGACACTATCGAATCCGACGACAATAAGTTGCAAGAACCGCCTAAACTGACTGATCGCCGATAAAACAAAAGCATTGATGGCGATTTACACGATTAAAGAGAGCAAAGGTGTCTATTGGGAGGAAAAACGTTGAGTGAAGGGTTCGATTGTATGTACGGCATTGATCAAAGAGATTGACCATATTGAATGTTGGGTGCAAGAAATGATTAGCCAGAAGCCAGACGCAATCTCAACCGACGATGTTAGGTTTACAGCACTGCTTAATCAGGACGACGAACGACAAATTAAGATGCATTCTGTCTATCTGAGGACGGCCAATCTTACGTCAATGTGTTGGTAGTATTTGCTGTGACACGATGAACCATGGTGATGGACTTTATGTGATTTGTACCGTCAATATGCCAAAGATGCATAGCTATATCGATATCGTTTGTCGACTCATTTCACGGGTTAGTTAAGGCAAAAAACTTATAAATTCTTGCTATGGTAAAATGTTAGTAGCGCACGAATCGCCAGCATTATGTGAGTCCGAACCGGCTATTATTAAAAAATACGAGATAACGCAACGCTTACGATTCCGTTAGGGACCCAAAAATTTGCAAGCTGTTTGAAATATAATATATAATTTTTTGTATACACGATCTTTATTTTGTAAGTTATGACACGCCTCTACGAAGATTACAAACGCATCAAGCTAGGGGCGGTCAGTCGTCTGCATCTACTGGCACAACTCATCGTATCATGACATAGCTGCAGCAATCTTGAAGTAAACCATCAAATAATGAAAATAAAGATGAACAATGCTTGACCTTTCGGAAATTTGAGCTACACAAATTAGAAATACGGAATTGGAGAAATCCTATGATCAAACCGAGGTAACTAACACGGCATCACATCCATTGACACGTCTTGAAGGCCTGTGTAAGGCAAAGCGCTTTAGAAGTATTGAAAAAGCTAATGGGTTAGAAAGTTGAGATCTTCATATTGTCTCATTTGCTCGCTAGAGTGGAAGGCACGGTGACCCAAGCCGTTTAAATGTCAAATGTGATATGGATGTGCAACGTCGTGATCATGGACTTCGCACCTATCAATCAGACCTTGATGCTGCATCTACCACGAGGTGATATTAAGCATAAGTCGCAGAACTACTAAGGGCCAATGTTCTGTGAACTGCCGAGGGGTATCACCGCACTTACACACATTTGCCTAGCATCGATCTACTCACTTTTGGCTGAATCGCTCTTGTTGCTCGATTTCAATGTCTTACACAACAGATTACCGCTCGATGTGTTTAGCTGCATGATACGCCTTCTATATTATAATGTACTTGCGCGGCAGAATGCTTCTTCTTATAACTCTCCGCCACAGCAGTACGCGCGGTGAACGGGATGCGCGACAGTTGCGGCTTGACATACGCTCGTAAGTCTGTGATTCGTTTTGGAATGGCACTAAAAGTCAGTGGTCGATGGCACGAATCGCAATCGACGCCGGAACTGCAACAAATTATTGGCAAATTTAGCATCCACTACTATGGAACTCCCGTTCCACCTTTTTGTTAATGTCGTTGTATGTGGCACTAATGACCACATGGCAAGGCTAACACTGCATGATTATGAGTAACGATGGAATCGAATTATCGTTTTGTTACTGATATCATAAAGTCGATTTCGATAGGCTTAGAGTAGTACAACAAGACGAACTAAGGACCTATCTAGATAATAAATTCACTTTTCGTTTTATATTCTTCTAAGCGTTTCAACTTTATATCGCCCTTTGCTTTTGCCAAAATTTAGAACAACTGGGCTTCAAATAATGTTTCCAAAAACATAATTACATACTGCGATCTTTCAATTAGTATAGATCCGCAATAATTCTCCGCATTCAAAACTACTGCGGTCCATACAAAATCTGCAAGCCCATAATTAGTGCGGATTCATTAATAATGTGATCCGCACTAGACCTGTGAGCGACTTAAAAACAGGTGGTTGATAAGTAGTCTGGTCCGCACTTATTACGGTCATCGGTGTACTGACCTTTATCCTGTAGATTAAAACTCTTATATAAACCTGTCAATGATGTACATAAACCTTAGATAGGCCTACATCTCACCACGATTTCGATCCAGCAGTGTATAAACTGGGGGTTGAACACGCAAACATACAATATTCGGCTTACCAGGTGAGGGCCACATTGGCACAATGGCACGCTTGTTTCAGAAAAAAGAAGCATGCTCTTTGGTTCCGTTGTATTGATAGATGTAGCATTCTCGCCCTGCTCATCCATAACACGCATTCATCGTACCCTCTGCGGTCGTCTCCGCAGTATGTATTGCAATTACTCTTGCGACAACATATCCTTAAATTATATTTTTATTATATTGAACCCATTTTTAGTTTATTTATCGCATCAGAGACGGTATAAGCTTCAATTTTTACATATAAGGCTGAAATGTAGCTTGCAAACTGCCTAGATATTCCAAAAAGATCCAAAGTATTTTCTTCCAAATGTACAACCCACACGTTTACACACATTTCCATGAACTTTTCGATATATTCCTTTCCCATGGAAAGTAGATCGGATCCGCTAATAATTTATTTTTAATTCCTTGGTTACCACCTATAAAAGTGAATGGTAAATGTGCTACACCTCTTACTGGTATGATATATGTATTACAATACGGATCATCTCCTTGCGAAATGTAGATGATTATGCCAATTAGACGCCGAAAAATAAAAACGATTTTTTCCACTTCATCTTTTAAAGCTATCCGAGCACTTGTCTTCGCATCTTCGACGATCCAGTTAATCAAATCATACAATTAGATTTTATATTAATGAACAATCCAAATTACCTACTCTTGGGTCATATTAATTCGCCTGATCCGAATATAGTTGGACGCATTCTTCGCGTATCACTTCAAACTGCTTGCGACTTCGCGACGTTGGTGAAGTACTTTAAGCCATTTCACCAATCGAATTATACGTTTCTGGCATGATAAGCTTATCAAACGTGTTCAATGTTATCAATTATTGTAACATTGAACCCATTGTAACGATCACACCTCTCTTCCTTTGCAAGGCTGTTCTCGCAAGTCGATCCACACTTTGATTTCATTCCCGCTGCATGAGTTGATACTCGTGCTACGGCCAAAACTATAGCCTTCGGATATCCTATCGTCATATCAGCTGGGGACCTGGAGATTTGCAACCGACTCTAACACATATCTAATAGATCATCAATTTTTGGGTCGCAATAGATAATGATTGTTTCCCTAGTTTATTTATCCAACCGATCATGCCTCATGAACAGACAACAATACTCGACTTCATCCGCAGTTCAGTCTCTAGCGTTTCTAATATCGGACACCATAGTTGTCGATTTTCTGAAGCTGCCACACTATTCTGCTGTAGGATCAACTCTTTCGTAGATCACAAGCGTAGTGTTAAATAATTTAGATATTTTCGACCAACTATATAGTAGCGGTGGCAGCGTAATAGTCTGCATCGGCTGTCCTATCATAGCGATAGCGATCAGCATTTTACGTACGTGAATTTGTAATGTTATGCTATAAGCGAGGTTATTTATTGTTATATCTATATCTTTCTCGCATCATTAAATTTTCAACATTTGATTCGACAACTACGTGGCTTTATGATTAAGCCTACCACTAAGAGTATAACATTCGACTATTAAAAAGAATTGAATAGCGAGTGCGCACTTCGATTGCTCATGATACCAGCATAAAAAGTAAACATCCAAAAATTGAAGTAGAGATATCATTCTTTTTTCACCATATCGTAGTTAAACTTTTTAGGCTTGTGTGTGTGGCTAATGAATGTCACCGGTCGTCTACACTATATTGAAATGCAACAAAGATTCTTACATCGCCCACTTATTTGCATAAATTACGATTACCGAAGTCCGTCCTGAGCCAAAATATTTGCGACTGTGGGTGGTAACGATTTTGTCTTTTAATATCTTAGAAAGCAATCTAAGCATTTCCCCACCGTGCTATGTCATTCGGATCGCTCTCCCGTTTTGTTAATGAGTAAGTGGCGATCTGCATCGAAAAGAATTTCATTGGAATGTTGTGACACCGACATTCATGTTAATGTATTTAAATATGTGGCCGTGTTGAATTCGTTTAGCTCGTATATGTCGATTTTATTCGATTAGTGTCGCACATAAATTTTATTGTAGTAATTTAAACTTCTCAAAATGACAGCATAGAGCTCAAGGAAAAGAGGTAAATGGCATATATTAGCAAGCCTCGATATTACGTAAGCTTCCATCCAGGACAATGACGCCTGATGGACCGAATAGTCTGCTAAATAACGTCCCCATAGACGTTTAACCCATCTGATCTATCATTTCCATCGATCGCACACCGCTAGCAATCGCTTTCACTTGTCGTACAGAGGCGTCATCGTCGTAAATTATAAGAAAAAATCGTCGATCCAAGATCTTCTGCCTAGTACTGACGGCGATTTTTCCGTTGTAGATATTCCTTCTGTGAACACGTCATTCATCTTAGGTTGACCCGTTGCGGTCGAATCGGTATTATCACCGATCTCAAATGTACATATAAAGCCCTTTTTAATCAATCGAATGTTTATGTATGGGGAGTTACTTTTTGCAAATGGACTTTGCAACCACTAAAACAGGCATGGCGGTGTAATAAAGGCAGATTTAATCTTTAACCATTCGATACTATACAAATATATATCGAATAGCCCATTCTAGTGAATATTTGTCGGATTTCTTTGTCTATATACTGCAACGACTCACTATAAGTGCTATGGGGTGGAACATTAGCCATGTTATCTGATCCACCCGAATATGACCAATACATCAGCTGACACTGTCTCCGTTCGGTACAAAATTACGACTTTTAACGACTACAAAAGCGATAACAATGTCGAATAATCTTTTCCGAACACTATCCATTAGAACATGTGGGCTTCTTTAAAGTAATTGTATGCAACCGGCCGTTTACGCTATACAATCAAAATCGCCCCACCGATATGGATATGACATAACCTTTGCGATGCAACGATTTAAGTATATCCTTTCTAATAAACATATTTAAAATCTTTCAAATTAAATGACGCAACCTCTTTAAACTTTCCATAACAATTACTAGCAATTCTCATATATTTTTTCGACATTGTCGATCGTTTGCTCAGTCAAATATTTTCTACCTCAGGCGGTCCATATAAATGTTGATCTACATCTTACACGTACAAATCAGCTCCAGTATATAAGTACAACTTTGTGCTAAATGATGTGGGTTCCTCCGCGTCTCTGCCAATCGTAACCGTACCAGCCCTTAACCTAGTATAACGAATCAATTTTAAAAATTTAAATTTCTAACCTTAATCTCGTTTAATTGCCAGAAAGGCTCTCCTTATAACTTACAATTTTTAGCCATAAAATCGTCTGGTAGAAAACCTGACGGCCTTTTAGAGGATTGATACTTATTGTCTAACCTCTTTGCACAGTCGTTTTGGAGCCTGATCATAACATTAATCGCACACGGCTACTGTATCAATCTTCGATGTCCTCCGCCATCAATTTTTCATTTACAACTCTCATTTTATTGTTTTTTTTGCTATCGAGCCGTCCCGGATGCGATGCGATACCGCCAAAATTTGGTAGAGATCGCAATACAATCGGTGCAGTCTCTTTAACATCATCTGTTTCTCTCTATGACCGATACAAACGTAGAGTTGGCCTTATGTATTTTGGGTGGTCTACTAGCAATTTCGCATATAACTAGATACCTTTCTCTTTTGTATCTCCAACTGCCAACATCTGCTATTTATTTAACCGTCGCAATCTAATAGACACATACTTTGCCTATAAAGGTAGAATGTTCTCTGTCATCGATAAGCCTAACGGGGTACCAATTATAGCACCAGATCGCGCGCCTCTTTATTTGAATGCCGCAAGAAGATGATCTTGCCCGGTCCGCCGTGACCGTAAGCATATATGCCATATTTAGACTAACCCAAAGTTTGGACTTTAATTGGTTGGCTCTTATCATAACTTTAATCAATTTGCCGGTCGGATTACTCACATATTCATCGTTAAGATCGATCGCATTTACATTTGATCTGCATGGCGGTCTCCGGCCTGCCAAACATATCCAAAATCGTCCGGTAGACATAGTTGTTCATCGGCTAAATCCAGACATATCGATTGTGAAACCAAAAAAATAAATCGTAGTATGGCTATTCGTCCCACATAATCTTCTACCCTTACGTCGATTTGTTATACTATCTATCCTGTCAAAATGAACGTTATAGTGGTCTGGCTCACCGTCATAATTACATTCTCCCTGATCACAACACACTCTTGCGTTTGAATTTGATGCATGACAGATCCTGCATAACGAGCAATGACAGTGTCGATGATTAATAGATCCACCGCGGTCGAGCAAAATAGTAGCTTTTTCATTGTTTATCTTGCCTACAGCTTTTGCTTACTTCAATCACTTTCGTGATAGGTCATGTCTCCAGTATCCATGCGACCCCTTTGGGGTGAAATCGAGCTCCGTTGCCATAAGAGATCGTGTATTAACGCCTACACGGTTTACAAAAAAATCGGAGACAAACCGTATTCTCATTACGTATAAAGGCCATGGGACCGACCCAATATTAAAACGCTTGATCACCTATTCTCATATTAAAGGTATATATCTGAGGCCTATAATGCTCGTCTCGCACTACATTAAGTCCTGGCGAGCGTCCTGGTTCAATATACCTTCGATCTTGAACAAAAACATTTTGGCGTTATTACTAAGCATGTACAATTTGCGAATTCGTTGATAAAATCCTCTCTAGGGGCTATAAACACCGTCATGTATCCCTCCACAAGCTGCAAACCCGTGGAATCTCTTAATCCTACGTACATCCTTATCGGCCAAACTTCTAGGGCGCTAATCGCGTCCAACACTCAGTATTATATGGTACAGTAATATTTCATTCTGTAATACAAAACTATCAACGTTCAAACACAACAATCGCCGATTTTTATTCGGCGACACGTGCTGGTATGTTTGGATAAATCCCTCCGTGGTTCGCCCCTTCAAAGCTCAGTGTGGCTCTCGCTTAACCGTTTTTTTATAATTACTACTCCAGAGGCCTACCTGAACTTACCAGCCTCTAAAACTCTCTCGTTCTGTGACTTCACACCAACGGGTGGAAGCCGAAGATTACGCATTTTTACAGATCACCGGGTGTAGTGTTCGCCCGAATGGAAGAATTACGGCGCCCCGGCTGAGGTCCACCGGCTTGTCGCTCAACAAGGCTTTTAACGGTGCCGTCTATTGGTTCACTGGCTCTATACTTTTCAAGCCTAACAACGGTCGCTTCACTAGGATTACCGGCTTGTCGACGACAAGACTCTTTCTTTTGCTAATAGCAAGAGCTGCCCAACCCGGGCCTTCCTAAACTATTGACGCTACCAGTCGATACCTCTACAAGCTATGCCTCTCGAGTTTCAACGGCAGGCATAATTTAGCGCACGCAGGGACTCACCTTAAGTGTACGCGTGTCTTGGACTTAACAAAAATTCTACACTGCATTGATTATCTCTTTTCCTCTTTCTGAACGCGAAGAGACTCTTGAGCAGCTCTTCTTTGTCCCCTCATCATCATGTACTAATGCCTAGTGTTTCATTCATTCCTCATCTCATTCTCTAATCTTCTCGCGTCGAGTCTTCACTCGTCGAGTCTTCTCTCATCAAGTCTTCTCTCGTCGAGTCTTCACTCTTCAGGTCTCAACTCGTCGAGTCTTCACTTACCGAGCCATCATTGGCCGACGTCGACGCGCTTCGGTTTCTATCGTTGAGTCCACCCCCTGTATAATCAAGTTTAAAGAATGGAATAACTCGTCTGGCATATCTCTTCACCACAATAAGTATGTCTGCTTGATCCTCCATGAGCTCAAGCTTTGTCCTGTGTGTGCAAATTTTCGTTGCTAATAAGTGAAAATAACCTTGATCAGCGCTATCGTCTCCCAATTTAAATGTGCGATACGAGGTCGCGGCCACAAACACATTCCGTTAGTTTATCTATCCCATTCAATAAGGTGAGATCTAAATTCTAGTCGCCGGTGTACACTTTGACACAAATGGCTCTTACAGACGGGCTGTCGCCGGTGTTAGGAAAAGGAAAATGCAAGTCTTTGTCGCGGTTTATCTGATTCTGTGAATGTTAAAAATATGTCATTACTCATCACGCTAATAAGCACGCAATAATTCGTCCATTGCATCCTCCAGCTGTAACTAAGTCAGTTGCTTGCTAATATGCGATTGGTAAGCGCTCCAATACAAATTCCACATGATTTGATTTCAATCTTGCTATATGTTTCAACTTCGTACCTTTGCCCGAAGAGCCGCGACATTTAAACGATACGATTACTTCAATGATGTTTTTTCAGATCACATTTTAGCACAGTAAATCTCTCATGTCACTAACATACCTTTTATATCGGTATTGCACGAGAAACTTCGTCATAGGTTTTCGAACGAGCGAGGAGTAGATTGGCTAGCTGATTATATTAGTTTTACACAGGACTCGTGAGAAGATCTTTAAATTTGATGCACTTCTCTTCATCTTGGCTTTGATCGAGTAGAGATGCGTACTTGACATTGCTGACACAAACCCTTCCCCACCCGACCTTCAGCTCTGTTCTTTCTATAGGGCTCAATTAGATTTTGAAATTGCGGACATCCGAATTCGCCGAGCGCCTGGTTCACCACATACCGTTTTAGTAGCCTCTACGATTGGTTGTCTTATACCGTCTTTCTCCTGCATCATTTGATTACATCCTTTCGTGCAATAAGCATCCGATCTGCCATGATGCGTTCCGGCGTTATTCCCTTTGACACTTAAGATGAAGTTTTTCTGCTATGTCGCATGTCTTACTGGCTTGAGTAAAAAGATTGCTTTTCGGGCTTGTTCACGTTGCTCGCGTTAAAAAAGTCCCATGTCAATTTCAATATATGACTTCAATCGTCCTTAGACTTTTGGGCTAATCATTTCTCTAGTGCGTACCGTTACTGGAATTGGCTCGGTCAATATCCTCTCCATGCGATCTCTTTTAAATTTGATCCATCTGGGCCAAGCGATATTATCCAAATTTCAAATGAATCACATGACTACACTTCCGTCTTGCCTATTATATACTACGAGGACCCGGTATGATATCCCCGCGGAGAGTCCATGATCGCCACATTTCTTGGCTTTTGAAATTCAATTTACCCGTCAAAGGCATTAAACGCTCATAAAAGTCTGATAGATTAGGTTGCTAGTTCTTGTTTACACATAATCATCTTTTTTACATCAAATACCCGAGCGAAGAACTTAGCGTCATGTAGCAGCTGCAGAATCTCTTGTATCCCGTCCGGTAATTCAGCTAAATTATCTGGTGTGGACACTGGGCCTTAGATAGTCCCAATCATCTTGAGATTATAAACTTCGATTACTGAGTCTCTTGACCGAAACTTCTTGATGATCCTCCATTTGTATTTTCCGACAACTATTTCAGCAGCCACTTTACCATCTTCGCTTATATTATAGATGCTTGATCGGTCTCCCGAAGACTTAAAGACGAAGGATGCCGTTGATTTAGTTATAATGTCTTTCTTTTATACTCTTGTCAGCTTGAATTTGTCAATTTTTATATCGCAGGAACAATATTGTATGGAGATTCCTTGATTCTACTGAACGTTTATTACCTTTCCAACGGCGATTTGATGCAGAATCCGCTTTGGTCACCTTATAGATCTCATTATAAATTATAGGGTTTCATCTAGGATAGTTGATCAATTTTCCTCGTTTATCAACCTCTTATCGTATCCCCTCTTGAACTATGATACTCAGGGGATATTTATAAAACTCGCCTCTATGTCGCATTCATTGCATTTGACGCTTCCTTTATAAATTTAGTATTAATCATGACATCGTATACAAGGGACTCACATGAAAGTGCTGTTACCAGAAGATTGCATCTAGTGCATTAAAGTGTATGAGCAAAATTTTCAATTTTTGTAATGGAATTCCGCCTATTTAATGGCGCCCGGAAGACCGACTAATGAGGAAAGTACTAAGATGGTGAAAAGTAATCTTCTATCACAATGTGTATATGTCGGTCGGGCAAATTGAGCGCTTCCAGGATGGATCGAGTCAATGCCCAACTTGACCGTGGTTATCGTTAGTGGTATTAAATAAATACGTGTAAACGATTGCAATTGTACTTGTAAGGTGGTCAGTATGAGTCACCTTTGATCTAAGAGATAGCATTGTCCAAAGTAGGTACTGAATTCGCGAGCCTTTTGATTGATAAATCCGTCTTGCAATCTTGCACCATTGCTTTAAATTTTTAATGCGTCCAATCTCAGTTAGGGCTCTTTTTTTAAAAGGCCTTGATTCCTAGCCATCTAATATATGGATATCACTTAATTTAAGCATGTAATTTCTGTCGACGTCGGGTGAACATTGATTTAACCCGGTAAAGCAGTCCACACGTGTACTAACAAGTAAATTAAACTTGTGTATGTTATCCAATTTGAGTCAATATAATCACATATTGCTAGGCCTTTCTGTACTTTAAACTTTCGGGGCCATGCGTCTCCCAGTTCAGAAGATCGTTTCCTTGTACCATATAAGCCTACAACAAGTACGCTTTACTTTGAATTTTGGCTTGGTCCAAATTCGACTCCAATGCAGCGAAATTAAGGCTTCCAATTTTGGGTTGGCATTGCAATCAGTAATCGATCCCGCATCTCTGATTGGTTCGCGCTCGCTCGTCGACCTCGCGTTCATTAATTTTCTCGCGACGTCGAAATATATCTCTATCTGGGGTTGATCTTACATTAATGGTTGCGATATGTTTTAAATATCGTTATCATATTAGCCAAATCAAACACTAATTCTCGCCATTAACGGTCTCGCGATCTAATCATTTAGATACACATTTGTGAGCCACTCTTCCCAGCTCGTATCCTTTATTATAGCCCCATTCAAACTTAACTGAAGATGGCGATCAATGCGACCCAATCTTAGCTCAACAATAAAACTCGTGATTGCTCTTCCACATTTGGCATCGAATAAAAACAAGATAGGCTGCTATAATAGCTTCGAAGAGAACTACAACCGTTTCATTATATAATTTTGCTAATTTTGTCATTTAATCACTTAATAAAAAAACTTTAGACACTATAAATATGATGCACCACAAGATATCACCTAAACAGCTGATACTTACTTCTTTATCGTTGATAATAGACGGCAATTACAAACGTCTCAATCTTTTAATGCTTAACTTTTGTTCTATTCACAATTCGAAGTGAAGGTAAAGCTGCATGACCAATCTCCTCTTTAGGTCGTTGAAGGGGCTTTCTAATTTACTGCGTCAGATAAACCGATGCACGTCGACTGCAGCACCATTGCCCTTGTTAGATACTGTCTTACGCAGTCAATATCGGCAAAAATCCTCTGATCGACCAAATAATTTGTCACGCATTGGTGATAACATAACATGTCTTGCAAACTTTTCGGCTACATTGTGGTCATTTTTTTCAACTCACAAGCCTTTTCTAATTGCTGAACCTAGACGTCTATAATGTGTACGCGAGTAACCATCATTCATAATCCTTGCGTATTGGATAATGGTATGGGTTACAAAGGTTCATGAGCAACGCACATACCTTAATGGTTTGCACAATTTGGTCTATGCGTTAGGTCGAAAGTCGGTTCGTAGTATGCAAAGAAAATCAAACTTGACCAAATAACTATTTTTAAGACAGAAAAGTAGTCAATACGTCATAGTTCCGCGGGATGATGACGGGCAGCTTTACCCCGAGGATCTGGTCAGGGCAACGCCGTGCAGTAGGTGTTACACACGTCATGTCAATTGACATACCCATCGATATACGTGTGAGCAACCTATGAGAGCCACAATAATCTACATTGTATGTAGCGGCTGAACAAGATCCAATTGTATCGACCCCTAAATTCTAACATGAGTAAACAATGTGTGGACCGGGTAATCCTTAATATATAATGCACTACTGTGCTGGAACGCGAAATTAGATTACTTCTTGAGTACTTGTATCTATATGTTTTGCATCAAGAGTAATCCAAAACTCCTTAATAACTTCTATGATTACATCTAATTACGATATTTACGATGACACTCAATGTAATTCTTTATTGCGCATATTCGTCCTTAATAAATTGCTCAATAATATTTTTTTACATCATTTTTTGCTTTCAATATGAAATTTTCATAAAATAAAACTAATGAGGATATTGTATTACCAAACATTATATCTATGTATATAATACTACAAGAACACAATGGGCTGCCGCGTATAGTATACGTCCGCACTTTAGGACCATGACGAGCAACAACGTGGAGTTTGTAATTTACGTGTCGCACAAATCTAAAGAGAAATTCATTTTGGACCTGATCATGACGATGGTAATCCACATGGTGATAAGGTGGGTTAATTTTTGTCGCCAAGTCGACTTCGTGAAAGGAGATCACGGGTTATGCATCCAGACATTTGTTTATCGCAAGCGCTTTGACTCTGTTCCTGGCTAGATCTTTATTATCTTAAGTTTCCTGTCAGTATTTGTGGTCAGGGTTAAGAACAATGAAAAGCTGCCTCTCAAGTATTTTTCGATCTAAATAATCCTAAATATTCGTCTTGTTGTGGTAACTTTGGCAACATTAATCAACCACGTTCTAATCTGTATGAGGCCTCCGATCCGCCAATAATCTCTCGCTAATCAGTACTTTCTGCGATGCGTCGTGATCCAAGGGGGAGTACAAGCGTGCTTTCCACCCCTTAATGAAGATGATTCCATGCGTGAAGGAGATTAAACTGACGCATTAAAAAAGCACGAACCAAATAGGTGCCAAAGAAGCGAGACCACTTATAGACGGGTTAACCAACCGAGTCACAGGCTGCTACAGGAGCTTGACAGAAGATCGCACCAAAAAGTGCACTACATGTAGAATCTATGGCCAAAAAAGCGCTCTTGCAAGGGCTAAACTTATGCATAATTTTTAGATTGTTTGGTATTTAACTTTACATATTTACATAAACTGCAGTCTTTTTAGCATATATTCATGTTTTTACAGTTTTAACTGTGAACTATATGTTCTGCAAAAAGTTTCGTGATTTTAACTTATGGCGGGTTCAAACCCCTCATATCTTAACGTTTGGTATATAAATAAATGTCTTGCAAAAAAGTGTTTAAATCACTATGTCTCCTTATTAGTTACTTTGTCGACTAATAAATGGCCATCAGCAGCCAACGTATAAGTAGTTTTGCTCAGCTGCACAATGTATATAAAACGCGAGGTTGAATGTTCATTATGTTGCCTTAAACAAAGATGGAATAGGAATAATCCATAGCACAACGGTCATCTTATCTTATTATTTATTGTAATGTATAGTGAAACAGGCTCACCTAATTCGTCATTGAAACATATCTTGCTCAGCTGCATCGTGTCCTTACTGCAGATCCTCCGTCTATGCAGTGAAGCAAGCGACGAACGCAACGAAGGAGTATTCGTTAGCATCGGCAAGTCCAAATTGCGATGTCAACTGCGGTTCAAATTTTTCAGGTGACGGAGCTAGAAAATGTCCACAGGACATACACGCCACCGGTAATAAAGCGGATGACGTTTGTCGAAATTTTGGCTTCCAATTTCATGCGACTAATAAAAAAAAGCCTGTATGAAGCAACCGCGAGTTTCTTCTCGTCTTTAGGCCATGCTTGATCGCTCATGCGTAGTCTTACTGGTAGCCGGAGGAGATATAAACTAAACGAACGAGCACATTGCCTCTAACTTATCATGGTAGCTCTGACTAATTCATTTGTTGGCAGTTTGTATAATTTGTGAAAGCAGTCGACAAAAAGAAAAATCGACAAAAAAGAGCGTGTTTCCTCTTCGACGAACAGAGAGACAAAGATCGACGTGTCGACGTGAGATTGGCTTGCATGATCTGAAGATTGACAATTGTGTCGCTTCTAGATTCATCCGACCGAATGGTGTAGGGGAATATCGTTCGCGATGTCTTACCTTCCATTACACTTGGTGTGCTACAGTTAGTGTTTCATGGCGACACGGTTGTCATTTTCTGACTTACTGTGGAATAGGATACGTTCTCAATGCAATAGAATGGTAGTCTTGAAGATGTGATGGGAGGTAAAATTACATGCACATCGCCCCAGCTACTATTCTATGACACTTAAACCGAACCTCGTTTTGGCAACGATGGCAACACTTTGCGCCTGCCACGACTTGCTTGCATGTACCCACTTTCCAAACAAGCCCGATCCAGAAAAACGTGCAAGCACATGTACATGTACATTATTTTAGAGGAGGATCAATGAGTGAAGTCCAAGTATAAATGCAACGGCGGCAAGAGGCTTAATGCATGAATGTATTCGGACAAAGCTTACTGATCTCGGGCAGTCAAGGCGTCTGTGTAACTCCGTGCATCATGGAGGTTGGCTTTCGGTAGAACCCAGGCCTTCTGGGTTTCTCAGCTGGAGTCGAACCCGTTGCACAGCCGCTTTACGCCGGCGTGATTTGTTCGGTTTGGCCAGTCGGGGCCTGGGCACTGCCGTACGCGTCGTTTGTGCCGAAAATGTAGCTCACGGTATCAGGTACCAATCCCATGTCGACTCCAGCCACCTGGGCCATGCACGACTTGTCCAGACTTGTAAGGTCACCGTTCCCGGCAACGTACGAGATCAGCAAATCGAACCCACAGCTCGCTTCTTCTTCTCCATAAGGGGTCGATGCAATCACCGAGTGCCCCGCGTAGTCGAACACAATGAGCTCCTTGTTGGGAGTATCAAGCGCCTCAAACAGAGACTTCGTGTACTTAGCAGGCGTCAGTGGGTCCAATCCTCCAGCCAGCAGTAGCACGCTGGCTGTGCTGGGGACTGTGGCAAGCTTATCCCAGTACTGATCATGCGGGTATATGATACCGTTGGCGTTGTAGCTGCCGACTCCGAATTCCTCGCATTGTGCCGACTGCTCTTTCGAGTATGCGCAAAACCAGGATAAGGATTCGTACACGGCTTGGTTCGAGATGCCTGCGGTCGTGAACCGAGTCTGCAGTTCAGCGAGCGAAGGTATAGGCGTCTCCCACATCTCCGAGAAGAAAATGACATCTTCGAGTAACTTCGAAGCAAGCGCATCGTTCACGTCCGTTCTCGACTCTTCCTCGGTGCTGATCTGGAGGAACTGCGTCAGGGCTGGGACGTCGCTGGGATCGCAGCGATTGAATCGGTACACCAACGGTGCGATCAGGGATCTCAAATTCTGATTGTTCAAGATACTACCCAATTGTCCTCGAAGCCCGGCTGATGGTGACTTCTTCGTGTACTCCGCCACCAGTGCAGCACAGGTCGAGCTGGCGTCGCTGTCGAACTTCGCAAGCAAGTCGTGAAGCGTAGCTGACAAGCTCTTGTCTTTGAACTGAGCGGCACAGTTGCTGTCTTGCGCACACAGGTTCATGAATTGCTCAGCCACCTCACCAAACATGGCGTCCCGCGACGAGTGGTAGAACTTCTTGTCCGGTGCAACTGCAGTAGCCATGACGCTGTCCAAAACGTATCCAGTCACAGTCGGCGGGTTCAACTGCATCAGACGCTGGATGACCGCCGTCCCGTAGCTCCTTCCGAACACAAAGGTCGGCGCGCCATTTGTGTATTCGGAGATGAACGTCGCCAGGTCCATCGCAGCGCTTGTGGTTGAGAACGAAGCGAGACTCCCATACGTTTCCTGCAGAACCTGCGCACAAGCAGGAACCTCCGATGGGTCGATTCTTGTTAGGCCTGATGAGGACCTGGTTGGTGGAAGTGGGTTGGCCACGCAATCCAGTCGCGTGCTGCGTCCAGTGCCGCGATGTTCCATCAAGTACACGTTGACTGCTCCTCCAAGTTTCGCGGGTAGCCTATCCAACGCCCACTCCACTGTACACAAAAAAGGCTCTCAGTTAATCGGACTCGTTAGCAATCGTAGCTGCGCATTCACTTACGAGTTTCGGAGGAGACGCCGGGGCCACCTGGAACCAGCAGCAGATTCGGGGCACTCTTGGCGTCGCCCGCCGTAGCAGCCACCCGCTTCACGAAAATCTCGATGTTCGGGTTTACATTTGCCGGCACCTCACAGACCCCGGGGTAACACAACGGGGCCGCAAAGACCATACACTCGGCGTTGAAGTTCGGGACATCGCTCTCGCCTGCGGCATCAAATGTGTAGCCTTGGCAAGGGTCCCATTGGGCCAGCGTATGACCCGCAGTGGTGTTCGAAGCGGCCGACGCTCGTCCGATCACTCCAGCCGCAGCGATACTCAGCACGAGACGAAGGTGCATGGTCGTTTGCGCCGGTGTTGGTGATGTCCGAGAAATTGGAGAATGGTTCTCGTCCCCGCACGTCAAACGCACCTGTCGTCCATTTGTACCACAGCATACCTGCTGAGGTTGTCTAACGCCTAATCGTGACTAATGTCCCACCGTCGGACGACGAACAGGGCCGCGAAGAGCTCATCACTTTAAGCTTCGACAGTCACCATCCTCACGCAAGGGCACGCACAGACGAGCACGCTATCGTAGACACGTCAGCTCTGCAATCTTACATTGGTGCGCATATAGCCACAGAAAGAGGGGGGTTCAGGCAGCGGTCGCGTCACGACCTGACGGTGCGTTGAGATCCAGTGCGAAGAGATGAGCTGCTTGGCCACCACCCGGCAGGTGAACATTTATCCCTGTCGTCAGTCGCTTTCTGCTTACGGATGGATGTACAATAGCCTCTTCATTACCTGGCGTTTGTTTACAAGCAAACCCGTGGGACAACGAATGCACGTACCCTACAAACAAACACATTCAGTTAGCGTTGGTTCGAGTTTTGGATATCCTACAGCAACGCGATGTGGCACTGCTTCCTCGTGGGTGCTTGTGAGACTACACTATTGTCGTCGAACAGTTCATGGCATGGCTGATAGAGAGAGGGTCGAGTTCCACCATCGAGTGAGCAATCGGGGAAATTGTGCTGGATCATCCTCACAAATCAGTAGCCAGTATCGCCGTCGCATCGACAGTTGGTCGTTCGTATTCAAATGGCCGCGTGCTTATGGCTCCGGTCTTTCTCGGCGCGAGGTGCTGGATAGGTGACAATTGCACGAACTATCAATTGTACAACATGACAGGAGGACCCGTGAACGGGCTACAGGTAGGACAGCCTCTCTTACTGCATGCGGAATATATTGCCTGATGTGCTTCAATGAAGCATGTACAGCTCCAAGTGGATGTGATTCGGTTCACAAGAACACGACGACGGAGCTCTTTGGATGGGCTCGCTCGTGTCTCTCGACGTGCACTGCTACACGTCTGTCGCCGAGAGCAAGCCGGTTCGGCAGTTCACAGCCACAAGCTGGCAGATCTTAGAATGACATCCTTGAAGCACCGGCTTGTCGTAAACAAGTCGCGGGAGTTTGAGCGTCCTGTTGACTTCCTGAGACACCTACGTTGGACGACAAAACACGAAGCACAAAGATGGGGTGTGAGCTGTGTATCTGCTACAGCCGATGTCTTCGCCAGCAGACAGGGCTTTGCTTTCTGACCATCAGCGCGTCTATTTTGCGGCTATTTAGTGTGCACCACCAATAACCTGTAACCTTTTTCGATCTCCGTCTCTCAGCTACTCCTCACCCCATACTTCTTAAAACACAAATCCAAGTTTATAGATGGCTTATGCACGCTACTAGCTTCACTTCTATGGTCTCGGATTTGAGCCTGACAGAATTTTCGTGAAGTTATAGGACGCTAAAGCTCGGAGAATTTCATGAATAAGGCTCGCAGCGAGCTACAATCGGCCGCCACGAATTCCTTGCGTAGACTCATTTTTCTTGATTTCTTCGAAATTCTTCACGTGCCATCCTGATTTTTAGCAGACGAAGTAGCGTAAAAGCACCATTCTCGCAGTCTTACAAGTGCAAAAAGGGCTGCTGTAACCCTGAATGGCACTGTTTGCCTCTTTCTTTTTGTCCAAAAACAGGCATAATAATGCCGCTCAGGAGTTTCTGTTTACTTAAAACGACGCATTCACAAATCCATCCAAACCCATCACGTTTTGCCAAAACTATTGCAAAGCAAAATAAGTGGCAGCATCTAAAACGTTCACGTCTGTTAAATTGATTTGGAATGTCTCAATGCGACCAATACTTCTTACGGCGTATTCGGCAGCCTTCCTAGTCATGATCTTGCGATATACAAGTATGTACCCGAATCACTTTCGACAATATTGGCGGAAGGTAGTGAGAGAGAGACGAATGCAAGGTCTTTTGGGACCATGTGGTCAAGGCCTTTTTCGAGCACGGCATTTGATTCTCCACAGAACAATCCGGTATAGGTCAGTTTGCAATGGAACTTAGGGTAGATGATGTAACAGCCGGCCGCAGTGATAGTCTCTTCCAAAAGCCCATTTTGGCCCTTGAAATTACATCGACTTAGCATGACACTCCGGGCGCACCAGCTGCCCATATAACCTGCAAGTACCGTAGATTTTTGTTGGGCGCGGCATGTTGGTAATGGTTGACGGATCAGTACATTGCTTGGTGTTGAAAACGTGCAAAATATGTGCTTATTGTGTGTAGTACGACAGGAGAGTTGTATAAGGCTTTATCGGTTGCGGAAACGGCGCAAAAATGATTTTTTCTTTTTCAAATTTAGACACCAAAAGAAAAGGTATAGGTTATAAGTGATGCGCACCGTATGGGATCACAACTGAGTACTACTGCGAGCACGCAACGACCATCTGCCGCTCGTCGTTTCACCACGTAAGATGTTATCGCTAGCATCTTTATTTTAGTATCCGAGGAAAATACGAATTTGCATCAAATAATTATGGGACTATAGAAGACGCACAAATGATCAAATTTGAGAAATATTAGAGCAAGTAGGAATATAAAAAACACGCAAAAAGTAAGGCCCAAACCAAGTAAAGAGGACAAACGAATACACGATACGAACACATGACACGAGCCTGAGATCATTTATATATATATATATGTCCATGTCTATATTGTTCGTTTTCTTTCTGACTTGGTGTATCCGGAACCCTTGCGACTCTTCTATCGACAGTCATTTGCGAGGGAGAAAAAGGGCGCTGACTCTGCAAGCGTACTTTGATACCTTTGTGCATATTCCGTCTGTATAGTCACGACCCTTCTATATCTACCGTTCATATTCAATTGGTTCGACGTTACATAAATGTACAGCTGTCGCCTTGGCGATGCGTATCGAGTTCAGATAGAAATATACAACGTGGTGTCCAAGTGTCGTTTTTCATAGCTGATAGAGATGGTAACGGAACGACTTGGTGCACCAAAAAGTCAAAATAATAGCACTGTAATCACTGCAATAAATTTATACTGCAGCCGATACCAAGGTCTCGTAGAAAATGCAGGGTGCCGAGCTGAGACTCAAAAAATAGTTTCAGTCAAAACATCAGATAGATGTGAAGTATTTAAGCAGATTGGAGAGACCAGAAGCTCGGATAGATAATGATAATTTGTAGCAAAATGACACACTTCGCTGATCGAAACCTGAAAAAGTGCCTAACCGGTATAGATTTCGATTTGATATAATATAGGTAAGTAGCATATTTTTAATAATGACAATGAAGAGTCGGTGCTGCACTTTATTTCGGGTCTGTGTGGATGTAAATTGAAACTCCGCGCGTTTCATTGACCTCACGACAATCCTTGTAATAGTAATTACAATGTACTTTGCGGACGTCAGCCGTCATGTGCGACCAAAATTTATAATATGACAATATACGGAAAATTATTGTGCATAACGAGCTAGTTCACGCTATCAATGTAATGAAATATTTTTCTTGCGTAGATCTAAAATTAAGGCACGCTGATCGAGAGCGGTCGTTGCTGGGTATATGATGTGGTCGTCACGAAAGAATACGCATCTATATGATGTTAGAAAAAACAATTTAAAAGAGGTGTCGAGTTGATGCAAAGTAGAACACGAATAGGCTATTATTATAGCAAGGAAAATGTCTAAATAAATCAGGATCCCTTTTGACTGGGAGCTTTAAGAAATAATGACGACAGAATACAGTATTTGGATCATGGATTCCTTGTATGATATGATTCGGCTCATCATACGTTCACTTGTCGATTTTAGTTTATACTTCTTTTACAATGTAATATTTAAAAAAGTTTGAGGGGAAAATGCCCCAGAAAATTCGACAATAAATAATGCCCCACGTCCTAGTAAACTCATGAAAGTGTGGCACACATAAACCACACGTCCTTAGCCGATTTCGTTTACCATTTTACGGCCGTGACCAACCCCGGCCTATTTGGAAAGCCGCGCAGAGGTTTCTTCCGCAGGCATGTTGCGCTTGCAGCCACCAGTTGCGGGTGCAGGCGCGAGATATATGGACGTAAATGCGTTCTGGTATCATCGGTCGCCGTTGTAAACATATTCAATTGGTGCTCCTATCGTTGAATCGAATGATATTACTTTCGTTATAGTTCTTTTAGTTGCTTTAGTAAAGTTGCTGCTGATGCTGTTGCTACTTCTGTTGTCGTAGGCGCTACGGTTGCTGTTGTTGTCGATATTACCGATGATGCTGCTGCTGTTACTGCTGTTGTTGTTGTAGATGCTGCGGTTGCTATTGATGTTGCCATTGTCGATATTGCTGGTGCTGATGCAGCTGATAAATTTAGTCGTTGCAGTCGATAAGGCGCGTGCACGAACGCCCGCATTACGCGCGTGCTGGTGCTCAAATGAATGACATTTTTCGTGTGTGTTTAGCTAGAATAGGACGAGTATGGTGCTAGTCTGACCGAGCTCATTTTAAGACTAGTGACACGGGTTAATATTAAGATGAATATGTAGCAACTTGCACTCTAGATTGCAGCGCCTGCTGGGAGGGGTTGATTAGGTTGTATAGTTATCATACAAATTGCGTTGAGAATCACCGCAACCAGACTAAAATGTGTAAAGATTTGCTGCGTTAAGTAATTTAGGGCGTGATGCCTTTTTGCTTTTCGTAAATAAAAAGGCATTTTTTATTTTTTCCATATATATATATACGTATCGTAAACATATAGGGTAATTGCCATTTAGTACTAATATTCTATATATTTATGAATGTAATGGTTTTCTGATATAGTGGCTAATGTCCAGAGTCATATTTTCATACGTTTCTATCCTTAAATCGTATTAAAAGTTTCATTCTTTTTGATTGGTATTGTTTTATTATTTGCGCTGTAAAGATTACGACATTATTCTAGTTTTCTGAAACAATGTTGCACAAATGGGTACACATTTAAGTAGCTTTATCTGTCAGTATCTCAACTTTTGCCGTATAGGGGCGGACATGATATGATGTAGCCTAAGTCAGTACTCATTCGATCGTCAGTACGTAAAGTTTACGGACATAATTGCTATAGAATATCTACATCGTTTTTGACAGTGCACACAGTACAAACAATGCTACCCGGCTAAAACTATAATTTGTGATTGTGTAAAAACTTCATCAACTGTGATCTTGAATATTTTAAAAAACACTTAGTATAGATCTCACCTTTTCTTAATAGACTACGTTAATATGGATGTCGTGATCAAGGTTACTTTACAAATTTTTAAATGACTACCCATGTTTACAGGATCCGCCAAAAGCTGGTATCTTTGATCCTTACGTGATATTTCAATATTTATGTGCATACGAGTTGTCGTGAAGGTATTGGTTTTGTATATAATTTTATAAAAATTATCGAATTTGATCTACCTAATAAGTCTTTACAGTCCACGTTTATTCTTTTGTGATCGCCGTTTCACTTCAACGTTCTTGATGAGCTGTTGCAACTCCTCAAATTGATGTAAATTAGAAAAAAATCGAAGAGAACGGATCGAGTACCAAGACTAAACCCCCGATTCAACCTTTGTTGACTAGTTCACTCTCCCAAAAATGATATCACCATGAAAGGACAAAAAACTTTACAAAAGAGATGTACGGGTGAAGTATAGGTTAATTTTAGTAATTAATTGGAAACTGCACGCGAGTATGTGCTCGAGGAGATGGTTTTTTATTAAAAGAAAAAATATACAAAAAACTATAAGCTTAGGTTGCTGACAAAAATTAGCCGATGTGGAGGGATGTTGAAGCCTTTAATTGAATTTTTTTGCACCCTAGAAATTGATAATGAAGAGGTAAGCACAGATAGAAGGAATGCTGAAATTATATTTAGACAACAGAATTCAGAAGACGGCGGCATTAAATAAAAGTCACCCCGTAGGGGTGGCTTCCTGGGGTTGTAATGGGCAACACCCTTGCGTGAACTTAACGCAAGGGTATTGGTGCCCCGACAGACGAACACAAGGCAAGCGAGGAAGCGTAGGTATGGTAAAAGTAGAACTGTTATATTAATATAATTAAGTCTTTAACCACTGTCTCTCTGTACGACTTGACTCAAATATACTAATCTAACTGAATGTATGGTGACGTCTACTCACCACTCATTGCGCGCGTCTTGCGGCGATTGGTGAATTGATATCGTCAAGATATCAACCAATGAACAGACGCTTTGGTCGACCCATCAATATCACCACTTTGGTGATATTGTACAAAGAATATTCAACTTGATATTATTTATTGTCATTATCTCTCAAATGACAATTCCATGTAACGGGCTGCCCCGTTACATCACCCCCCCTTAACTGATAGTCACCGTGTGACAATCGAAAATATGAAGGCCACCCGTTGGCCACCATTGATCCAGGGAGCACTTGTTGGGTCCGTTCCATTCCCTTTCCGCCCGACCTCGCGTAGTTGACATGTCTATGCGGGGTGACTTAAGACACGCACAGCCCGCTGCTGTGACAGCCTCTGCGGCAGACGATTCGTCGTCTGCCGCCCCTTCTTCGCCTGCAGCAACAGGTGCTGCAGGTGCACGCGGTACCACACCGCGTGCGCACGATGACCCTGATGTAGAGGTCATCTACTCTGGCGAGTCAGACGTGTCTGACTCGGGCAATGCTCCAGAGGCGTCTCGCTCACCGGCGACGCCTCAGTATTCGCCAAGACCACTGCCGAACGAACGGACTCGTGATTTGCATCACAGTCTGTTCGGCAGTGATGACGATGATCAGGGTGGTGAGGATTCTATCTCCTCACTACCGCCGGCTCGTGCGTCTTCGCACGAGCGTGATGACGATGGCGCGAGCCGTCGTCAATCTGGGAGCCGTGGTACCGACAAGGGTACCACTGTGAAGCGTGATGATCTGAAGTCGTGGCGTTTGCCTGAACGGCTCATCAATGGCTTGTCTCACGAGACAAGCCAACACCATCGAAAACCCTTATTTGATGCGACTGAGCTTCACGGCTTGGATCTCAGAGCGAGTAACGTTCGCGCTGGGGATGAATTTCATCGCGATGTCTTCCTTAGACATCGATGGAACAACGGCAACCAAAAGCGTGACAAAGCCTAGGTTTTGGCTGCGTGGAACGCGTTCGTCCAAAACGTAAAGCCTTTTGGACGAGAAGGGTGGCTCAAGAAACTTGAGGCGACACGCCTCGGGTTCGAAAGGCGAACGCCAAACGGTGCTAGGTACCGGTTGCACAGTTTGTCGAGTGAGGCAGACATTCCTTGACTCTCATGGGGAGACCCTTGTGCGAGTGGTGTTGACAACTCGCAGCGTGCACATAGGGACGTGTATTCCCTGAGGTCGCTCTGGGGAAGGGCACACATCTCGGCTGAGATGCGTGACGCGATTGCAAACTTGCAATCCGTCTACAAGCGCCAAAAGCGCGTGTTTACCGATGGGCCACAGGACTCATCGGATGGGTCTCGTCATACTAGCGGACGAGACCTTCATTATCCATCAACAGCTGAGAGCGGGGCTCCCAGCTGGTTCAAGAGGGTGGATACCCCCGCCACTGGACGAGGTAGCTCGTCCTTGATCCTGAATCGTCACGGTGATTCAAGATACGCTCCACTAGAAAGCGTTGACAACCGTGCGAGTCCACCAAAGGATGTGGTGGAGGAGGAAAGACCTCCTCCAGAACCCCAGGCCCACCATCTCGACCCTTACGAGATGGATCGCGCAATCGACGAATCGCGCGATGATATGACGCACGAGAGTAACAGGCGTTACGACCTGTCTGATTCCTTGCGGAAGTACCGCAAGGAGCACGAGACGGAGCATGCGAAGCACCGCGCCGATTATGCCACAGGTCGCAGCTTCAGGTCGAGCGCGACGTCCGCTCCCTCGTTGGCGAGCTGGCGACAGCTCGCGGAGAGATCTCTCGTTTGAGTTTCGAGGTCTCTCATCTACGCGACCAGACGGATCGTCTGGAGCGCGAACGCAAGAACCTGATGGAGGTTCTTGAGCGTGGGGGCTATCTTCATCGGAAGAAGAAGGCTCGTAGTGACAGTACGACCTAAGCCTCCCCACGTAAAACCTAGGATGCGTGCGCATCTTACGTGGCAATTCGATCGTGTATGCATTGCCTTTGCGGTGCAACACACGAAATGGCCCAATGTATTTCGGCAGTAGTTTACTACTGCCGACACTAGTGACTGCATGTCCAGGTAAATTTACCGCTGACAGTAGTACTAGGTCATTAACTTGAAATGAAAGAACATTCGCTCTTCCATTCTTGTCTAAGTTCCGTTTCTGACGGTCCACCGCATTTCCGATGGAGTCCTGAACGAAACAAACCACCTCTTCTCGAGTCAGCAGGAAGTTCTCTGCTGACTCTTTGTTTTGTCTTCAGTGCGCTTCGTGCGCACTGCTAAGAGATTGCTCTCTTCTTCAGCGAGGTTGTCTTCTTCCTCGCTGGCATAATCGTTGACGATGCTGAATATACCAGCATCGTCATCATCATCCGAATCAATAATAGCGTCGTCGCTATTATTGAGATGATCTTCTTCATCGATGTCGACTTGATCGACATCGGCATCATACGTGACGACGTTTGCGTCGACACGTGATGAGCAAGATCCAAAACGGTTTTTGCTCGAGCGAGTCCCTCCCCCCCCCTTATCCAAGAGTCACACTTTAGAAGGATGGGCACACGTGGATGGCGTAAACCATTCACGTAAAACGGTGTGTGCTGTGTGAAGCATGCACCGAATTATTGATGGCAAATTCCACCATGGGTAGGAATTCGCTCCAACTCGGAAACGAGTGGACATATCCTCGAAGGATCTCTTCGAGGACAGGGTTCGCACGTTCCGTCTGACCATCTGTTTCGAGATGGTCAGAAGTGGACATCTTCAATCGTGTTCCGAGAGTACAGAACACGGTTCGCCAAAATGCCGCCGTGAACCGAGGGTCACGGTCGGATACTAGTTCACGGGGTAATCCGTGGAGTCGGAAGATCGTGTCAAGAAAGACACGAGCACAACCTTGAGCCTTGATCGTCTCGGGTACAGCAGCAAGATGGACCATCTTGCTGAATCGGTCAACAAACACAAGAATATCATTATTCTTCTGATCGTCTTCGGAAAAACCGAATACGAAGTCCATTGAAACGGACTGCCAGCACTCTGTCGGAACAGGCAGAGGCTGCAATGGCGCACGGGATGAAGGACTAGGCTTCACCCGTTCACAAACCTCGCAAGCACGTATGTACTTGCGGACAAACTGATACTGGCGTGGCATGTAAAATTCACGACTTACCGTGAGGTAAGTCTTTTCTCTACCACGATGGCCGCCTGTTGGGGCATCGTGACACTCATACATGATGCGTAAACGCAAATGATGATGAGAGGGTACGACGACACGAGGCGTGTCGTCGGCAACAGCTGTATATTACAGCAATCCGTTGCGTGTACTATACCGATCCGATGAGGATCGGTACAAAGCCGGTAAATCCTTCATGAATTTACTGGATGGATTCACCAGATGATCCATCAATCGCAGAAGATCCTTATCTTCTGCGTATGCCTTTCGTACGTCGTCAAGTAAACTTGACGACGGGACACTGACTGACAGTGTCGCAATAGTGAGCTTATACTCACTGTTGAATTGTGCGTCCGGCCCGAAATCGGGCCGGCGCGAGAGCGCATCAGCGACGACGTTTAGTCGTCCTGGTTTGTACTTCACGAAGAAGTTGTACTCCGCGAAGAAAGACATCCACCTCGCCATTCGTTGCGAGAGGTGTGGAATTTTTACGGCCGTGCGTAATGACGCATGGTCCGCGTAGACAACAAACGGTCTATTCCCCAAGAGATAGACGCGGAACTTAGCCAGTGCGTACTTCATGGCAAGGAGTTTCTTGTTATGCACTGGGTAATTTCGCTCAGCTGACTGCAGCTGACGCGACTGATAACAGATGACGCGCTCCGCGCCATCTGCGTCGAACCGCATTTACGCACAGCCGATTGCAAACTCGCTGGCGTCACAGACCACATGAAATGGTCTGTCCTGATCGGCAATCGCCAAGATCGGCGATTGCATCAAGCTTTGCTTGGTACCCTCAAAGGAACGCTGGCACTCAGCGTTCCATGACCACTTGACATTTTTCTTAAGCAAGCAAGAAAGATGAACAGTCATCTCGGCGTAGTTGCGTGAGTACTTGTGCAAGTACGCCGATAGACCAAGGAACTTCCTTAGTCCCTTGACATCGACTGGCACTGACCAGTCGGTTATCGCCTTGATCTTTTCGGGATCAGGGCGTACGCCGTGTTTACCCACGATGCACCCAAGAAGTGGTATTTCGCTAGCCGCAAATATACAATTCTTGAGGTTGGCGTACAACTTATGCTTGCGCATAAGTTTAAGAACCTGACGAACGTGAGTTCTGTGAACTTCAACGTCCGTCTTTCCGTACATATCCCGGCTATGGACGAACACATCGTCGAAGTAACTCGGTGCGAAGCCTCGCACCGGTCTCAACAGATTTGTGACACATCTGTTAAATGTTGCAGGGGCATTGGTCAGCCCCTGTGGCATAACTAGCCACTCCCACAGCATCCCGCTGGGGGTACTCACTGCCGTGAACGGGATGTCCCGTTCACGTATGAGGATCTGATAGAACCCATCCACCTGATCCATGGACGAAAAGATGGTAATCTTTGACATACCATCTATGATTATGCCCTTCCTCGGTATCGGCGTCTGAGCCGGTACCGTTGCAGCATTCAACTTGTTGAATGCGTGCACTATCCGCCACCCTCCTGTGGCCTTTCGCACACAGAAGGTCGGAGAGCTGTGAGGGGATGTTGATTCCCTCACATGGCCCGCTGCTAAGCGATCGGCAAAGAACTTGTCGATCGCTAGTACTTGTTCACGAGGCAGTGACCACTGCTTCATGACACAGTACTTCGAGCCCGGTTTGAGCTCGATCTCGTGTCGAGTGCCTTTGTCCTTAGGAAAATCGCAAGGTACGGATTCAGGGAACACATCCCTGAATTCGATCAAATCCTTATACAAAGGATTTGCCTGAAGTGACTCCCAGGATTGAGACGTGTATCGCTCAATCCGAGTCTTCTCATCGAGGACACTTTCATCCATCGATGAGCTGCTGAGAACCCGTTCGTTCTCAGCAAATACTGTTGCCGACCGAATGTCGGTCACATACTCTTACTCTGCGACGAGTATGCAGATCTGCTTGACTTTGCCACTACGCAGATCACTCAAGAACCGTTTCGGTTCTAGCGTTGGCAACTGAGTTATCTCCGAAGTCAACTTCGGAGGCACAATCAGATCAAGCGTATAAGCGCCTACGCTTGATCCGTCATTAACCAAGACGTTCAACGTCTCGGTTTCTTCCTGAGAACTTGCTTCCACAGGTTGCTGAGGGCCTAATCCCTCAGACTGCGACTCTTGAGGAATTCCTTCCTCAAGTACGTGGGGACTTATTCCCTCGACGTCTTCCGACTGTGGCTGTGCAACCACAGTCAGGAACCGATCCTCTACGGTCGACTCTCCAGTCGACCTAGGATTTTCATGTTGCCCCTTGGGGGCAACAGATTTATTTCTTCTAAGATGCTGCCCGCTAGGCATGCATCCATGTCCCGGTCCACTCGACTTATTCGAGTGGTGGACCTTCGACGCAGCATGTGCATCTGTACAGCCGCCGGGAGCTTGCTCCACAGTGTAGTGATCAACTACACTGTGATCTTGTGCAGTCGTGCTAACGACCGTACCGCAAGTGAGGCCATCGCACTCACTCGAAGAACATCCACACGCTTGTGGACGCTCCAAGATGTTCATCAGATGGCCATCTGATGAACAAGCAGCAGGCATCTTCACGGATCGATGCTGCCAGCTCACCCTTGGCTCGTACTTTCTGAGCCAAGGTAATCCCAGGATGACATCGAATTTGTCATCCAGATCTAGTACGATGAAGTCATCATCGTACTGTTCGCCCTCCAACGTGTAGTTGATTCCTACTACACGTTTCTCAACGGTTATCGATGCGCCTGTTGCAAGGCGCACCGTCATCCTTGTGAGGGGAATGTCGCGCTCAACGAACTTGAGCCTACGACCCTCTAGTGACTGGCGACGAACAAAGTTGTTCGACGCCCCACAGTCTACTAGGGCACGAAGCGACAAATCATTTGTCGCTTCCAACTTCAAGGTGATGAGCGAAACGTCATTACCAGGGCAGAGACACACAATGATTGTGTATCTGGAGCAACTTTCGTCAAGAGGTTTGCAAATTCTCTTGAGGTTGCTGGATCAGTAGGGCGCTCCGCACCTACTGACCCCGACCATTTTTTGATGGTCCGTCTCGCTGTTGCGGCTTCGCAACAGCGCTGGACCCACGCCCATTGCCCTTTCTGGCGAATGGTCGTCCATTTCGCTCAGTACTGTTTGGTACTGGGCGTGGATCACTACACTCGTATGCGTAGTGCCCTAACTTCTGACAGCGATTGCACCTCTGCAATCGCTTGTTGTTCGAAGAGCGAGGTATCTCGCTCTCAACATAGCAGAGGTCCATTGGTTCTGGACCTTCGATTTCTTTTCCTCTTGGCGGACGATAAGAGTTTGAGCTAGCATGAGCATGTCTCATGATTCAGTCTTCATGTTCCGCGGCTGATATCGCATCTTCCAGCGTATTCAGCTCAAGGCGGAACAGGTGGCTCCTGACGGGCCCTTCTGCGGTCCCTTGCATGAACACCGTAATCAACGTGTGTTCATGGACTGGAGTGGTAGTTATACTATTCGCGAGGAGTCGTATATGTTGTGCGTAAGCGTGCACATCACGCCTACCCTGCTTGAGTTTCAGGATCTCTGAACGAGCTCTGAACGAGCCCTGAACTCAGCCCGTGGCGGCTCAAACGTTTGTCTGAGCCGGGACTTGAAGTCATCTAGCGACCTAAACACATGTGGGTCGCTACTCTCGAGCCCCAGGGACCAAGGTTTGGCACGCCCAGCCAAATAAGTCTGAGCAAATGTGAGTTTCATTTGCTCATCTTCGACGCGACGAGCCCTTAAGGCTCTGTCGAGTTCGACAAACCATAGTAACAGGGAGTCCTCCGGGACTCCACTGTACTTGGAGATGTCAACTTTCATGACCTCGGGACGACGCGCATGTGCCGTCCCGCCCACAGCAGCATGGAATTGCTGCTGTCTCAGCAGCTCTGGATATTGAGCACCGAGTTCTTTCATCTGCTCGGCCTGTGAGAGCCTTGCTGGTGAAGCAAGGCTACTTTCTCCCTCTCGAGAGCAAGTTCATTTTGAATGGACTTGGCGATAGCGGCATGTTGTTGGTCTCTGTCTAGAGACTCCAACATGGCGCTAATGGCGAGTTCGCCTACGGTAGAACTCATTCGTTCTACCGCACTCCATTCGATGTCACTCAAATGGGTAAACCCTTCACGCGTGGCGTGAAAGGTCTCTTTATTATCCAACATGTTCAGGTTGGATGTTGTGGTCCTTGGAAGGACTACAAAGTGCTACCAGGTGTAACGGGGCACACCCTTGCGTGAACTTAACGCAAGGGTATCGGTTCTTCGACAGACGTACACAAGGCAAGCGAGGAAGCGTAGGTATGGTAAAAGTAGAACTGTTATATGAATATAATTAAGTCTTTAACCACTGTCTCTCTGTTTGACTTGACTTTATTATACTAATCTAACTGAATGTATGGTGACGTCTACTCAACACTCATTGCGCGCGTCTTGCGGCGATTGGTGAATTGATATCGTCAAGATATCAACCAATGAACAGATTCTTTGGTCGACCCATCAATATCACCACTTTGGTGATATTGTACAAAGAATATTCAACTTAATATTATTTATTGTCATTATCTCTCAAATGACAATTCCATGAAACGGGCTGCGCCGTTACAGGGGTAGTGGTGCAGTAGGCTATCTTTACGATGATGACTGCCGTTTCAATCCCATCATTGTGTACAATAGTCCTGAGGGTCTCAATAGCAGTATGAATCCCACAGTAGCTGAATAAATTGCCACTACCTCTCAGAAAACCATGGTTGAAATATGCCGGATATAGTGGGTCGTTCGCGTACCCGAATATTTCTCACCAAACCAACCATGAGAGTCACACCGATCGCACTCCTAATTATCCAGTCGGTGCAATATAGTGAATATAGCTTCTTAATAGAAACATATTATAATGTGTACCACGCCACGCGAGCCGCGATTTGGAATTTGCAAACAGATTCCTGCTATGCCGTGTAAACGATTGAGCAAAAATGTTTCAGACGTGAAGGAGATATATAAGTGTATGATACTTGATGGTGTGTTGTAGCTATTTTTTGAACTAGAGCGTAGTGGAAACCAAATTTATATATATTACGCTGTTGTGGTATAAATAAACATAACATAAAAGATGCCCACTATCTACAAGGAGAATTTGATTGTGTTCCTTCCGACGTTGAATAATTTTAGCTTCAATCGCTGACGAAACGCCCCTATTATAACGGCTTGGGTCTCAATAATCATCACCATCTATATTAAATGCGGTCAGCCCATTTATCGATGCACCTTCAAATACGAGATACCAACGCGGCTAATATGACCTGAAGCCAGTTAATAATCATATTTAAAAGGCAAAATTTGGGAGAAGATCGCCGATTCCTGAGTGCCACGAAATAAACTGCAATGGTGCAAGGTAATATGCGAGATTATTTGTCACATATTACATTAAAAAATACCAGTATTGAGAAGTCCTTTAAACGTATGCAATCATATGAAGGCTGCATTACAATGTCATCGCGATCAACGCATACCACAATAATGAACCAGAATTAAAAGCTTGTATTACAGGAGGCGCGTGGCGATTTGTCATGAGCCACGGAATTCTAACGTCGCTATTTGAGTCTTGAATTATTAATCTAGAAAGAACAGTTCTCATAGAACCAGGCGACAAGCCTTGTAAGCTAGAATCTTAGGCCTCTTAAAGTTTCAAAAAACTCCCTCTCACCTAGTTACATTTTTATTCCCTAGATGGCTTGAAAGGCGAAAAAATACTTCCGACATATTTTAATTGTCTTCATACGCAGGGACCCACACATAGTTCATGATCAAGATCTCAAACAATTCTAGTTAGGAATACGACATGTAAACAAATGCCAACTCTTAAAATGGCGCTCTCAAGTTAGATCGTCGTAGCTTAGCGAGAGCCCTACCCCAATATCCTTTTCTCGATCTCGGGTAAAGTTACCCCCTTTCTAATTTTTACTCATTCTTTCGACGGCCAAGGTCAGCATGACTCAAAGTACCGGAACATTCGCCGTTCTTTCTGCTGACAGGTAACCAAGGTGAGAGGGGGAGTAAAATTAATAGAAATGAATACACTCCCGATAGTTTTCGCCCGACAAGAAAACAGTAGGAATCAAATTGGCATATATTGGTATTCATTCCTCAATAATATGAGTGTAATTGGTCTGAATTAAACCCTTTTTCTGTAAGTCCCTTGTAGAATTCTATAAACGGCATGGCTTTACCTAACCATTAGCGTAAGGAAATCAAGTGAACTAAGAGACTTAAATATTACAATGAGCTTTAAATTACTTTAATATTTAATAAGTTAAGCAATGTATCTTAAGCTCTACTTTCTTCCAGTATCCATTATCGCAGACTAAGACGCATTTCGTATTCGGAGGAAACATCTCTTTAGTAGATTATGTTCTGGTTGAAATAATAGTTTACTGGTAGCTACAAGATAAATGATGAACTAAATGCATTTTTGATTAACTATCGTTGATGCAGATTGGCATTTCAAATTAAAAAAATTCCTGTCCGGCATATAAAATTAAATCGTAATACATACTTGATTTAATATTAACGTTAATTTCTTAGACTGAAATAAATCACGTATCACCAAGATGCTATGATAAGTTCGAAGGCGGTTGGGAAGCAACCATATGTTACCGGTTTCCTCAGTTAGGAACTGCATTCATATATTCTTAAAAGCACTTAAATAACCTTGTTATTGGTAATTATAAAACTTTACTATATATTAGGTAAACTTCAGCATATCCTTGCCTCCTGGGATTGCTGCAATCCTTTCAAGTTACGTTATTCTAAATTAATTTTGTTTTAAAAGCGGATGATATTTTTTTCTTTTGATTATGGGTGCGATAAGGAATGTTTGGTCAATCTGATGTCTCTTCGTTGGATTCCTTCTTTCCTAGCGACGGCTTCAAATATTGTTCTCAGCAACTAATTTAGCGACTCGATTTATATACAAAAGTGTTACAGCAAAAATATTGGAATCGAACAGACCTTCATTTTTTACCAACGCTGCCAATGTAAGCTCCCTTAGGATGCTCATATTATATAGATGGATATATTTTGCAAAACAACTTTTACATACTTCCAGTTGGAAAGTTCTTGGCATATCTTGTTATTACATACTTTGAATTTTGTGGGCAACGAATGATTTTTAATTTCGTCAATAATCGTTTAAAGATCTTACCTTTTAATGTTTGCGACATCCTTATTGGCAAATTATAATTATTGAAGTTTCCGTTATTCTTTTACAAGACGTAAGGTTTTCTTCGTGGGAATTATAAGTCATATAATCACATATATATTTTAAACGGCCATAAATCACTGACAGATCACGTCGTTACCAAAATGGTCACCCGCTAATGCGTCCGAACGATAAGCATGCAATTAATCTAGCGAACATAATTTTGTTGCCTACTTCAGTCATTTTTTGGTTAATGCCATATTAAAATGTTCTTGTTTGTGTCTTTCTATCAATGACACAGCCAGCTTTCAAGTAAAAATCGTTTTAAATTTTGTACATTAGCCCATAATACAATAAAAGTGTTTTTTTTGTAACGCGTCTATCTTCGCAGCAGGTCACTTTGATTTGATGAAGGTATCCATACCCCTATTGAAAAAATTACTGAGTTGTGTGGTTCACTCATAGATATATCTAATCTTATCTTTTGGATTAATTTTAAGAATATAAGTGTATATTGACACGTATATACCTCACAAAATTTTGATCTTGGTGTCTACATATAACAATTATTTTTCTAAAAACATACTATAAGATATTTGTTTTTGAATATTTTTATTGCAATGCCTCCGATAAGACCTAAAATAATATGAAGAAGGCTTATTAATTGTAAATTTTTTCAATTTCACGTGTTTACATTCATTTATACTTGTAAAACATACTGCCGGACGATTAAGATGTAAACAAATCTTATCTATATAGCCCTAGAATATCGGACAAGTTTACAAGCCGCGCAAGTGCCAGTATCATTTTCAGATAGATGTTCCTTGCTTCCGCTGTTTTGATATCAATTTCGATTATATAGGGGCCTTTGCCATGTATGTCTGTCTCGCAATAAATAAAGATGTAAAGGGATTTTAACCAAGTAAAACCTATCTCTCAGATTAAATTTTTCTTGTTAAATCATTTATCCGCCTTACTTAAGACACAATCAGACGTCATTTATACACACATAAGGGCTATATACGTTTGTTTACAATAGTCTCGACAGTGATTTTGGATTGCTGCTGCCAATAGGGTCGGTTTTCTCACTGTTTATGAGATATTTTAAAGGTCATAGTGATAGTGCTATTGCTAGTGCTAATGGATCTATGCAATAATCTAAGTCCGTCGACTCATAAATTCTTTAAGGTAATCATTGGTCAATATAATTTCAAATTTTTTAGCTTTGATGTTTTGCTCTGGGCTGAAAAGCATTATTTATAGTGCCTTTTTGGTGGAACTTATAGTACTTGATGCAATGTAAAGCATGCTTTACAAAAACAAAAGCAGGTTTTTCGAATACAGATCTTTGCCCGTATCGCCGCTTCTTTCAGATGCTATTTCATAAATTGGCGAAATAGGTTTGACCTATTCAAAAGTTTATAATGATGTTTATCAACCGCCGTAAAGACACATTCTATGCAAAATTGCTTTATGTAAGAAAAACACTTTACGTGGTAAAGTGCGCCAGACTAATTCGCGATATTAGTATCGAGGTGATTATAACAGATGACCTTTATAAACCCAAATAGAAAGAATGGGATTTAATCATTTCGGATAATGCTTCTATAGCTGCTAATAAAATTATGCCGCAATCGTCCTCTTTATTTCTCTACATGATCTCCTAAGTTCTGCAATAACCACCATTAAATTCCCTAGGAGCAATAAAGGCGCAGAAGTGCAGCCGCTACGTTGCAGCAAGCAATCGGCCCTTAATTATCAATCTCATTAGTATGTACTTCCAGCTGTTCAAATGAAATATGACAAGATCCGAGTGTTTAATATTGTAACTTGATAAGTGTGTCATCTAAGCATCTGCTGTGGCCGCCGATCATTCAGCAACCTGTTAATAGATGCGTCGTTCTTTCGTTACATATTGAGTGTGTACTTTGACAAACGATGCAGCGGGCCTGACCATCTTGCCTTAAGTCCAAAGTTAGACGGTCAGTACCGATTATCACTCATGCATTGTTTTTCATTCTTTGATTTGATTCGGGTGAAAGCTGCATAGGGAGGGCCTATCGACAATCATTGGCGTAGACTAAATATATAGACCCATTTGTATATATAGCGGACCTATAGTGAAAGGTTTAGACATATTATTTTAAATTAATCTCTAAGCGTACAGTCATTGCGTATCTTCCTATTCCTTTTTACCCCTCAGACGAATTGATCGCTGAAAGTGATTCTTTGACGTTGTATATGTGCTCGCAATTGCAATTTACTATCATTCGTACGTGATATATTACAGTGGCCTCTGACATCAACTTAATGGACCAACAGGTCGCCCTAAAACGATACTGTGTTATGACAGACACATACGCTGACCACTTTTAAACACTATATAGCCCCTGATTCAGCGTCTTTGTTATTAATTAATCATAGCAACATTGTTCTTTTCGACTGCAATAGAAAAGACAATGTACGGGTCTCCGTTGTGGTGTCGTCCTTGACTACTATATCATCTTACACAATGGTATCCTATTATAATTGTAACGGGGTGAGCCCGTTACACAAAAATTGGTATGAAGGTACCAATTTTTCCATATAATCTATTATAATAATATATAAACAAAATCACTCGAGAAGAGTTATGTTGACGGAATGTTACCTCGAGTGTAACATTCTTCTGGTGCTCCCCTTAAAGGTTGATGTACATAGTATATTAACCAGAATAATTGGCAAACGCTGCTGGACGCGCGCAATGGGTGGTGATCAAGAAGCCCATATAAGAGATTAAAGTAGTTATATATTGTTGAATTACGACAAATATGGTTTGATAACAGTAACTGAACGTTTATAAATACAGTACTACTTTTCCTCAGATAGAGCTTTTCGAGTTATGTTTGGTTCGGGTGCGCTTCCTTGCCACGTGTACGTGACGTCAGAAGCACGAAGTTTTGTGATAAGTGTACACAAGTTCTTGTGAGTCAATTAGCATGAAGCGTGCCATGAACACTAATATTAAATGTTCACTCACCAGTGTTTCATAGCTTTCGACATTCGCCGAAGTGAAAGTATATATAGATTACAATATTCGAAATACGTGTGATCATAATTATACTAGTCACGCTCCTTGGCGCACTTTATGATGCTACCCTCACTAGCATCAAGACATAGTTGACGTTTGCTTCGTTACTACGCTCTCGATCTATCTTTTTTATTTTATTGACATATAATTCCTTCTGCTACTTAAAAAATATCTGAAAACCTTTAAGCTTCTTGCATCAGCGGCATTCCGCTTACCTCTAACACCTTTATCTCAATTTACACTATCATAGTCTAAATATTTTATAACAGAGCAATGGTGAACCCGAGGCACCAGAATATCACGGCAAGTGTTCCTTTCCCGTATAGTCGAATTTAAAACACTATTATATCATCTCGACTCATTACTGGCTACAAGACGACCAAAGATCATAGGCAGAATCGATAAGCGTGCTATATTCTTCCTCACCATGTGAAGTGGCCATATCAGCAAGGTGCCTTTTCTCGGCAAATTCGAGAAGTTGTAATCATTACATGTCCAACGATTGATTTAAAAAGATGAGCTGACTAAATTCAAATGAGCGTGTTGGTTCTTTGAGCACATTCCATATGAGACTTAGTAATTGTATGAAGATCGTATTTTTATTAACATAATGTTAAAACTGAATCCATTTCGTCTTTGATGCACACGTAGCCATAATTCATAATTATGGTTATACCGACGTACAGGTATTGTGTCCGATCGAGTTTTAGCTTTGTCATATTTATTTATGACGTTTTTGGCAAAAAAATCGAAGTAGGAATTGGTTTTGTTACATTAGTAGAAAACTGATGCCGCCAACAGGAAGAGCAGTCGCTGACTACAAATTAGTAAAGAGTTAAATTGGTCCGACCAAAATTATACCACCGGCTCTATATTTAAATTGTATAGATACGGATACGCGTCCTGTATGTTTAATAATCGTCTGTTTGAACTACGTCGTCCACTTTATATGTGTGAAGAAGTGGATGGAATATTGGTTAATGCAAGGTAATCAAAAAGGCTACTGGGGTACTTGGACTGTGTACGAAGTTCATATGGCGTTGGGATCGAACCCGATACGAAGATTTTGGTCTAAGGTGGGTTACAAAGTAGAAAGTAGCTGATCCTATACTAGATCCCTACCAAGATCCGATCCTAGACTCAGTCAGTAGAAGACATAAATCAAGGAGCTTTATGTGTACAATATACAACTTGTTCCTTGAGCGACGAGTGTCGAGATTTTTTTACATAGATATGCGATATCTTTTCCAGGATGGATCTTGTCCATCCGAATACATCAAGAATGACGCTTCCCGTCCATAAATAGAGGCGCACCGGTATTGTTCCGCAAGGTGCTCTGAAGGCTCTCACAAATGTCACAACAACTGCGATCGGAAGCGGTAAAAAGCAAGGGAGTCAAGATTGAGAGATGGATCAAGTCGTCAAGCGAAAAAGACCCACATATTGAGCAAAGCAATCTCGTTGAGCCCCAGGTATTTCATACCGAGTACCTACAATCGACCTGTGCTCGTGTATAAATTTCTATACGACTACTTTAGTACCAAAAATGTTGAAGTTTAGCACCAACACGAGTACATTTTGAAGAGTGCATACCGTTCTATTAATAGTGCACTATGTGATATAGTTAATAAAGATCGAAACGAAGTACCTTATCCGATCATTTTTTGTCTGAGCTACAGTAGAGAGGCGGGATTACATCGGCAATTTTGTGAACCCGCTCCAACACTTACGACATAAATTAAATAGCAGATCGCTGGATCCAATTCGTGAAACACACATATTGTTACCCTCTATAATCCACACAATGCGATCTTGGCATTTGTATCCGATTGAGCCGATTATCGATCGCAGAGAATGTTAATACACATCGAAAAGCTCATTCAACCTTAAAATTATATTGTAGGAACCTTTATGCATTCCAGATGCACGGACCGCGGTTGTGGATGCTTATAAGCATAAGTATTAATTGCACAACGCGATAGTGATCTTACACTAACCTCAAAACTAAAGCTACGGTCATTGTAAGACGGACTGACATCATTAAAAAGTTTCCCTATGCCATCGTGCCAGCTATTCTTAGTACATCTATGTGAACTTCATACTTACTTGAGCTACGATTTACATTATATGAATATTGTCTAAATACAGTAGAGAACGTATTTAGTGTACGCGACACTTATCCATGTGTAGTAACCTTCGCCTCCAAGCACAGGATATAGTGCCCATGACACTAATAATGGTGTGACATTAATTTGTGTGCGGTAAAAGTAGTGTCCGTGACGCTAAATGAAGCAAATTTAGAAGTAGTGTCTGCGCCGATGTGTATCGAATTGGGGACCAAATATAATATAAATACTAAACCCAAATTGGAGGATATTGAGCCGAGGTTACCTCCGCAAATTTGTGGGCACATAGTTATGTTTGCAAAATTCGAGCGACCTACACTGTAGTTAGGGTTGTAGGCCGATAATTGGGCTGCGTATGATTTGCTCTGCAGTAGTGCGATAAAGAAATTGTTCTGGTTCTTTTCATTCAAAATCACCATTTTTGACATACCTAGTTCGGATAAGATCAACATTTTTGTATAAAGAGATTGATTTTCTTTGAAAGACCAATTCTGTTTTGGAGAATACAAAAAATTGCCAACGCGCTGTACTTCTTGTATGTTTTCTAATTCCTCAGGAAATTCATTTAGAATTTCTTGGACTTGGGATGTCAATAATTAGCAATTCACTTTCCGTTCACGTCATGCGACATTCCGCAGCGAATCATGGCCTTGCGGGTGTTACAAAATTCCATTGTCGTCGCGCTTCATGTGGAATAAGTTTTGTCGATTGTGTGATTCACACGTGAATTAGTGTCCAGGGCACTAATTGCGGTGAGACAAATATTCTGAACGGACGCTAAATACGGCGAGCACTGAAGCGGATCGTCCATAGAGATCGCGATCGCACCTCAAATCACAACATCCCCATCCTATTCGATTACCATGATAAATTACCGAAGTCATATTTACAGTTTCCATACATCGTGGCAAAAATTTCATGGTTGTGAAAATCTGGACGAATCAATGTCATGATAAAGTGTTGACCAAATGTCAATGCACACGTCCTATTAATCTCAAGAGTTGCTTTTGCAAAACTAGTTCATATACAGGATTATAAGAGGTAACAATTTTGGGATTATTCGATCCAAAATATATAAAGATCAAATTAATTAGCTGGGTACTAAAAATGATAATGAATGCGATTGAAAAATCGAAGGTTACTATACCACATTTAAGAGTATCCTGAAGTATGTGCTGTGTACAAAGCACGATTTAAGCGACGGTCTACAAGAAGACCTCTATGTGCGAATTGGAAGCTGTCACCGATTTGCAACAGCGTAGCGTACTGAAACAATGTATATTTTGGTAGAGCCTTGAATATATGTTAGTTTTGCAAAGCCCACATAAAAAACACGAATCGTGATAAGTTTGGCTTCAATCAAACAGTTATATGTACTAATTTTTTTGTTGGTACATTATACATATCGTCTTAAATGTCGACGTATATATAATTCCAGTTTGAGCTATAATTTACAGTGGTGGGATGTGATATTTTATTCTGACGTCAGCCACATAGAATGTTGAATCAAATTTGTTCAACGGATGATTGTCAAACGAGAATAATCGTACTATTTGAAACAGGCGTATTTAGAAGCGTCAATATATGTTGTGTATTCCTACAATGCGTTAGGTACAGAAGATACGCTGGTGTTTTCACTGTGCTCAATCACGACTACAAATTAGGAGTCATTTGTAGTGATGGAAGTCTAAAATGTGGATCAGCTAGAATAAGCGATACGTGAAGTTCACCACCGTTTGTAGGTCGGACGTTTAATCGATACACTTCGTTAAGCGTTTCAATCACGTGAATGTTCGACGAGTATAAGCGTCAGTATTTGATTTCCGGTCGTTATAACGACTGCACAGGACCTTAGTTGGCTTTACTCATACACTTTTAGGCAATATGCCGGTAGCTACATTACAAAACAAAAAGAGCCAAAAGCTTTTACTCATATTATTAAATTATTTTGAAAAATGTATGCCTCCCTGCCTAGCCTATACGAGGAATATATTAGTGTTGCCTAAAAGTGGCAATGCGGTACTTGTATCAATTGTTAAAGGCGACGATAATGGTAAGGTAGTTATAGCGTTACTTTAGCTTTTAAAGTTTTATTTCCTACTTAAATTGTATTATAGGTAAAAAGTCTTTGAAATTTATAGAAGCGAATTTTGATTCCATGATGTTTAAGTTGAGCCGCTCATTAACTTGTTTTATTGATATTATCAATAGGTGACGTAGGAAATAAATTAAAAAAGGCGTAAAATGGCTTTTGTGAAATATTTATAGTAGCAAGTCGAATTCTAATTTATATATGCTGCAAATTCAGCGCACGAGCCCACCATTCAGTCATCTTATATGCCTTACGGTTGCACGACAGCAGTTTGATAGACAGAGAGTTCCTCATGACAATACAAGAATTAAGCGTTCACGCCACGGTCCTATAGAATATTATTTAAAGGAAATGCTTTGTACATTAAAACGACCGTTATCACTGGCATTAGTTCTGTTTCATTCCGTATAAGTATCCTTAAAATTAATAAATTCGACATGATGTTGACAAAAAAGTTAGATATAATACTATGAAGAAGCCAACACTATCTCGTAAACAAAAGTTATTGATCGACACTTTTTTTAATCACATATAAGTATAGACAGGAAGAGGTCAATCTCCCCATATTTATTTTTTTGCCAAATGTTATATACAAGGATTAATATCAAATAGTGCGTGCATTATATGAGTAATTTACTTAAACGATTCCGTCTACGACGAAGATACCCAGAAACGTCGTCATGATAATTAAAATTGTCAAATAGTACGAATTGTTTTTTAAAGAAATACAGGTATGTATATGATTTCCTCTTACGAGTAAATATCATTTTCAATGTACAAACATCAATACCACCATCGGCTGGATTTGGTCATGGCAACTAATGCTGCATGGGCTAAAAAATACCGTTATATCGATCAACCGATATGTTGCTGAGCGGTCGAGACCGATGCATAATTTAATCGAATTACATTAATGACGTTTACAATCAAACCCGGTTTATTTGTGAAACGGCAAAACCTCAAGTAAGTAGATATCACGTTTAAAACCGACATAAAGTAACGCGTAGCCGTAATTGTTTCACGATATAGTCGAAATTTCAATTTGATGCACGCAAAAAACTGCTTCATGAGTCCATCCTTAACACAAAAAATGTAGGGACCGAACCGGTTGTGAAGTGGGTAATTGACTGGTCTAGCCGAGCTGAAAGTCCTAATAAAAAAGTTCTAAGGCGAGTGGCATAACTAAAAGTATTATTGCTGAATCATGCCGCAGATACCGTGCTTTTAATTTCATCGCACAAGAAAATTAGGATTATGTATGTGCAATTATTAAACAGCAGCTTATATAGAATCATAGCATGTCTAATTGCAAGGAAAACGTAAGCGGTTGCAGAATAAAGTCCAAACCGATTTATGCCTCGGTCACACCAGCAAACTGCATTTGGCTGTTTGCTAGTGCTGTATGAAATATGAGGGTCGAAACGCGTTGCTTGCTATCCTTTTAGACGCACTCCAAAAAAAGCATTTTTTATATGTCAACCGAAGCGTTGTAATAAAGAATGAAATGGCTTATCTTCGCGTGGATGGTCTACAAATAGACCGTTCGTTGTATTCACTGACGATTCTTCGTACTTCTTACCACAAACATTTAAAACCTTTTATAAGAGTTAAGACTTGCCTGTCATTTAAGGGAAATATTTTCTTCCGTAGATGAAAAGTAATACGAACCTATGACTGCCACAAGTGAATTGCACGGTCAATTCTAATATGTGGTTGCGCGTCGCTGATGCGATTACGCAAAGCGGCTGTTTAACAATTTGGGTTGCGTAACGCGCATCAGCGACGCGCAACCCTAAGTTCATAGGGCCGTGCACTCCAACTATTATAATCATTCCACGGATATTACATTTGTATAATTTGATCTTGTATCATCTTATTCACTTAATGACGTAAGTTAGATTAATGCAAACAATAATGACCTCGCTAATTTCATCTGCTACGTCTTATTTATCCAAGATATGATTTCGGTGGTGGATCGACCGCCATTTGGTTAGTGCTCATATTAAAAATTGCTAATATATATTACAAACTGTTTACAAAAACACAGCCCATGCCGTCGTTCATGTTAAGGATGAATTGATTCGGAGTATAATATGATATTGTTTAAATAATATAATATGTGGGCATCGTGCCCGTAAGAAAATATCTAACGGTCAGTTGAGACCTAAGCTCTTCCACCATATTTCGACTCACGCATGTACATCATTGTTGTCGAGATTCTCAACGAGAAAAGCTACAGATTTAGGATCAGTGATGGAAGTGGCTAATAAGTGACTTTTTAATTGAGTTTTCCACAGACTTGACTATAACGAAAAATCATATTGTAAACGCTTATCTGTCCAGCTTGATGTTGCATATTTTATTTTACATTGGTGAAATTTGGTGGAGGTATGAGCTTATATAATGTATAATAATAATCTTTCAAAGACATTTAAAGCGCATCCAATGGTTCCCTCCGAGAACTATATTAAATTAGAGTGTATAGGTAATACGTGCTCTATTTTTTAATAAGTTGCTAGAGATGTCTACATCTTACTTTCAGAAAGATGATTGGTACATAAATTACATAACCCTGTTCTCAAAATAAATATGAGAATTTGTCCAATTTTTTCGCATGGAGAGTGTTCTCACCGATCGACAAGTTTGCTTCGTTGAAGTATTATTGCATGTTATGGATACGCATATATCATTTTTCGTAATCCGTTTTCACCGTATACGCTATAATTTAATATTTTTAGAGTGGTTCCCATGAAATGAGATCGTTAAGGACTGTTGCAGCAGCATTTTTAAGTATGCTTTACAAAATCTGAACAATTGTTACTGCGAATGCCGATGTCGATGTGACGGAACCAAATCCAAATAATCAAGTTTAGAATGTAGATAACTATGATTGACAACAGTTGATGATAAAGATGATGCTTCTTAGCACAAAAAGGGTCAATTTAAGTAGCGCTAAATAGTGAAATCCTATTAAAAATATAAAAGTTGAGTGAAAAAGTGATCGAACAATTTCGCAACGGAATGATGAATGGCTTTTCAGTTGGTAGTCAAATTTTATATATATAATGAGGTGGAATATTTTCACTGAGTATATTACGCCATCCGCGATCGCAGGCATGCACTTAAGCACTTACGATCGCGTTAAAAAAAGATATCGATCCTTGATATTAGTGAGCAATACGCTACACCTAACCTGCAATCGTTTTTAAACTTAAATATCCGACCGCGGTCGAAAGGAAGTCTGAAAGAAACAACTAGGTAGGTACGACCACACGCGATACACGATCGACTATCGAGAATTTAATGGCTATCCGCGATGCAAGGTCAAAGGCAAGATCACGTCATTTAAATAGCTATACTAAACCACACGATCCGCGTTTCGTACAAACATTTTTGAAAAATGCATAGAAATTTAAAACTTTTTGTGTCATTATTAAGTGTCAAGTGCAATATGAAAATAAGTTATGTGAACAAAATAAAAGATTTAGACTAACCTATTTGTGCTAGCAAATATTATTATGAATATTGATTTAAAGTGAGTTTTTATACTATACTACGTTTGATTTAAGAAACAAAAACTGTAAAAAGACATATATTCGGAGCTTATATCAATCAAAAAACTTACGAAAATTCGTACGATAAAAATCTAAATATCTTTGTAGAAATTCGGTCTTTATCACTCAGCTTTTCGTTGTTCAGCAGCCATTCCACCAATTGGGGCCTCTGATTGGTTATAGTGGCAAATCAGAACTTAATATTCAACGACTTCCCTGACCCCTGACAGCATCCACCTCGCACTACCATTTTGACCACCTCTCCTATCTTTTATTTTACGATTAACAGCCTTGCACTCTTCAATATAAACGCTTTGCCGCACGCATTAATCTCTTTTACAAAGCACATGCATTGTGTTCAACAAACTGCCTTATCAGTGTCTGCAGAACTAAAAGAGCCTTTAATCATCAGTACCAATAATTTAAGTCTCATATTGGGGTTGCTCTTTCGAGAAGTACCTGTCATGATCGGTTTCGATTCGTCAAAATCACAAATTTCGGACTTCTAGACCTACTACTAACAATAAATCTAACGGTAAAGTTAAATTTACTGGTGCTAATGGTAATGATTGATGATAGGTGCAGGAATAATAGCCGGCTGCTTGGAAGATTCGACATCTTTGGAGCCGCACTGGATCAATCAACGTAGCATCCACATGCTTAAACAGGGATGGTATTTGCTGTATTTAGCATATGGAACGACCTCGTGTCTGCACTCGCACAGGGTCACAGATAACGATCTCAGAGACTGCCAAAACACAATTAAGGAGAAAGCGCTTGCGATGGGATGGGGCATCGACATATTTGCCTGCAATCTTTCATAATGCTGTCATGATTGCAACTGGCGAGGGCACGACCGTGACATCATTCAACATAGACCGATATTAGTACATCTCGATGAAGAAATGCATGGGCATTAAGATAGCCTATTCTAGATATTAACAAGCCTAACAGTTGAAGTTATTAGCCTGTCTCTTTCAGTCCATGCAACATTGTCGAAGTATACACCCTTGACAATACCCATCCTTTTTAGGCCGCTGCTGATATTGCTGATGCGCAGCACGTAAACCTCTTTTCGAAATTATTACGTTTACCGGTGAAAACATCGGACCAAGCTGTGTGTTTACAATGGCACGCTAATTTGCATTTTCTGCACAACAACAGCAAAATGACCTTCACAAGCAAGGCAAACTGCCGAATCCACCCGAGAGTAGGTCACCTTAATAAATGAGTTGTTGGAAAGACACGGGAGATAATAATCGATGTATCATATAACCTTCTTGTTAACACATCAATTTATTTCTTGAGAGCAGCATGGGCACTCTCTACGCGTGATGCCGTAACGAAAAAAATGACGTTTATTACGCAGGAAAGCATCGACATATTTCTCCTTTAACGTATTTCAAGTCGTCTTAACATGGCGCATCGAGGCAGCAGGTAAGGTGGCATGCATTAAGCTAAGTTGAGTCTCATAATCTTCTATATTTTGGCAGCAACCACTCTGTTCCAAGCCTTATTGAACCCTTCCTAGGTCTTCACCCTTTCATATGTTACCTTTGCTTGGCCAAAATGTTTTAGCTGATATGCCAGCGGCATAGTAAGCAATGCGCGCTTGAGAACGTCCCGGCCAGCGCGTTCTTTAGTGCAAGCTGCCTATTAGTAACAAAGGTGATTGCTGTGTCTAGTCCATACGCCTGGATAACTTCTTGACTATGACGCATTGCCCACCGGTAGTCGGCCGAAGTCTCGTCCCGCATGAAATAGTAAGCAAAGGTAAATGTACCGTTTGTTGCTGTGACACCAAAAATGTGGAGGAGACTGAGTCCATTTCTGTTTGTCTTGTATGTTGTTTATATTAATAAAACACAACCAGCACTGTTCTTTCGACAATTCTCCTTTGCCAATCGGAATATTATCAGCAGGTGAGTAAGCTGCTGTTGTGGGTCAACCTGAAAGAAGTAATCACTTGCTTACAAAGATTTTAAAAGAGCTGGTAGCGGAGAGCCGTCCACCATCATCCTTTTACATTCTGCATGACGCAGGTCTTAAACGTCTTGAGCTGTGTCTAAGGCGTCATAGTTCTGTCGCAGTGATGTTACTATGCGGCTAGGTGTCACGCTAGCACGTGTTAGAACCAAGGCTTCTTGCCGAGCCTCCTTATTCAAAGTACGCCTTCGTGGATAGGCAGAACGGTTGACAAAGGAATTGAGGTTGTGATCTCCATTAGCAAATTGTATCATCCAATCATCAGCTTCTCCTTTACGTATACTGTACTTAAACAAGCAGCCAGTGCTGCGACGGGATGACATTTTCTGGCGAAGTCTAGCACCTGGGGATTTGACTGGGGGGTTTGACTGTAAGCAAACAAGAGTTACAGCTTTTTAAATCACAGATTTTCTTATTGTCGACCCTTCTCATGTGTGTAGTAACAACAACATAGCCTTTTAGCTGCGCAAGAGCATCAATTGCGGCTCCTGTCTCATCCACGGAACCTTAAGCAAGCTGCTGAAGGGGTGCATAGCTATTTATTGTGAATTGAGAGAGAAGAAAGGTGGTCAAAATGGTAGTGCGAGGTGGTTGCTGTCAGGGGTCAGGGAAGTCGTTGAATATTAAGTTCTGATTTGCCACTAGAACCAATCAGAGGCCCTAATCGGTGGAATGGCTGCTGAACAACGAAAAGGTGAGTGATAAAAAAAGGAATTTCTTTTTTTATTAAATACCGTTTGATTAGGTGGCGGACGTCGTATGCTACCGCACCAGACGTGCGCGTCTTTGTTTTTATAAAAAATTAGCTGATATAGACGACATACGACGCTGCCCCGAAGTTTACGGGCTAAAAAAGTGGTAAAATATGGTAGACTTATTTACGTTTAACATTATTCAAGCTGCTATGTGTCAACTTTTCAACGCCTCTGCAGGATGCGTTCCTGGCTACTTGAGGTACAGAAACAACAGAATAAATGCTATATATAAGTTACAATCTTCGAATTATTTGGCCTGGGATCAAGAACTCTCAACACACCCATTAACTGCGGTCGGACGCAACAATACATCAGAGTACAACGTAAAACTTTGAGATGGTGCAAGTGGCCATGAGTTCAATCGCATTACATTCTAAATGTGTATCAAATCGATATACGCGAGATATCGGTGACTCAAATCGAACACTATACAATTGTGCCCGTAATAGTGTAAAAATATCCACAAATGGTCTAGGTATGTCAAAATCGGTTAATTTAACACCGGCAAGCGTCTACCAGAACAGTTCACCCTAACAATGGGTACAAAATGTGGAGAAGAAAGCGTTTATCCTAACAATGGGTAAAAATGTGGAGAAGATAGCGTAACACACAAAAACGGAGTTTCCCCCTTACTCTCGGATGTCTAAGCGCAAGTCTAGAGTCGTGAGTTTACAATTCTGTGATCGCCGCTCCACCAATCTATCTTAAGTCTACAAAGCCACACATTCAAATATGTAGTAAAGAAGTAATGGGCCACCCCGTTACATAAGTAATTTCGATTAAGTTTACATGTTACTTAAGTAGGGGTGTTGCTTTCGAAGTAGCGAAAGTAGCACGTCGTATCTTTTATCTGGTTGAATGGGCTCAGCACCATTATTAGCCAGTAAGATATTGGCATGTACATTGAGTGGTTCCCATGAGTCCAAGGGACCCATTCGTAATTAGGATGATCCAAAAGACAAAAATATAAACAGAGTTAAAAAAACTTAACATTAGACTTGGGTTTTGAGCTTCCATCAAAACAATAGTGTACGTTAAGTAACGGGTATTCTAGCCCCTTTACACCTGGTAGCACTTAGTAGTCCTTCCCATGCCCGAGTTTGGGATGAGCGATTCGTCGTACTTTGACGTTCCGGACGTGAGTCTGGAGCACGCGACTTTTCCCCATCTCACCGGTGTTGAATGGGAATCCATAAATTGCCTCGCGGCGATATCTGGAGAGGCATTCGTTGTGTCGCTGATGGACAGCGTCTCGCCATACACGACTACATGGCTCACGAGCTCGCCAGATAATATCGGCGAGGTTTAACCCCCTCGCAGACTTCACGGAACGATGCCGTGAAGATGGAGACATCCGTCTACTCTGGCGAAGGAAACGAACGCTTGTCTTTGTCGCGTTCGTTTCGAGAAGTTGACATTGCTATCGCCTCGAGACTTATTGAGGCTCCTCAAGCGAAGGTCAACTTCCTTCATTCCCGTCTCGCTGTGAAAGCCAAGGAGTGAGCCTAAAGTAAACTCGTTGTGGACGAGAACGCGTTCCTTACTCTGTAAGTCATCCAGAGTGACCTTCGGCTCGCCTGTGAGCCGCCACAGGAAAATAGTTTGATGCGTTCAAGATTCCTGTCCTTGCGACAAGGTAAGATGTCCATGCGCGACTACGTACAGATGACTCGACATCTGGCGTCGTGCATTGTCACGCATCCCATGGACATGTACACACAAGTGAACGTGTTTGTCGATGGCATGCGTGAGGGGCAGACTCGTCTATCGCTGGAACGCGCGGAGCCTGACACGTTGGAGGAGGCTTTCGCTATCTCCCTCCGTGCGGACTTCAGAGTCACTAAGGCCCATACCAAGCCTTCAGTTGTTACCGCTGTCAGATCAGCGGGCCCGGAACCTATGGAGATCGATGTAATTGAGTCGTCGATTGACCGACGACGCGCTACGTCCTACAAGGGCGACGTCCGTAGCGGACGTCAGATGATCTGCTTTCGATGCCGAAAGCCGGGACATCGCGCGGCTGAATGCCGCGCACCAGCATCGAAGTCAGTACATACGACGGACACCCATCATAAGGGAAGTGCTCCGCTAACTCGTCCAAAAAACGGACGAGACCAGTAGGTGCAGAGCGCCCTACTATGTTGAAGGTAGGTCCGGGTTCACTGGTGGCAGCCTGACCTCCCAGCCTATCAGTGCTGTGTGCACGGTTAAATGCCACCACCAAGAGTGGTGATTCACGCCTGATTATTGTTAATCTACATGTCGCCGGTATCTGGTGACGTCTACGAGCGCTCCTGGACTCATCAGCGACAAACAATTTCTTTCGTGAATCCTGCGTGTCAATGCTGCCACCCAGCATCCAGGTCCACGAGGGACCTGGCCAAGTTGTTGTCAAGCTCGCTGACGGGAAACTACGCCGCGTATCGCGGCGCGAAATGTCGTTGCCGTACACTTTTGACGGATTTCGCAGCATTTACAATTTATTGGTGATTGAGATGAATTATGCATTCGATTGCATCCTGGGCATGCCATTGTTGGTAAGATACAAGCCCAAGACCGACTGGTTAGCCATATCACTGAGACGTCGAAGCATATTCGACGTCAGCGAAGCGTTCACCTATCTCTTGGTGTCTCCAAGTGATTGGCCGAACGTTACAGTCGTGGACCGTACATCCACGCCGCCGGCGGTACACAGAGTGGGTGATTACCTCTCTATATCGCTTGTTCCGTGCCCCTACGCACGAGTGACGATATCTCCTCACTTTGCACTGAGGAGTCTGACGTGGACGAGCAGTGGCTCCCGCGCGAAGACGACGCGGTCGAACAGAGGTTCTCGCACGAGAGAGCGGTGGTCGAACACGAACAGATGTTCCCACCTGCACCCATTGTGGTCGAGCAGAGGGTCCCACAAGGGCAAGATGTGGCCGAGCTGGGGCTCGCCACCGAGTGTGACTTGGATGGACAAGAGTCTCTACGTGCGAACATGATGGTCGAACAGGGGTTCCCATCATCGCCCACTGTGGTCGAACAGAGGTTCCCACATGAGCAAGACGTGGTCGAGCAAGGGCTTCCACACGAGTTTTTGGCGGTCGAGCAGGGGATCCCGCATCATGCGTCGACGGACGAGTATAGGTTACTCCCGTCGCGCAATTTTGACACCCTGGATGAGGGCATCCAACGTCTAGAGGGGGGTGCGGATTTAACACCTGACTGCGGTTCGCCAGCTTCGAGCATGTACTCGAAGCACGATGGGGACGCAAGCTACGAGAACTCAGCGTTGGAATGTTTCCACGCTATTGTGTACGTGGACGGGAGTCTACAAAGGCGCCAATACATTGTGTCGCGAGTCCACCTCGCGACGCGCCGTCGATTACGAGCCTTCCAGGACTCTTCTGAAACCTTTTTCTACGCGACCTTAAGGGAGGCACGGTGGAACAAGTATGTCTGGTCACTAACGAGGTGACCTATGAGGAGAATGAGGAGCGAATGACGCGCCCTCTAAGCGCTGAACAAAAGTCAGCGCGTTAAGAAAGATTTGCGTCGCATTCTTGGGAGGCTCTGCGCGAGTCTAATAACCCTGTCTACGACATTGCTCGAGAGTACGCCGACGTGTTCCCGGAAAAATTTCCGCCTGAACTCCCTGCCGATCGTGGCGTGCGGCACGAGATAGATCTCGTTCCATGATCTAAATATTGTGTGACACGCCAGTGGCCGTTGCCTCGAGACCAAGTCGAGGCTATTAATGCATTCTTTGAAGGTCATTACAAGGCCGGTCATGTGCGTGAGAGTGTCTTTCCCCATTTGAGTCCAACCTTCTGCGTGAAGAAGGCTACGGGAGGCTGGCGTATAGTGCATGCGTTTAGCAAGCTCAACGATGCCACTATTACTGCTCAAACGCCTATCCTTAGGTAAGACATGGTTCTAAACTCTATGTCAGGTAGCGTCATCTTCAGCGCCATCGATTTGACCGATGGCTTCTACCAGATCTTGATGCGACAGAGTGACATACAACTCACTACGGTGAGCACCCCGAGCGGTATGCTATGGAAGTGGCTGGTGATGCCACAAGGATTGAAGAACGCGCCAGCCACTTTCAATCGCATGGTATCTCAAGTGTTGAGACCGCTTCGAGACTTTGCTCCTAGCTACTTCTATGACATTTTTGTCCACAGTCGCACTGGGGGCATCTCAGTGCTGTCCAAGTTTATCTTCAACAATTGAAGCAGGTGTTCCAAGTCATGCGGAATAACAAGTTATATGCGAATTTGAAGAAGTGCGTATTCTGTGCACCGGAGATTCCGGTGCTGGGCTGCTACGTGAGCAAATCGGGTGTTCGAGTCGATCTAGAGAAGGTGTTGTCAATCTGTATTTGTCCCACACCCAAGAATCCTACGGAGTTGCGTCAATGGCTCGGTCTAGGTAATTACTTGCATAAGTACACAAAGAATTACGCCGGTTTTATACACCCCTGTAGTCACTTCTGAAGAAAGACGCCACGTGGTCGTGGCGCCCCAAACATCAAGCTGCCTTTGACGCAGTAAAGAAGAGCCTGGCGTCGGCGCCAAGGTTGATACTCCCTGACGACACCAAGCCGTTTCACGTGATGTGTGATGCAAGTGACTTTGCAATTGGTTGCGCCCTCATGCGGTTTGATCATGAGAGCCGTGAAAGAGTCGTGAGCTACCAATCGCGACAGATGAAGCCGGTGGAGAAGAACTTTTCAATTCACGATAAGGAACTGCTAGCGATGCGCTACGTACTCATCGATTTTCGTGTCCACCTACTCAGCGAACGCACGTTCGTCCTGTATACGGATCATGCATCGCTGCGAACAGCAATGAAGAGCCCACACCTGTCACAACGGATGGCACGGTGGCTCTCTTTTTTCTCCGAGTACAACTTCGTCGTGCACTACAAGCCAGGAAAGACTTTCATTCTTGCTGACGCACTGTCACGACGTCCAATTTATGATCCTCGTATGTCACTGAGTCGTTCGGCAACTGACGACGACGATGAAGACGATCGATGTGCGACGTGTGTGTCGTTGAATCTAACTCAATTCACACCCGAGTTATGAATTTTTCGATTAAATTGTCGCGGCTTACGCGAACGATTCGAATTACGCGGACATTATTGCCTATCTGCGCGCTTCAGAAGTGCTGCAATGAAAGCTCTTTCGCGAACGAAGCGTGAACACATTTAACGATACAGTATAGACGGTAATTCGCTGTTATACAGCATCGATGAAAACGATGGACCTCGAACGGTGACCGCGAATGACTTGGATTTGCGTACTCGTATCATCCACGAGTACCATGACGCCCCGATTGGCGGTCATCTGGGCCGCGAAAAGACATTCGCGGCTGTCTCGCGTGACTCCTTCTGGCCCCACATGTACAAGTGGGTTCTCAACTGGGTTCGCACCTTCGAAATTTGTCAGCGCGTGAAGCCATCTCCATCGTCGCAGTCACCCGTGCGACCCCTGCCAATTGCATCTCAGGCTTGGAGCTCTGTCTCAATAGACTTGATCTTCAGGCTTCCAACAGAAGGCCAAGACCGAACGGGTATTCTGGTCGTTGTGGACAGATTCAGCAAAATGACACATCTGGTGCCTGTTAATGCAACGATCACCGCGGCTGAGACCGCAGCGCACTTCATAGACACTGTATTTCGCCATCACGGTCTACCAGACAACATTGTCTTGGACCGTGATCCTCGTTTCACATCTGCCTTTTGGACGTCATTGTTCGAGTTGCTTGGCACAAAGCTGCAAATGTCGTCAGCAGTCCATCCGGAAACGGATGGGCAAACAGAGAGAGTTAATCGGGTCCTCGAAGATGTTCTTCGAAGCTATGCAACTTCCTTTACGAGTTAGAGTGCATTTTTGCCACTCGCGGAGTTTGCACTCGACAACGCGGTTCACGCGTCAACGGGGTTGACGCCATTTTTTGCAAATTTGGCCCGTCCTCCTCGTGTGCCTACTCTTCTTGCCGTGGGTCAACCCACGGCTCTTTGTAGGTCCGCTCTGGCATTCTGAGCGCGAATGTTGTTACCCGTTCCAAAGTGAAGTCTTCTGTTTTGACGCCACGTGACGTGGCGTCTTCGCTAGCTCAATGGACTGCACAGACGCTGATTGACCCTTCTTCGGGTATGCGAAACCCTAAGGCCAACTACGCGCCGATTGAATCGGCGCGACCAATTGATGACATGGCGGTGTCAGAGTTTATACTCCAACGTCAAGCCATTACGAGGTTTGTACGCGATACTCTTTGATCTGCAGTGGATAAACAGAAAGGTAATGCAGACAAACGTGGAAGAAGGAACACGAGTACATTCAAGAAGGGTGATCGTGTATTGTTATCTACCTAATGCCTACGAGATTCAGCAGTAACCAATCTTGGCGCGAGAAAACTTGCGCCTAGTTTCATCGGACCATTCACGGGACTCAAGGCGATCGGCGACGCATACACGCTGGACATCCTTTCGTCACTGCGACTTCATACGACTTTTTACGTCGGAAGGCTCAAGGAGTATCGTCCAGCTACGCTTCACGGGTTGGCTCCGTCCTCGGAGTCAAAGGCTCATAGTTCGACCTTCCCTCTCGCCTTGCTTGACGCGCCAGTGACATCGGACGCGGCTCCGTCCCAGTCTGCGCGTGCCCAAGAACCTGGCGTTTTAGGTTCTGCATCCGTTCACGCAGCTCGCGGTTCGACTGTTGGATCTCGTTCGCTGTTCACTCAGCCCGCGCAGCTCGATCAAGGGCAGCTTCAGCTTCCATCTGGGCATCGACAGCCTTGTTCACAACCGCATCTACAGCGTACTGGGCAACCAGGACGCCAGCAGTAGCACTGCGAGGGCCCACCACCGCTTGTGGAAGCGGAAGGTCAGAGGCGCTGGATTGTGGAACGCTAATTGGGTCATGAGGACCCTCGTCGCGACACCATGAGCGCGCGGTTCCAACCGCGCGCAAGTATCGTGTAAGTTACCTCGGGTTTCCACCCGAGCAGGATACGTGGGAACCGCGTTTTACGCTTCTACGAGACGTTCAAGACGTCGTTCAGGCTTAGGAATCCGTGCATACGCTTAAGGCAGATTTGGTCCACAACCTGTATGTTCTCGCGGTGAGCGAGAACGAGATGAACGACGACAGTGTCGTGGTGAAGCGTCACCACGACTACCGGACCAAGAGTGATTGCGAGAACGTCGTGGTGAAACTTCATTACGACGACTAAATGAAGAGCGACGACGAAAACGTCGCGGCGAACGTGTATCGCCACGATCGTGCGAACGAGAACGTCGTGGCGAGCGCATAGCACCACAATCTCGAGCACGCGAGTGGTGCCGCCAGCGTGACGCGCCACAATTAACCGCAGTCTTGCGCTTCCATCAAGCTGCGCTCATACCGTCTGATCCAGAGCTATTCATACTCGCTGAGTGGATACTCAGCGACGTGTCGTTGCCAAGACTCGCGATGGGACGAGGCATCAAATCACAAGAGTAAAAAGATTTATATTACGTAAACGTAGCAGAGTCGATCTACGTTCCACGCGTTTTTGCAGATCTTCTCGTGCAGTACACCGATTCAATTATCGGCGGAGATATCCTCGCGGTTATACAGCCACTGCTGAAATTTTTTCCGTCTTCAAGCATCCGGTTCCTCCGCCGATGGAACGCGCACCAAGACCGCTGGAGCGTTTCGTACAAGATGCCATCAAGAGTATTTCCGCGCAACCCACGGAAACGCCGTAAGTAGTCCTGCATCGTTTCGAGAGATTCCGGAGCTCGAGCTCCGGACACGTCGTACAGCGCCAAAGGGATCAGGTGCTGATCCATAACGTGGTCTACTAAACTCCCGCTAATTGTGCGCGTGAGGGCTTTAGTGTTGGCGTCTGCGTCTTCAGTCATCGTTTGGTTTGTGCGTTGATGGGTCTTGTAATTAGGCACTCACGGTTCGTGAGTGCTGTCTTGATAAGGGGGTGATGTAATGGGCCACCCCGTTACATAAGTAGTTTTGCTTAAGTTTACGTGTTTTTTAAGTAGGGGTGTTGCTTTCGAAGTAGCAAAAATAGCACGTCGTATCTTTTATCTGGTTTAATGGGCTCAGCACCATTATAAGCCAGTAAGATATTGGCATGTACGTTGAGTGGTTCCCATGAGTCCAAGGGACCCATTCGTAATTAGGATGATCCAAAAGACAAAAATACAAACAGAGTTAAAAAAAACTTAACATTAGACTTGGGTTTTGAGCTTCCTCAAAACAATTGTGTACGTTAAGTAACGGGTATTCTAGCCCCTTTACAAAAGAAAGCAAACGAAGTTTTTATGACCTACAGAGACAATCCTTTTCTAACAGGATTTTGACGCGAACACAAGAAGCGACAGAATTTGGATCGTTGCCACAACTGAATAATAGAATATTCGATATTCGATAAGCGATGGAGAAGTACTGCATCAAATATTCCTGGACATGTAGTGCTCAACGTAGTCAGTGACACCATACTTCCCAGTTTAATATCTCTGAATATTTTTCACCAAAAAGGCAATTTATACATAAGCAAAGTGTTTTGTAGAATACACAAGTGTCCTAAACTTTGCGTCTGACGCATCCACCCGTTCATTAATACAAGTTTTCTTACGCCGACGGGAAAGATAATTGTTCCTTTCGCATTATCAGTCAGATTTTTGCGTCTTCAATGTTAGAAATCTTTTTGGTAGCAGAATTCCTTTATCCTGATGGGTCCATTTCATCGAATTTTATCATATAATATAACTTACACTAGTTTGTTGCCGCGTTGTATTCATTACAAATATTTGTATATTCAATTATATCTAATTGTATTTGAATTAAGTGGAACTTAAATGTACCTTTGTCATAGTAATAATTAGTGCGTTTCTCTTCATCTTCGCAAATTCAAAACACAACCCAAAGAAGATACGACCTTTTAGTTGAGATAAGTTGTTCTTCCACCTATAAAACAGCTGTTAAAATTTAACAGTGGCAATCTGATTCTTGAGTAAACGTATTTGGGTTCGTCGCAGGTCAAATATGCATTTACAGTTCCGTTTATGGCAGCGCGGCGTTTCGCTTTCCCATGACATGTGAATGCCTCGCTCTTAATGTGTATTTATCACTCATGATCTCGTGCTGCAGTACGTTAAGACCATTCCGATGTTTTGGGAGAACCGTTCGTACTTAAATAATCTAGTTATACGTAACGTGATTGAAAACTGGTCAAAAACATCTCGCATCTCAGCCAATGTGTTCGCCTTTCCAATGAGAACCGGAAGGGCGAACGATCGTTGTGTGACTGTGACATTGGATGCATAAGTTGGACACGGTTTGCCTTTATACAAGACATAACGAATCAGCCTATTTGTTAAAATATAACAATTATATTGGACAGAGAGTTATTATGTTTCTGGAACTTATTGCGCAATCCATAGAGTTTGTCGAGACATCCAATTTTCTGCAATAATTTTTACATTCGTCAAATGAGCCCCACGATCTCATCATTGCTTTAAACGATAATCACCACAGCCGCTGCTTCATTGATGATTAAAAGAGTCTTTAAAATCAACCGAAATTTCTTTTGACGGTCTTTGTATAACACTTACGGAAGTGCAAAAGTTATTTATACAAAGAGACAAAAATTACCTAATTTGTTGAACAAGTATTGATTTAACCTTAACAACGTTAAAGACGCACCACCTAGTATTTAAGATATCTCGACAATATGTCGCATGGAACACAATACTTGCGTTATTCAATTGGAGGTAACCACGACAGAAGATTTTTTAGGGTGCCCGACAATGCGTTATGAACTTGACAAAACCAATATTTCGTGAACATACCCTTGTAAGTCAAATCGCATTAAAACTTAGCTTAATAGACTTTAAACTTGCGTAATTGTAATCCTCAATATCAAACGCACGACATTTTATAGGGCATGGTGAACGAGTTTGTCATAAAATAACGACCTCATCGTTGTTAATCTCGATTCATTAGTCGCGTCCGATTAGCCAAAATATATGAGCGAAGGTCCGCAGTGCACAATGTACTCGAAGGAGGTGAGAGAGGATTTGGCTGACATCTGTCTCTGCAGAAATGAACTTCCGATCGTCAGATACACACAATAGTAAGCATACAATCTTTATCGTTCCAGGTATACGTAAAATATGACGCGATGGTTTAGGCGCAAGTGCATATGGTGCTCCACCGCATGAAAGCATTTAATGAGATGGGAATATAAAAGCCATGGCTCAGACCAGCGAGTTTTATCGTTTTCATCTTTTCACAGCATGATCATTCTTTTATCTATAAATTGTCTTTAGTCACCATATCTACGGGTGATAAAAAAAGGTTGTAATGTGATGTAATATGGTGTGCCCGGTTCGTATATTTTTAGAATTTGTATCAGGATCAACATTATCTGTGTTACAAAATCTTTCGATTTATTTAGCCATGAAATACTTGGTATATATATTCTTTGAAGGGTAAAACGTAGTAATATTACAGTGCCATGACATAGGAGATTGAACCATGTAGTAATTATATAATTGCTGCTAACTTCTCGCAAGGTTGTGATCAAATTGTCCTTAAAATGAATTGCGTTGTACAACACTCTTATGTAGACCAAATTTGCGCTACCAGGGAGGCTATACTTACTATACAATTTTTTATTTAAATTCGTTCTAAGCAATTTTTATATGAACCTTACCCATTTTTTGTACGTATAGTACACTCAGAGAGATTAATGCTGCGCAATTCTTCAGACCACCCTGGAGTCAATTTCGAGTAATGTAAAGCAGTTCGAAATCCTTAGAGAATCCGCGCCTATTATTACACAATAAGGCTTTTCGGCCTAGGGGGCCTCTGGCACCCAGCTCATCACACCCTTGGGTGCGGGTAGGTAACGCCGCTTCCCATTGGATGGTTGATCGTCATATATTAGCCTATCTTTAGCGCCCTGTAATCGAGCCAAAGTTCCAAAGTATATACCCAGGTACCTTCCGTTCCCATTTTTAGGGTCTACCACTCGACCAAAGGATCCGGCGTATAACGCACCTTACATCTAGCTTTACAAACTATTGCCGTCATCAGTACCATGAAATAATGCAAACAATGTAAGAGTGTGCCTCATCTAACTAATCGTGCAAAGCATTTTAATTATTATATGATAGAATACATGTTGGCCACCACTAGTTCGATCTCAAGTAAAAATATTACCGCTAAAAATTTAACGCGAATGAGCATAATCGGACCAATCCAATTTGCAATTGCTCGATGCCTCTATAAATGACATGTCAGATGTGAGGCCTAACAAGGTCTTATAATTGCAAAGTAAAATTCTACGCAGCTCGAGTTCAATTTTAGGTATAACAAGACAAAAAGTAAATGTAGTTTTTGGCCAAAGTGACTCTTTTTCAATATAAAAACTAGAAAAATATTTAAATATTCTCACTGAAGGTACAAGCTCATTGCCACAAGTTCAGTTGTATTTTATTTGGAACAAGGCAGACAGATTCTATTATAAACAAAAAATATGGGACAGAATTTAATCGTGCTAGTGCTTTATTTGTTTGCCCATGTTGTAAAAAATAGATCTAAAGCTACCGTAATATTTTAAATATCAAGCCTCGACAACTATCAAAATGAAGCTTTCCATTTAATGAAATATTTTTTATAATCAAGATTATTGAAGTCTCAGCTCGGCACCCTGCATTTTCTACGAGACCTTGGTATCGGCTGCAGTATAAATTTATTGCAGTGATTACCGTGCTATTATTTTGACTTTTTGGTGCACCAAGTCGTTCCGTTACCATCTCTATCAGCTATGAAAAACGACACTTGGACACCACGTTGTATATTTCTATCTGAACTCGATACGCATCGCCAAGGCGACAGCTGTACATTTATGTAACGTCGAACCAATTGAATATGAACGGTAGATATAGAAGGGTCGTGACAATACAGACGGAAGATGCACAAAGGTATCAAAGTACGCTTGCAGAGTCAGCGCCCTTTTTCTCCCTCGCAAATGACTGTCGATAGAAGAGTCGCAAGGGTTCCGGATCCACCAAGTCAGAAAGAAAACGAACAATATAGACATGGACATATATATATATATAAATGATCTCAGGCTCGTGTCATGTGCTCGTATCGTGTATTCGTTTGTCCTCTTTACTTGGTTTGGGCCTTACTTTTTGCGTGTTTTTTTATATTCCTACTTGCTCTAATATTTCTCAAATTTGATCATTTGTGCGTCTTCTATAGTCCCATAATTATTTGATGCAAATTCGTATTTTCCTCGGATACTAAAATAAAGATGCTAGCGATAACATCTTACGTGGTGAAACGACGAGCGGCAGATGGTCGTTGCGTGCTCGCAGTAGTACTCAGTTGTGATCCCATACGGTGCGCATCACTTATAACCTGTACCTTTTCTTTTGGTGTCTAAATTTGAAAAAGAAAAAATCATTTTTGCGCCGTTTCCGCAACCGATAAAGCCTTATACAACTCTCCTGTCGTACTACACACAATAAGCACATATTTTGCACGTTTTCAACACCAAGCAATGTACTGATCCGTCAACCATTACCAACATGCCGCGCCCAACAAAAATCTACGGTACTTGCAGGTTATATGGGCAGCTGGTGCGCCCGGAGTGTCATGCTAAGTCGATGTAATTTCAAGGGCCAAAATGGGCTTTTGGAAGAGACTATCACTGCGGCCGGCTGTTACATCATCTACCCTAAGTTCCATTGCAAACTGACCTATACCGGATTGTTCTGTGGAGAATCAAATGCCGTGCTCGAAAAAGGCCTTGACCACATGGTCCCAAAAGACCTTGCATTCGTCTCTCTCTCACTACCTTCCGCCAATATTGTCGAAAGTGATTCGGGTACATACTTGTATATCGCAAGATCATGACTAGGAAGGCTGCCGAATACGCCGTAAGAAGTATTGGTCGCATTGAGACATTCCAAATCAATTTAACAGACGTGAACGTTTTAGATGCTGCCACTTATTTTGCTTTGCAATAGTTTTGGCAAAACGTGATGGGTTTGGATGGATTTGTGAATGCGTCGTTTTAAGTAAACAGAAACTCCTGAGCGGCATTATTATGCCTGTTTTTGGACAAAAAGAAAGAGGCAAACAGTGCCATTCAGGGTTACAGCAGCCCTTTTTGCACTTGTAAGACTGCGAGAATGGTGCTTTTACGCTACTTCGTCTGCTAAAAATCAGGATGGCACGTGAAGAATTTCGAAGAAATCAAGAAAAATGAGTCTACGCAAGGAATTCGTGGCGGCCGATTGTAGCTCGCTGCGAGCCTTATTCATGAAATTCTCCGAGCTTTAGCGTCCTATAACTTCACGAAAATTCTGTCAGGCTCAAATCCGAGACCATAGAAGTGAAGCTAGTAGCGTGCATAAGCCATCTATAGACTTGGATTTGTGTTTTAAGAAGTATGGGGTGAGGAGTAGCTGAGAGACGGAGATCGAAAAAGGTTATAGGTTATTGGTGGTGCACACTAAATAGCCGCAAAATAGACGCGCTGATGGTCAGAAAGCAAAGCCCTGTCTGCTGGCGAAGACATCGGCTGTAGCAGATACACAGCTCACACCCCATCTTTGTGCTTCGCATTTTGTCGTCCAACGTAGGTGTCTCAGGAAGTCAACAGGACGCTCAAACTCCCGCGACTTGTTTACGACAAGCCGGTGCTTCAAGGATGTCATTCTAAGATCTGCCAGCTTGTGGCTGTGAACTGCCGAACCGGCTTGCTCTCGGCGACAGACGTGTAGCAGTGCACGTCGAGAGACACGAGCGAGCCCATCCAAAGAGCTCCGTCGTCGTGTTCTTGTGAACCGAATCACATCCACTTGGAGCTGTACATGCTTCATTGAAGCACATCAGAGAATATATTCCGCATGCAGTAAGAGAGGCTGTCCTACCTGTAGCCCGTTCACGGGTCCTCCTGTCATGTTGTACAATTGATAGTTCGTGCAATTGTCACCTATCCAGCACCTCGCGCCGAGAAAGACCGGAGCCATAAGCACGCGGCCATTTGAATACGAACGACCAACTGTCGATGCGACGGCGATACTGGCTACTGATTTGTGAGGATGATCCAGCACAATTTCCCCGATTGCTCACTCGATGGTGGAACTCGACCCTCTCTCTATCAGCCATGCCATGAACTGTTCGACGACAATAGTGTAGTCTCACAAGCACCCACGAGGAAGCAGTGCCACATCACGTTGCTGTAGGATATCCAAAACTCGAACCAACGCTAACTGAATGTGTTTGTTTGTAGGGTACATGCATCCGTTGTCCCACGGGTTTGCTTGTAAACAAACGCCAGGTAATGAAGAGGCTATTGTACATCCATCCGTAAGCAGAAAGCGACTGACGACAGGGATAAATGTTCACCTGCCGGGTGGTGGCCAAGCAGCTCATCTCTTCGCACTGGATCTCAACGCACCGTCAGGTCGTGACGCGACCGCTGCCTGAACCCCCCTCTTTCTGTGGCTATATGCGCACCAATGTAAGATTGCAGAGCTGACGTGTCTACGATAGCGTGCTCGTCTGTGCGTGCCCTTGCGTGAGGATGGTGACTGTCGAAGCTTAAAGTGATGAGCTCTTCGCGGCCCTGTTCGTCGTCCGACGGTGGGACATTAGTCACGATTAGGCGCTAGACAACCTCAGCAGGTATGCTGTGGTACAAATGGACGACAGGTGCGTTTGACGTGCGGGGACGAGAACCATTCTCCAATTTCTCGGACATCACCAACACCGGCGCAAACGACCATGCACCTTCGTCTCGTGCTGAGTATCGCTGCGGCTGGAGTGATCGGACGAGCGTCGGCCGCTTCGAACACCACTGCGGGTCATACGCTGGCCCAATGGGACCCTTGCCAAGGCTTCACGTTTGATGCTGCAGGCGAGAGCGATGTCCCGAGCTTCAACGCCGAGTGTATGGTCTTTGCGGCCCCGTTGTGTTACCCCGGGGTCTGTGAGGCGCCGGCAAATGTAAACCCGAACATCGAGATTTTCGTGAAGCGGGTGGCTGCTACGGCGGGCGACGCCAAGAATGCCCCGAACCTGCTGCTGGTTCCAGGTGGCCCCGGCGTCTCCTCCGAAACTCGTAAGTGAATGCGCAGCTATGATTGCTAACGAGTCCGATTAACTGAGAGCCTTTCTTTTGTGTACAGTGGAGTCTGCGTTGGACTTGCTATCCGCGAAACTTGGCGGAGCAGTCAACGTGTACTTGATGGAACATCGCGGCACTGGACGCAGCACGCGACTGGATTGCGTGGCCTCCCAAAGCACGACGACTGGGTCCCCGTCAGGCCTTCAAGTCGAACCGTCAGAGGTTCCTGCTTGTGCGCAGGTTCTGCAGGAAACGTATGGGAGTCTCGCTTCGTTCTCAACCACAAGCGGTGCGATGGACCTGGCGACGTTCATCTCCGAATACACAAATGGCGCGCCGACCTTTGTGTTCGGAAGGAGCTACGGGACGGCGGTCATCCAGCGTCTGATGCAGTTGAACCCGCCGACTGTGACTGGATACGTTTTGGACAGCGTCATGGCTACTGCAGTTGCACCGGACAAGAAGTTCTACCACTCGTCGCGGGACACCATGTTTGGTGAGGTGGGTGAGCAATTCATGAACCTGTGTGCGCAAGACAGCAACTGTGCCGCTCAGTTCAAAGACAAGAGCTTGTCAGCTACGCTTCACGACCTGCTTGCGAAGTTCGACAGCGACGCCAGCTCGACCTGTGCTGCACTGGTGGCGGAGTACACGAAGAAGTCACCGTCAGCCGGTCTTCGAGACCAATTGGGTAGCATCTTGAACAATCAGAATTTGAGATCCCTGATCGCACCGTTGGTGTACCGATTCAATCGCTGCGATCCCAGCGACGTCCCAGCCCTGACGCAGTTCCTCCAGATCAACACCGAGGAAGAGTCGAGAACGGACGTGAACGATGCGCTTGCTTCGAAGCTGCTCACCAATGTCATTTTCTTCTCGGAGATGTGGGAGACGCCTATACCTTCGCTCGCTGAACTGCAGACTCGGTTCACGACCGCAGGCATCTCGAACCAAGCCGTGTACGAATCCTTATCCTGGTTTTGCGCATACTCGAAAGAGCAGTCGGCACAATGCGAGGAATTTGGAGTCGGCAGCTACAACGCCAACGGTATCATATACCCGCATGATCAGTACTGGGACAAGCTTGCCACAGTCCCTAGCACAGCCAGCGTGCTACTGCTGGCTGGAGGATTGGACCCACTGACGCCTGCTAAGTACACGAAGTCTCTGTTTGAGGCGCTTGATACTCCCAACAAGGAGCTCATTGTGTTCGACTACTCGTCGCACTCGGTAATCGCTTCGACTCCGATTGGAGATGGCGAGACGACCTGTGGGTTCAATTTGCTGATCTCGTACGTTGCCGGGAACGGTAACCTCAACAGTCTGGACAAGTCGTGCATGGCCCAGGTGGCTGGATTCGACATGGCATTGCCACCCGATACCGTGAGCTACCTTTTTGGCACAAACGACGCGTACGGCAGTGCCCAGGCCCCGACTGGCCAAACCGAACAAATCACGCCGGCGTAAAGCGGCTGTGCAACGGGTTCGACTCCAGCTGAGAAACCCAGAAGGCCTGGGTTCTACCGAAAGCCAACCTCCATGATGCACGGAGTTACACAGACGCCTTGACTGCCCGAGATCAGTAAGCTTTGTCCGAATACATTCATGCATTAAGCCTCTTGCCGCCGTTGCATTTATACTTGGACTTCACTCATTGATCCTCCTCTAAAATAATGTACATGTACATGTGCTTGCACGTTTTTCTGGATCGTGCTTGTTTGGAAAGTGGGTACATGCAAGCAAGTCGTGGCAGGCGCAAAGTGTTGCCATCGTTGATAAAACAAGACTCGTTTTAAGCACTTTTTCAAAACCTGGTTTATGCAAAGCAAGTTATAGCGACGCAGTGTATCGCCATCGTTGCCAAAACGAGGTTCGTTTTGAGTGTCATAGAATAGTAGCTGGGGCGATGTGCATGTAATTTTACCTCCCATCACATCTTTAAGACTACCATTCTATTGCATTGAGAACGTATCCTATTCCACAGTAAGTCGAACAGCGACGACCGTGTCGCCGTGAAACACTTTGTGTAACGGGGTTACACATCGGCTAGTAGTCGACAGTAGGTGTGGTGCACACAAGGGATGGGGCTCCCTTGAAAGTGATATTCGAACACAGTATCAATTGTTGAAGCCTGATGTCTGTCAACGATTGACTACGAGATCTTTTGAGAGGTTTTATTTAGGACGTTAGCGAGTAAATTAATCACGTTGTTATGAGGTGTGATTTTAGGTTAAAAAAAGAAATAAAGTTTAGTTCCCCTTTTGATCACTGAAAGACACGTGCCTTACGAAGCGTCTTTGATCGGTAGGAGCTAGCAATACCTGTGAAGGTAGCTGCTCCTGAGCACTCTGTGCTGTGATTCTTTTGAATAGTTGGGTCCCCCTGGAACAGGGACTGTAAGCTCTCGAGCTTGTTGACTCTCTGAGTCGGGTCCTTTGAAGCTAAGTTGCTCGTTGAGCATTAAGTCTTCCTCTGACTTAAGGAGCTGTGTAGCTCCGATACACTTTGATTCCAAGTGTAACAGAGGCCAAGCCATCGCGAACAATCCACATCTAGTCGCTACGTATTTGTCAATCTAATAATCATACAAGTCAAATAGATGTCGACACGTCGGCCTTTGCCGCGCTGTTCGTTAAGGTGAAGAAAAGACGCAATATGTTATCGATTTTTTTACTTGTCGACTCCATTCACACATTATTACGTACTACCAATAAATGTGTTAGCTAGAGCAACCATGATAAGCTGGAACTAATGTGCTCGTTCGTACAGTTGATCTCTTCTCTGTTGTACCGGTAGGACTACGCACGAGCGATCAAGCATGGCCCTAAGACGATGAGGAAGATCATGGCTGCTTAATGCAGCCTTTTCACTAATTTTTATGAGCTTGGAAACTAAATAACGATTTGAACCGCAGTTGAATTCGCTGTCTGTACTTGTCGATACGAGCACGTACTCCTTCGTTGCGATTGTCGATTGCTTTAGTGTAGAGGCAAAGAAACTGAAGTAAGGGCGCGATGCAGCTGAGCAAGCTATGGTGCAATGATAGACAATGCAAACCTGTGTCACCTACCTTATTACGGAAAAAAGAAAGCTGCATAATAATGCAGTAAATTATATTCTGTTCCTCCACTATGGAAAGTGACATTAAGAAAAGTTTTTTTACATTCGCGCATCAGACATTGGGTAGCAGCAAACAGCACAACTCACATATTCGCTACTGTTGTCCACTTAATATCCAACAAAGCAATCAATAATGGATAGAAGAGCGCAATAACGAATATATTTTGTTGTCTGCGCAAGCTTTGTAGCCAGATATACTTGATGTGAACTATCAACCATTGTTTATGTATTATTCACACTTGATACAGTAATTTGTACAGCTTAACTACGCAGGACGTAATAATATTGCGTCCTCGCACTATATTGCACGTGATATTTTAGAGGACCATTTCCACGCAGGCGTCACTATCGGTAGCTCATCGTTGTGGTGCGTCGGTGTGGTGTTTACGTCGAGTTTCTACGTAACTGCCTTACAAAAGACTTTATGTATCAAGATGACTTACCAAATATAATATGTAAGACTGTCGCTTTGAGTGGCCAATGTCGTCGAAATTTGTTCTAAACCGCAATCATTACACATCTAGATTACGTGTAACGCAGCCTTATTGACACTTTGTCAGTGCGGTTGCCACATATTGTACAATGTTCGTGCAAAGGAAGACTTTATCGCTAATTCAGATACGTTAAGGAAAAGGACGAAGTAAAAGTGTATAAATGAAGTCGAGTATTTCGATGAAACCCTTTTTGATTCTACGTAATAATATTAAATATTAAATGCCATACATACATACATACATACATACATACATACATACATACATACATACATACATACATACATACATACATACATACATACATACATACATACATACATACATACATACATACATACATACATACATACATACATACATACATACATACATACATACATACATACATACATACATACCCGCCTACCATCCATTGCGCGCGTCTAGCAGCTATTGGTACTAAAGGTGGTTACACTAGTGGCCGGTATCATCTGATGAATGGTCGGGCGCCAATCTGACATTCGACGTTTATACTTCTTCAACATATACTTCATAAATTAAAGCTTAGTGAATTTCATTAATATTTATTATGTTCTCATTGACCTTTTTTTGGGGTCATTGGCAGTATATGGTCTCACTCCGTCGCATCATCCCCTCCTTTTTCTAACCGATTATTGTGGTGACTGATTCACAACAGATTGGTGAAAGAGTGACCAACGTTTGATCACGATGTGTAAGGGGAGCATCTTTTGGTATGCCCATCCCTTGTTGGAAAATCATCGCATGTACAGCTACTTTATGCAGTGTGCAACGAAAGCCGCGAAGAACGCGGCTACACAAATGAGCGCAGCTCCTGATCGACTATCTAAGCAAAGCGGCAGGTTGTCGCGTTATGCTGCAACTTGTTTGCCTGCAACATCAATCGTTGCAGGTGCACATAAGTTTACACAAGATCGAGCTTGTACATCTGCTGCTCTTGTGGTGATTGCGAGTCCCAATATTTTAGGTGATCCAAGTTGGCTGTTTTAGTTTACTTGGAAGCGTCCGCTTATGATTGTAATAGTACGGAGACTGCGGGTTAGGCAGCTTTAGAATCTCCTCAGAGTAGCAAAAGCCGTGACAGTGAGGTATAGATCCATTTTGGTCGTCTCACGCCTAGTGTCGTGGGTTTAGTAAATCTATCACATACACACACGGGCTTGGATTACGTGATTGTCACGATGATGAAAACCAACTGTAATGATAATGATGACTCCAGTCGGAGTCAAATAAGTATAAGCGTTTACAGTGTTCGCGTCGATCTAAATAGATATTTTCATTGCCATGACATATAATACAAAGTACCGCAAGGATATACATCTCGCTTCTACACATATTCATAGTTGGCACTACAGAAATAGCAAATTGATGTCCTGAAATGACGATTGGACGAGAGCAGAAGCCCTTTTATATTCGTATAGGCATTAGGATTCGACAGTAGAGAGAAATTCTATCAAAATGAGCTCAACTACTTCATCGGTGCTCTTTTTGACATCGATTGGATGACGGGTACCGAAACGGCGACGGCAATTAGTTTATCTAGGAGTAAAATGCATTCTTATCCATTTATAAAAGCATCAGCTGTAGAGCTAAAATGCTTAACTTACTGCAACTCGCAACATGTTAACGAGACGTAGTTTAAGGACTGCGAGGTACAATCTGTACCGACTGCTTAGAGAGGAAGATTGGTCCCGTTGATCGTATGGCGATCACAGTCTGATTTGTATAAACAAACTCTATCTTGTCCGAATTATGTCTTTCTCCTGGTCAATTCGATTAGGCAGCGCACTCTCTTTGAGATGTGCGAAGGGATTGCGACTATGCAAGCTTATCACATGAGATTGAGGCGTATATATTCGATGGCCTTTTTTGAAGTATAGGGTTAGCCTAGCCGTACTAGTAGTCAAGGTCAATTACATCAATCATAGTTGATAGCGGTGATACCAATATCTCACAGTGACTGATACAGTTACAGTGCCTCCGGATGAGGTATCTAATCCAACGTCTAATTAAGTCGCGAGGCTTAATATCACGTCCACTACTAGGTGTTGATTACCGCGGAAGTTTTGCAATTAGATGTGCTGTGAACGTCGAACAGTTTCGAAGCAGTCGTATTAATTGGATGTTAAAAACTGAACCGCGAAACCCTGACTTACGCGATGACCTACAATACAAACGGGGTTGGCCTCTGACCCTGGATGATGATCTGAAGAGGCATCAGGACGATCGCAAAAGAATCGGTCTGACTACGCGTTCTCGCACCTATACAGCTGGCAGAAGGTTCATTTTCTTGAGATCAAGATTGTGGTGGGCGAACGGAAGTATTTTTAATAAATTAGAGATACCTCTTCGTTACACGACCAGGTTGGGCGCCAGTGGTGAAATTGTACGAATATGACAATATTATACAAGTGTTCTGGTAATTTTTTCGTAAAAGAAGGTCTTGTACATACAACACGAGCTGAGAAGTCCTGCGTATAAGTTCCAATGCATACGCGTATAACGAGGTAACTTATAGGTATGTGTATTGCCTCGGCGACGCAACATACAGTTTGAGCCGATTTATATAGGCAGTAACTTACTGCTGCCCACATTAGTCACGTACATGTCTAGGTAAGTTTACAGTAGAGAGTAGGACTCGATCAACCCGTTGATTTTAATAACGTTTGTTCTACCGTGTTCGTGACTGCTTTAGCTATTGTGGATATGCTGCTCCTTCTGCGAAATTATCTTTGTTTGACAAGTTTCATCTTCTCGTGCCCGCAGATTGTCTGCTGCTGAGTCGGCTTAAGTTTCTTTCGTGCAGTTGATACGCACTGTTATAAATTAGTATTGCTAATCAGCAAATGTTTTATCCTCGTTTCTGGCACGGTCATTTGTGGGACTGATTATTCACCATCTTCATCATCATCTGAGCCATAAATAGCTATGCCGCTACGTTTGAATATGTTTCATTTTACTCTGATATGATAAACATCGGGATTAGTCGCGTCGACGGTAGTATCTGCGCGTGATATACGAACGTATGATTGGCTTTGCTCGAGCGAGTACCTCGCCTTAATAAACTAGAGCCACAACAAACAACAGGTAGGATACACTGATGACGATATCTATACACAAGAAAAAGGCCTGTACGTAGTTACGCATGAGTTGAGTTGTTGATGGTGAATGTCACCATCAGCAAGATCCCAATCAAGCTTGTAATCGAGTGGACATACCCTTTAACTACATGTTTGAGGACACATTTGACACGTTTCGTCCGGCCATCTATTTTTTGTGAATACAAATAAACGGTTACCGTGCTTTAAGGATACCAGAGACTGATCGCCGAAACATTCCGTGAACCGAGGGTCTCGATCGGATACAAGTTTACGGGCAATTTATGGAGTCTTAATATCGTGTCTACAAGGACAAGAATACGTACCTCCGTGGCAAAGTCAGTAGATAAACTACAACGAAAAAGCGAATCGCCAGTTGCCGTTGACGTTTAGTTGGTGGGGATTGACGCACTCGTCCTCTCGCAACCGTTGACCTTTTATGACGGTTGTTCGTTGGAAATGTATCAAACTCCTCGATGCAAAAAGTGATTACGATCGAAGAAGATGAGGGAATATGTGATTTTAAAACGTGATCACGATTAGCTACCCGCAATCCGCAGCGTGCGGTCAAAATATACTATCAGGGCGTAATGAAGAGACGATTAATGAGTCTTTAAATTCCTCTGCTACCAAGTATGGCACCCCTCGACCACGATAGCGTATATTTTTATGATAAATGTCATCTTATCGATACACTATTAATGCCATAATATTGCTCGCCGCAGCCCAGAAGAAGGTCATCGCATTGGACAGTTTTGGACTTGTAAGTGCTAAGACAGCTTTGTGTGTACAGCAAATGCACAGCATTAAGTATATGTATTATGTCCGTCCACCACCGGGTTTCTTCATATTTTGGTCTCAGTAGCGGCTTTTTCTTTTTCAAACTGAGCATTGATGCGTCTTGTACAACATCTTTGCCTGCCGATATTTATCTGGCCGTTCTCATTCAGCTCTAGCAATGTGTTTTTATAATACCGATACGATAATCATTTCTACACAATAGATATGAATTGTATTTTTGGTTGCACCAGTACGACAAACTCCGACACACACTTTTCGATTGCGACGGTCCAAGCGCAAGTGATCTCTTTTCATTTCTCCATGTCCCTACAATCAAAATTTATATGTAGGTTTTCTCATATGTTAACCTGCACAAATTGAACATATTGGCGACTAATTACGCTGCTCATCGCTCGCTCACACCAATAAAAATCGATTACTTAATCGTGTCGTCGGCCTAAACTTTGTCTTACCCACAAAAAGGAGATTTTACACTCCCGCTCTTCATCGTATGGGTTCGCGCCGAAGATCAGAGGTGCACCCAGCAGTATTCGATCATTCCTCTTCAATTCAGCATTATTTTAAAATGATGACCCGTTCGCGGAAGACATGCATCATTCGGCACCCACCCCACATATGGCCTCCAGCGAACAATTTACCAATTTAGCTACGACCATAATGCAGGCCCGTATTTTCTCCCTGCCAAACATTGTAATATATTGAAGGCTATTCCTGTTTCTATTTATTTATTTTGATAATGACACAAAATATAAATATGGAATACCCCAGTTTACCACTCTCGCACGACTAATTTGCAAGTTGTGGAGCTGCTACGATCAAGATTCGGTCGCGATTACTGCAGATAGTAAGTGTACTATGTACTCATGCAAAAGGATGTAGAATTAAAAAAAGATGTATTCGGGGATAACCTACAGAGTAGGTTGACCTCAAATATATCTCAAATAACGATTACAAGAGTGTATTTGTAACGGGGCACACCCTTGCGTAACTTAACGCAAGGGATTTGGGTGCCCCGACGGACGTACACGTGGCAAGCGAGGAAGCGTAGGTAGGGTAAAAGTAGAACTGTTATATTAATAGAATTAAGTCTTTAAACTACTGTCTCTTCGTTTGACTTAATTCAATTATACTAATATAACTGCATGTATGGTGACGTCTCGTCACCACTCATTGCGCGCGTCTTGCGGCGATTGGTGGGTTGATATCATCACGATATCAACCAATGAACAGACCCTTTGGTCGACCCTTCAATATCACCACTTTGGTGATATTGTTTAAAGAATATCCATCTTTATATTCTTTATTGTCACTTTCCTAAAAGTGACAATTTCATGTAACGGGCTTCCCCGTTACATCACCCCCCCCTTAACTGATAGTCACCGTGTGACTATCGAAAATATGAAGGCCACCCGTTGGCCACCATTGATCCAGGGAGCACTTGTTGGGTCCGTTCCATTCACTTTCCGCTTGGCCTCGCATAGTTAACATGTCCATGCGAGGTGACTCAAGACCCACACAGCCTGGTGCTGTGCAAGCCTCTGCGGCAGACGCTTCGTCGTCTGCCGCCCCTTCTTTGCCTGCAGCAACAGGTGCTGCAGGTGCACGCGGTATCACACCGCGTGCGCACGATGACCCTGATGTAGAGGTCATCTACTCTGGCGAGTCAGACGTGTCTGACTCGGGCAATGCTCCAGAGGCGTCTCGCTCACCGGCGACGCCTCAGTATTCGCCAAGACCACTGCCGAACGAACGGACTCGTGATTTGCATCACAGTCTGTTCGGCAGTGATGACGATGATCAGGGTGGTGAGTTCTATTCCTCACCACCGCCGGCTCGTGCTTCTTCGCACGAGCGTGATGACGATGGCGCGAGCCGTCGTCAATCTGGGAGCCGTGGTACCGACAAGGGTACCACTGTGAAGCGTGATGAGTTGAAGCCGTGGCGTTTGCCCGAACAGCTCATCAATGGCCTGTCTCACGAGACAGGCCAACACCATCGAATACCCTTATTCGATGCAACCGAGCTTCACGGCTTGAGTTCCAGCGCGAAGAATTTTCGCGCTGAAGAAGATTTTTATCTCGATGTCTTTCTTAGACATCGATGGTACAACAGCAACCAAAGGCGTGACAAAACATCGCTTTTGGCTGCGTGGAACGCGTTCGTCCAAAACGTAAAGAATTTTGGACGAGAAGGGTGGCTCAAGAAACTTGAGGCGACACGCCTCAGGGTCGAACGGCGAACGCCAAACGGTGCTAGGTACCGGTTGCATTGTTTATCGAGTGAGGCAGGCATTCCTTGCCTCACATGGGGAGACCCTTGTGCGAGTTGTGTTGACAACTCGCATCGTGCACATAGGGATGTGTATTCCCTAAATTCGCCCTGGGGAAGGGCACACATCTCGGCTGAGATGCGTGACGCGATTGCAAACTTGCAATCCGTCTACAAGCGCCTAGGGCGCGTGTTTACCGATGGGCCACAGGACTCATCGGATGGGTCTCGTCATACTGGCGGACGAGACCTTCAACATCCATCAACAGCTGAGAGCGGGGCTCCCAGCTGTTTCAAGAGGGTGGATACCCCCGCCACTGGACGAGGTAGCTCGTCCTTGATCCTGAATCGTCACGGTGGTTCAAGATACGCTCCACTAGAAAGCGTTGATCACCGTGTGCATCCACCAAAGGATGTGGTGGAGGAGGGATGACCTCCTCCAGATGATTCGGTTCACCATCTCGACCCTTACGAGATGGATCGCGCAATCGATGAATTGCGCGATGACTTGAAGCACGAGCGCGACCGGCGCTACGCTTTGACCGATACCGTGCGGAAGAACCGCAAGGGTCACGAGGCTGATCGGGCGAGGGATCGCGCCGATTATGCCACAGCGCAGCTTCAGGTCGAGCGGGATGTCCGCTCCCTTTTCGTCGAGCTGGCGACAGCTCGCGGGGAGATATCTCGGTTGAATTCCGAGGTATCATATCTGCGCGACCAGACGGATAGTCTGGAGCGCGAACGCAAGAACTTGATGGATGTTCTTGAACGTGGGGGCTATCTTCATCGGAAGAAGAAGGCTCGTACTGACAGTACGACCTAAGCCTCTCCACGTAAAACGTAGGATGCGTGCGCATCCTACGTGGCAATTCGAGTGTGTATGCATTGCCCTTGCGATGCAACACTCGAAATGGCCCAATGTATTTCGGCAGTAGTTTACTACTGCCTACACTAGTGACTGCATGTCCAGGTAAGTTTACCGTAGACAGTAGTACTAGGTCGTTAACCTTAAATGAAAGAACATTTGCTCTTCCATTCTTGTCTGCGTTCCGTTTCTGACGGTCCACCGCATTTGCGATGGAGTCCTGAACGAAACGGACTACCGCTTCTCGAGTCAGCAGGAAGTTCTCTACTGACTCTTTGTTTTGTGTGGCAGTGCGCTTCGTGCGCACTGCTAAGAGATTGCTCTCTTCTTCAGCGAGGTTGTCTTCTTCCTCGCTGACATAATCGTTGGCGATGCTGAATATACCAGCATCGTCATCATCATCCGAATCAATAACAGCGTCGTCGCTATTATTGAGATGATCTTCTTCATCGATGTCGACTTGATCGACATCGGCATCATACGTGACGACGTTTGCGTCGACACGTCATGAGCAAGATCCAAAACGGTTTTTGCTCGAGCGATTCCCTCCCCCCTTATCCAAGAGTCACACTCTATAAGGGTGGGCACTCGTGGATGGCGTAGGCCATTCACGTAAAACGGTGTGTGCTGTGTTGAAGCATGCACCGAATTATTGATGGCGAATTCCACCATGGGTAGGAATTCGCTCCAACTCGGAAACGAGTGGACATATCCTCGAAGAATCTCTTCGAGGACACGGTTCGCACGTTCCGTCTGACCATCTGTTTCTGGATGGTCAGAAGTGGACATCTTCAATCGTGTTCCGAGAGTACGGAACACGGTTTGCCAAAATGCCGCCGTGAACCGAGGGTCACGGTCGGATACTAGTTCACGGAATAACCCGTGGAGTCTAAAGACCGTGTCTAGAAAGACACGAGCACAACCTTGAGCCTTGATTGACTCAGGGACACCAGCAAGATGGACCATCTTGCTGAATCGGTCAACAAACACAAGAATACCATTATTCTTGTGAGCGTCTTCGGGAAACTCGAAGACGAAGTCCATTGAAACGGACTGCCAGCACTCTGTCGGAACAGGCAGAGGCTGCAATGGCGCACGGGATGAAGGACTAGGCTTCACCCGTTGACAAACTTCGCAAGCACGTATGTACTTGCGAACAAACTGATACTGGCGGGGCCAGTAAAAGTCGCGACTTACCGTGAGGTAAGTCTTTTCTCTACCACGATGGCCGCTTGTTGGGGCATCGTGACACTCATACATGATGCGCAATCGCAAATCATGATGAGCGGGTACGACGACACGAGGCGTGTCGTCGGCAACAGCTGTATAGTACAGCAATCCGTTGCGTGTACTATACCGATCCGATGAGGATCGGTACAAAGCCGGTAAATCTATCATGGATTTACTGGATGGATTCACCAGATGATCCATCAATCGCAGAAGATCCTTATCTTCCGCGTATGCCTTTCGTACGTTGTCAAGTAAACTTGACGACGGGACACTGACTGACAGTGTCGCAACAGTGGGCTTATTCTCACTGTTGGATTGTGCGTCCGGCTCGAAATCGGGCCGGCGCGAAAGAGCATCCGCGACGACATTGAGTCGTCCCGATTTATACTCCATGGCGAAGTTATACTCCGCGAAGAAAGACAGCCACCTCGCCATTCTTTGCGAGAGGTGCGGGCTGTTTACGGCCGTGCGTAATGACGCATGGTCCGCGTAGACAACAAACGGTCTATTCCCCAAGAGATAGACGCGAAACTTAGCCAGTGCGTATTTCATGGCAAGGAGTTCCTTTTCATGCACTGGGTAATTACGCTCAGCTGCTTGCAGCTGACGCGACTGATAACAGATGACGCGCTCCGCGCCATCTGCATCGAACTGCATTAACGCACAGCCGATTGCGAAATCGCTGGCGTCACAGACCACATGAAATGGTCTGTCCTGATCTGCAATCGCCAAGATCGGCGATTGCATCAAGCTTTGCTTGATACCTTCAAAGGAACGCTGGCACTCAGCGTTCCATGACCACTTGACATTTTTCTTGAGCAGACAAGAAAGATGAACAGTCATCTCGGCGTAGGTGCGCGAGTACTTGTGCAAGTACGCCGCAAGACCAAGGAACTTCCTTAGTCCCTTGACATCGACTGGCACTGGCCAGTCGGTGATCGCCTTGATCTTTTCGGGATCAGGGCGTACGCCGTGTTTACCCACGATGCACCCAAGAAGTGGTATTTCGCTAGCCGCGAATATACACTTCTTGAGGTTGGCGTACAACTTATACTTGCGCATAAGTTGAAGAACCTGACGAACGTGAGTTCTGTGAACTTCAACGTCCGTCTTTCCGTCCATAGCCCGGCTATGGACGAACACATCGTCGAAGTAACTTGGTGCGAAGTCTCGCACCGGTCTCAACAGATTTGTTGCACATCTGTTGAATGTTGCAGGGGCATTATTCGCCCCCTGTGGCATCACTAGCCACTCCCACAGCATCCCGCTGGGGGTACTCACTGCCGTGAGCGGGACGTCCCGTTCACGCATCAGGATCTGATAGAATCCATCCATCAGATCCATGGACGAAAAGATGGTACTCTTTGACATACCATCTATGATTACGTCCTTCTTCGGTATCGGCGTCTGAGCCGGTACCGTTGCAGCATTCAACTTGTTGAATGCGTGCACTATCCGCCACCCTCCTGTGGCCTTTCGCACACAGAAGGTCGGAGAGCTGTGAGGGGATGTTGATTCCCTCACATGGCCCGCTGCTAAGCGATCGGCAAAGAACTTGTCGATCGCTATTACTTGTTCACGAGGCAGTGACCACTGCTTCATGACACAGTACTTCGAGCCCGGCTTGAGCTGGATCTCGTGTCGAGTGACATAATTCTTAGGCAAATCACATGGCACGGATCCAGGAACACCATCTTGAATTCGATCAAATCCTTATACAAAGGATTTGCCTGAAGTGACTCCCAGGATTGAGACGTGTATCGCTCAATCCGAGTCTTCTCATCGAGGACACTTTCATCCATCGATGAGCTGCTGAGAACCCGTTCGTTCTCAGCAAATACTGTTGCCGACCGAATGTCGGTCACATACTCATCCTCTGCGACGAGTATGCAGATCTGCTTGACTTTGCCACTACGCAGATCACTCAAGAACCGTTTCGGTTCTAGCGTTGGCAACTGAGTTATCTCCGAAGTCAACTTCGGAGGCACAATCAGATCAAGCGTATAAGCGCCTACGCTTGATCCGTCATTAACCAAGACGTTCAACGTCTCGGTTTCTTCCTGGGAACTTGCTTCCACAGGTTGCTGAGGGCCTAATCCCTCAGCAAGCGACTCTTGAGGAATTCCTTCCTCAAGTACGTGGGGACTTATTCCCTCGACGTCTTCCGACTGTGGCTGTGCAACCACAGTCAGGAACCGATCCTCTACGGTCGACTCTCCAGTCGACCTAGGATTTTCATGTTGCCCCTTGGGGGCAACAGATTTCTTTCTTCTAAGATGCTGCCCGCTAGGCATGCATCCATGTCCCGGTCCACTCGACTTATTCGAGTGGTGGACCTTCGACGCAGCCTGTGCATCTGTACAGCCGCCGGGAGCTTGCTCCACAGTGTAGTGATCAACTACACTGTGATCTTGTGCAGTCGTGCTAACGACCGTACCGCAAGTGAGGCCATCGCACTCACTCGCAGAACATCCACACGCTTGTGGACGCTCCAAGATGTTCATCAGATGGCCATCTGATGAACAAGCAGCAGGCATCTTCACGGATCGATGCTGCCAGCTCACCCCTGGCTCGTACTTTCTGAGCCAAGGTAATCCCAGGATGACATCGAATTTGTCATCCAGATCTAGTAAGATGAAGTCATCATCGTACTGTTCGCCCTCTAACGTGTAGTGGATTCCTACTACACGTTTCTCAACGGTTATCGATGCGCCTGTTGCAAGGCGCACCGTCATCCTTGTGAGGGGAATGTCGCGCTCAACGAACTTGAGCCTACGACCCTCTAGTGACTGGCGACGAACAAAGTTGTTCGACGCCCCACAGTCTACTAGGGCACGAAGCGACAAATCATTTGTCGCTTCCAACTTCAAGGTGATGAGCGAAACGTCATCACCAGGTGCAGAGACACACAATGATTGTGTATCTGGAGCAACTTTCGTCAAGAGATTTGCAAATTCTCTTGAGGTTGCTGGATCAGTAGGGTGCTCCGCCCCTACTGACCCCGACCATTTTTTGATGGTCCGTCTCGCTGTTGCGGCTTCGCAACAGCGCTGGACCCACGCCCATTGCCCTTTCTGGCGAATGGTAGTCCATTTCGCTCAATACTGTTTGGTACTGGGCGTGGAGCACTACACTCGTATGCGTAGTGCCCTAACTTCTGACAGCGATTGCACCTCTGCAATCGCTTGTTGTTTGTAGAGCGAGGTCTCTCGCTCTCAACATAGCAGAGGTCCATTGGTTCTGGACCTCCGATCTCTTATCGTCTCGGTGGACGGTAAGAGTTTGAGCTAGCATGAGCCTGTCTCATGCTAAAGTCTTCCTGTTCCGCGGCTGATATCGCTTCTTCAAGCGTATTCAGCTCAAGGCGGAACAGATGGCTCCTGACGGGCCCTTCTGCGAGCCCTTGCATGAACACCGTAATCAACGTGTGTTCATGAACTGGGTTAGCAGTTATACTACTCGCAAGGAGTCGTATATGTTGTGCGTAAGCGTGCACATCACGCTTACCCTGCTTGAGTTTCAGGAGCTCTGAGCGAGCCCTGAACTCAGCACGTGGCGGCTCAAACGTTTGTCTGAGCCGGGACTTGAAGTCATCTAGCGACCTAAACACGTTTGGGTCGCTACTCTCGAGTCCCAGGGACCAAGTTTTGGCACGCCCTGCCAAGTGGGTCTGAGCAAATGTGAGTTTCATTTGCTCATCTTCGACGCGACGAGCCCTTAGTGCTCTGTCGAGTTCGACAAACCATAGTAACAGGGAGTCCTCCGGGACTCCACTGTACTTGGAGATGTCAACTTTCATGACTTCGGGACGACGCGCATGCGCCGTCCCGCCCACAGCAGCATGGAATTGCTGCTGTCTCAACAGCTCCGTCTGTTGAGCACCGAGTTCTCTCAACTGCTCGGCCTGTTGAGAGCCTTGCTGGTGAAGCAAGGCTACTTTCTCCCTCTCGAGAGCAAGTTCATTCTGAATGAACTTGGCAATAGCGGCATGTTGTTGGTCTCTGTCTAGAGACTCCAACATGGTGCTAACGACGAGTTCGCCTACGGTAGAACTCATTCGTTCTACCGCACCCCATTCGATGTCACTCAAATGGGTAAACCCTTCACGCGTGGCGTGAAAGGTGTCTTCTCCATCCAACATGAACATGTTGGATGATGTGGTCCTTGGAAGGACTACAAAGTGCTACCAGGTGTAACGGGGCACACCCTTGCGTAACTTAACGCAAGGGATTTGGGTGCCCCGACGGACGTACACGTGGCAAGCGAGGAAGCGTAGGTAGGGTAAAAGTAGAACTGTTATATTAATAGAATTAAGTCTTTAAACTACTGTCTCTTCGTTTGACTTAATTCAATTATACTAATATAACTGCATGTATGGTGACGTCTCGTCACCACTCATTGCGCGCGTCTTGCGGCGATTGGTGGGTTGATATCATCACGATATCAACCAATGAACAGACCCTTTGGTCGACCCTTCAATATCACCACTTTGGTGATATTGTTTAAAGAATATCCATCTTTATATTCTTTATTGTCACTTTCCTTAAAGTGACAATTTCATGTAACGGGCTGCCCCGTTACAGTATTGATACGTATGCTACCAAACGGTGACGCCAGAAGTGCGCTGTTCACTTACAAATATAGCCTCTGATAAACCATACAAAATCGGGCAACTCCCCCCCCCCCGAGACTCACAGCCATTCATATTGACGTCAGACCGATACACGCATAGACTGGCAGACGTATTGATGTAGCTGTAAGAGTATGGTCGTCACCAAATGCACATTTAGTAATGTCTTGATTTTTAGCTCGCAATAATTTACAAGTAAAACCATGCACCAAATGGCACGAATTGCTTGCATTGTACATATTGACTCTAGGTTATGATCAGACATGTTCATACTTGCTTCTTCGATACCTTTACGACACCGCTTGACGGCGGCAACTGGTCGACCGGACGAGTGGATTTACACTCAGAAACCGAAACAACGGTGAGCAACCAAACAGTGAGTGGGACCACAGTGCACGAGGAACAGCTGCAGCTGGTGCTGCTAACTTTGGCGATGAGGGTTGACGAAAGTGTGTCAATTCTCCCGCATACGTTGCCGGGAATGATGGAGTAAACATAATTGTTGTAAGCTTGCAGCGCGTGCTTCGTAGCTTTGTTCAAGGTTTCATTACAGAGTGACAAATCGATTATTATAGGTTGACACGTACAAAGTCAAAGCATACACTCGTCTCCAGCATGTCAAGAAATGTGAAAAACAGTTTCTTCGAGTATGCAATATCTATCTGCATCGACTGGGAGTCTGTACCGTAGTCACTGAACTAGAGGTATCACAGCGGTTGACCCTCACGCTGGCACGCTTGGACTTGCCGATAATAGTCAATCAATCCTCACCAATGACAACAGCGATGCAATATGTTTGTGGAATTGACCAGAAGGTTGGATGACGTGATTTGCAAGGTGAAAACCCCACGTTACGGGTAACCCACACTCGTTGCTTTGATTCGTGCAACTCGTCAATCATCTTAGCAGCGTCATCGCATCCAAACACAGACTACTTGCCTTGTCGTTTCCCCCGAGTCTACTTCGTACAAGCACGTGCGTAAGGAGCACAAAGGAAGCTACATTAGCTCGACGACTGGCTTTTCGGTCACAACCTCCTCCCCCCATCTCGTCCGTACAAAGCGTACCCATATGACTGGACAGAGGGCACCAGCCGTCGTCCTCTCCTCTTCCGTCGTCGTATCCCAAAATCCCTCTCGACAGTCATAGACCAATACTACTGTAGCCATCTCCCCCCATCTATCTATCTATCGATCGATCGATCGATCCATCTATCGCCCAAAAAAGTCCACTGTTCCCATGCCGTCACTTCACACGTATCTTGAAAAGACGCACGCGCACACATCCACTCGGTCCGTCCCCCGCGCCGCCGCCGCTCTCCGCTCGCGCATGGCGCCCCCCGCTCGCCCCTCGTACATCGGCGCCATCGATCAGGGCACCACGAGCTCGCGCTTCCTCGCGTTCGACCACGCGGGCCGCGTCGCCGCCGCGCACCAGCGCGAGCACCGCCAGCTCTACCCAGCGCCCGGATACTGCGAGCACGACCCGGAGGAGATCTTGGCGAACGTCGAGACGTGCGTGCGGGCGGCGCTTTCCGCCTCGAGCGTCGCGCAGCTGACGGCCATTGGGATCGCGAATCAGCGCGAGACAGCGCTCGTGTGGGACCGCCGCTCGGGGCGCCCGCTGTACAACGCCATAGTGTGGCACGACACGCGGACGCAGGCGATTGTGCACCGGCTGAAGAGCAGCGGCGGAGGCGGCACTGGACCAGAGGCAAATGGCGGCAGCGACCGCTTTCGTGCGACGACGGGCCTTCCAGTTGCTACGTACTTTTCAGCGGTGAAGCTGCTCTGGTTGCTGGAAAACGTACCCACTGTGCGGGACAAAGCCGACGCCGGCGACGCGCTGTTTGGTACGATCGACTCGTGGCTCATTTGGAACTTGAGCGGTGGCGTCGATGGCGGCGTCCACGTGACGGACGTGACGAACGCCTCGCGCACGAACCTCATGCGCCTCGATACGCTCCAGTGGGACGACGAGATCTTGACCTGTCTCAACATTCCAAAGACGATGCTGCCGGAGATTCGCTCGAGCTCGGAAGTGTACGCTGTAGGGCACAAGGACAGTGTGATTCCGGGCATTCCCATTGCGGGAGTTATGGGGGACCAGCACGCGGCGCTCTTTGGTCAGGCCTGTTTCCGTCCTGGCGAAGCGAAGAACACGTACGGCACTGGCTGTTTCTTCATGATGAACACGGGCACGACACCTACGCCTTCCACCAAAGGTCTACTCACGACTTTGGGCTACAAGATCGGCGACCAGCCGGCTGTGTATGCACTGGAAGGCTCGATCCCGTTTGCTGGATCGCTCGTGCAGTGGCTACGCGACAATCTCAAGATGATTGGCAGTGCCGAAGAGGTTGAGGAGTATGCGAAGAAAGTCGAGGACAACGGTGGCGTGTACCTTGTGCCGGCTTTCTCTGGGCTCTTTGCGCCGCGTTGGCGGGACGACGCACGCGGTGTGATGGTCGGACTGACGTCGTATGCGACCCGTGGGCACATTTGTCGAGCTGCTTTAGAGGCCACTGCGTTCCAGACGCAGGAGGTGGTGGCAGCCATGGAAAACGATAGTGGCGTACATCTTACGAACCTGAAGGTTGACGGTGGAATGGTGGTGAACGATACGCTCATGCAGTTCCAGTCAGACGTGCTGAATGTGCCAGTGACGCGTCCTGCAGTGGCCGAGACGACGGCGCTCGGCGCAGCGTACGCTGCTGGCCTGGCTGTTGGCTTCTGGCAGACAGAGGATGAGTTGCGTGAGAAGTGGCAGGTTGGCACCACTTGGAAGCCGGATATGGAGCCTAAGAAGCGCAGTCATTTACTCCATCAGTGGAGCAAAGCTGTCGAGCGAACCTTGAATTGGGAGGAGCAGGAATGAAGTGCAGACCAGGAGCCTTCGATTCTCCCGTGGCTAGTGCAGAGGAACGTGTTCGTGTCGCATTGTTCGTGATAGCACCTTACGGACCATACGATAAAACCAATGCCACGCTTTTTTGAACGATGAAGTTGAAGCTGGACAAGCAAAGGTCGGGCGTACTATTGACCGGCGTATGTTTTGAGATTGTGTTGGTGGTTTTTTTTAAAGTTACACGGAGTGTACGTAGTGCAGTCCGTGTATTCGAGTGACTGTTTGCTAAAGAGCAAGAAGTTGCTACAACAGTGGCGACTCACCTACAGGAAATGCATTTCTTCCTTGGACGTTTGAGCTAAATGCTGATATGTGGCTACTGCCATCGCCTCGGCTACTACAGCATTACGACCATTCTGCGACGTTGAGTTGTTTCGTTTGCATCCGAATTGCCTCACTCTGCGATAATTATCGTAAGCATTGGCAAACTTAGTGAATAGCTATCAAGACTACTTCTGCACAAGTCTACTAGGCGAGAACATCAATCGCTTGGTGCTCATTAAGTAAGAACATGCTTCGCCCGTGGTCCCAGCTGTATCCATCACTTCCCTGCTTGCTCATGTTGCTTCCACCTTTCAGCAAGGCATCTATGGGCAGCAATATTCACGAATACATGTCGTCCTCCTACCAAGATATTGCGAGGTACACGGCAATCTCGATCGCCTGTGCTACTAATCTCTTCGGCGCTCTTACATGCAATTTGCAGGCGTACGATATGAATGAGTGTACGTGACGCCCCTTTTCACACGTGTCGCGTCCAAAGCGCGTCTTATCAACATTGAAGTTGTTTGTCCTTACACTTCTCCGTATATGCAAAAGAGTCATTCCACTCGATGTTTGACATACTCCAAGATGCACAAAGCGTATTGCTGCCGTCATACGTCTTGACGTTCACCGAAAGACCCACAAGCTACACTGACACACTCGCAGGTCATCCATGACGGACTCGTCTTGTAAAATATAGACCTGCATCGAGGTCGAGCTGTGTAAACTCGCCACTGAATCGCTACAAAACTTATCGATTCCAAGTCCAAAGGATATGTATGTATCAGGAGAAGGCCAAACGAGCGTATGAAAGAGTCAATGCCTCGGCACATTTGATGAACGTGCGTCTGATAATCTCACTTTAGGCTACGCGAGAGCCCGTTGCGCGGCACTAGACACATTCCGAATCAAATGAACTAAATGAATCACGCGTTATGCTCGCCACGACTGTTTCTCAAGTGCAGTGACAAATTGTTGACCAACTATCATTCAATGACATAGGAGGTTCAAAAGCAGCAGCACCACAGCGTCTTTCCAGTAGTGATTACTACTCATGCCACGCACGTCACAAAGCCGCTTCTGCGCAGTCGATTGACAGTGTACAGGACGCTTCATTACGATGATTTTACAAACGCATAAGCACATTCACGGACGCAACACGCAGACAAGAAGCGCCGTAGCCTTTATTTCTTCATCAGCATCACATTGATGTGTGCTTCTACCCAGCAATTAGTTTGCATTTGTCAGCGTCGTTTTACAAACGTAACGCTATCCATGAGTCCCAGTTGGTATGTCTTGCTCTGCATTATTCTTTGCACAGCGTTTTTGATATCTCGATCATGACAGTGAAGCGAGCGAAGTCGACCACATCATGCGCGTTGTCGCAAGAAAGTCCCAAAGTATCTCTTCCGTGCAAGTCGACTGTAGCAGTCACTCTCGTTTCTTGCGAACATAGTTTTGACTCTCGCAACAATAGCTTGATCATGGCTCCTCTCGTTGGTGCACTTCTATCTGAAGAGGCTACAGACATGCCGAGTGAACCCGAAGTGTACAATTTGCTTAGTGCATTGCAACAACTGCCTATATACAATCGCTGCATTCATTCGCGCTTCTTCATGTAGATTGGACTGCGAGGTGGGCGAGATCGTTCGTTTCTTAGCCTATCAACACTTTGGTCACCTATATGGCGCCGTGACACACTCGTGCTTTTTAGATCGCAGTAACATCGGAGTTTAGACGGCTGTGGCGCTGCATAACTTTGAACTGGTAAAAGGCAACTACATTGACGACGACGTGATATCTGAGGTATGTCGAGTCATAACTATGTATGTAAAAGGCAGCGAGTGCCATCAACGGACAACAGGTAAAGCCTTAAGTGCAAGTACAGTGAGTCAGCAGGTGGTATATCAAGAGACCGTTGTTGTTTCTGTGTCCTAAGGATCGTCGTGACGTGTTCGACTGCGCAATGTACAAGCTTAGTGTATCTAGTGTACATACATATGTTCCTAGTAACTACAACTGTTGTCATTCACCTCTCGCGTCGTCACTTTTGCGTATGGCTGACGCACTGTGAGGTGACTACCGTCGAACCAGCGCTTTCATCTCTTATGTCATCGGGTATGTCTTCACAGCATTGCTTTCTTGGCGATACGCGCTTCGATTGTCCGCAGTGCTTTGCGGCCGACATGACACCGCTTTCATGCTGACTCGTTCCCTGCATCTCAAGTCACCAAATTCGGTCCAGCCACAGGATACAGACACGATGTCCAGACTTGGATCTCAATCGCCAAACGTGGCTTCCATCCAAGATCGTCAGCCCAGCGATTCACCTAGACCAAGATTCTGCTCCCATCGCAAGGCAATCTGGAGATTCTGAAACAGCCAAAACGAGCGACTACGATCGCCCATGTTGTTCATGATGCCGCCGTGTACAACCTTTAGCATCTTCTTTATCCCGTTCAGACCATCGTGACTCGCACCATTCTTGTCGCCGACGCGTACTTCCTCGATATTGAGCCAGTACATCGATTGTCGCCACTCCTTCTTCTTCTGCAACGCGATGGCTTCGCTAAATTCCACATGTAGCGTGTGTTCCTCACGGCGGAGACCCTTGCAGATGATGAGGCAGCCCGAGTAATTTGGATGTGGGATGCGCGACATAATGATAAGCGCCGTAGTGATCGAGTCCTCCCCCTCCTTCTCCATTGTACGGTACAACACGTAGCTGTTGTTGTCAAACTGCTGCATGATGTGAAATCGCGTGTGCAGTGCCGGCGCGTACAGCTTCGAGTGTCTCTCAGGTGATGTGAGTGTTTGCCATGCTGTGCGCACAACTTCCGACACACTTTTGTACATATCGCGCTGAAAGTGCTTCTCAAAGTAGTAGCCAAACGAGTTGTCTTTGGCCACGTGGGAACAAGTCCATCCAAGTGCCGTCTCGGTCGTGACCATGCAATGGCGACTCGCAAGAAAAGTTTCAAACGTGCGTTGTGCATCCTGTGCAAACATTTTGAAGCTCTCGAACGACATCTCGTCCATGATAAGCATCGGTGTCTGTACACGACGCTCGGCGTCTTTTTTTTCGTCGGTGCTGCAAACGAGTGGTTCATGAGCTGGTAGTTGACGTCAAAGAGTCGCTGAAAACGATACGTGATTTTTTCACGATCCTCAAACTGCTCGTGGAGCTGCGTGTTCTCCATCCAAAGTCGATCACGCAGCCTGGCAAGTTCCAAGTAACTTCGCATAAAACTTGACGGGGAATGAGCGATCTCGGCCCTCTCTTTCTCGGTTTTGTCTTCCCATTGAGTCAACAGTTCCATGTACTGCTCCCGCAGATCTTCAGCGTGTTTTCTCAATTCATCAAGCGTCTCCTGCAGCAATAGACAGCATAAACTTACAACCCAATCAGCTTCACCGCATCAACCGGTTTGTAGCCATGTTATCCCTGCAATAGATGCTAAAGAGGCGGTCGTACAATTTTGCGATAGTACGAGCGTTTGACCGAGTCGCGATTCTTCTCCCGCTTCTGTTCGCCATCCGGTAACGCCAGCGCCAGCGCCTTCCGATGACGAACACCTGTCGTACTGGGTCCAGCGCTCTTCAGGTTTCGCTTGCGCTTCTTCTGAGACATCTCCTCGGCCAATATACTCAGCAAGAGACCCGCAATGTCGTCGTCGTCGTCGTCTACATCGCTGTCGTGGCCAATGATAGTGACCGGCGGCGGGATCTTCTCCGAGATAGACGAGATCTCCGCTACAGACGGCATCCCGCGGACACTGATGTCGTTCGTGGACGTGTTATTAAGCTGTAGGGCAGCCATGTCGCTCTCCACGGTCTTCATCGGGTCGTCCTTGTCCCGCGTGACGTCTCGAGTGAGACTGTAATGTTACGTGGATTAGTATGGGAACTATTATGCTCTACTTGTGAGGCATTGCGTGCTGTAGCAGCTGCTGCTCTGACGTCGTCGACCTGTTGTGGTCTCTTCGATTTGTGGCAAATCCGGCGCTTGTGCCAAATGTCGAGACTTTGTACGAGCGCATGAAAAGCACCGACGACTACAGCCTCAAATTAGTGTACGACGATGAGGACGAAAAAGCCGTTTAGTGCGCGCTCCTGGACGGCCTCGTAAAGCTGTGTTTCGCAGGAAGAAACGAGTCGCGTGTTTGCATTGTGATATATGACATGTTGTAGTCGTTACCGTAGCAGTTGGGCCACGAGTCCCCGTCTCTTTCTCTCTCTGTCCCTATGTCACACTGTCACTGTGTCTTCTTCTCTGTCGTTAAATAAAAGGCCGACCCAATGTCAAGTGACGCGCGCGTGGCGCCAATCGAGTGGGTACGATCACAATACACAGGAAACGACGGCTTCTGGCTGGGCAGCGGCCAAACACGGCCGCTTCGACCGCCTCCACGCGGCATTGGGCCGTGAATGCAGTACACCCAGTTGCAAAAAACCGTAGCAGCAGTAGCTGGTCCTTCAACCAGCTCAGCTTAGCTCAGCTCAGCTTCGCTCAGCGCGTAGGTTCGTAGAGCTGCTGGAGGCGTTGGCGGAAGAGGTGGCGGTCCGCAAGTCGCACATTGAGCTGCTGCTGCTCTTCAATGAGCGCGCCCCGCACGGTCGTGAGCTCTGCGTAGAGGTCTTGGCCAGTGATGCAGCGCTTGCCGTCGCGAAAGGCTTCGGCGGCGTGTTGGTGCTGCTGCTGCCAGTGCTGCAGCACCGACGCGAACTCGGTCTCGAGCTCGGCCACTTGTTCGCGCAGACTCTTGAGGGCTTCGCGCTTCTTGTAGTAGCACCGCTTGACAAAGAGGCGGTTCTTGGCCTGCTTCTCCTCGTTCGAGAGGCGCTTGGCCGACGGCACTTTGAGACTGCAGCTGCTGTTGCTGCTACTGCTGTTGCGTCTCTTTAACTTTGAAGACTGTCGACGGGATTTGCTCTGCTCCGAGCACGAAGACGACGCCGACGACAGCGGCGTGTGGTGGTGCGCGACGACGTTCATGTCGTTCATGTCGAAAAAGTCGAGCGAGATGGACAGCGGCTGCACGGGTAAGTCCGACATGCTCTGCCCCGAGTAGGCATTGGCAGCAGTGGCGGCGATGGCAGTCGACATGGCGGACGAGGTAAGGCCGACCTCAACGAGATCAGGCGAAGAAGAGGTGGGGGAAGTGGGGGAGTCGGACGTTGCAGGGGAATCCGAGAATGAACTCATTCCGCGCGACGTGCGCGTGCAAAAGGAAGCGATGGAAGAAGAAGAAGAAGAAGAAAGAAGAGGAGGAGGAGGAGGGGACGAAGGACCGAAGAAGAAGAAGAAGAAGAAGAGGAGGGGACGAAGGACGGAAGAAGGGAAAACATGGAGAAGAAGAGGCGCGTGCCTTCGTCCCTCGATCGATCGATCGGTCGGTCGGTGGGTCGACCGATCGATCGATCGAGGAATTGATCCAACGCGCTGACAACGTTCGGAGGTCGTAGCGGCGACTTTAGAAGGTTAACCTTATAGCTGCCGCCGCGCCGCAGACGAAAAGATTCCGAGCCGCCTCTATGTGCGCTACGAGGCCAAAGAGTGGGAGGCTCAGCGCTGGACGTACGGCGATTCAAAGTCTCCATCGACCGGATGATGGCCACGACGTGCAGACCACGTGCGTATCATTGTTCGGACTATCGTTCATGGAGCTGTCACAGGTTATGGAAAGCAGATGCACTTGTCGCTGGCAGAGGCAGATCTGTGCGAATGAATGCGCTCACGTGCGATCAATGAACTCACAGCAGTCTCTGTCTCACATCGTGACGTATCGCACGCCACGCGACGACTGCATCATCGAGTGAGTCGAAGAAGTGAAGGGCCAGAGTCTACTTCTTCACCATCTTCTGCTAGTACTACGAACGACTTTGCATGGGACAGGCTGGCTGCTATATCGCCATGTTGGTGCAACGACCTCGGGGCGGTGACGCTTGGGGTGGAGAAACGAGGTCAGCGCCTTCCTGTCAGAGGTCAGTGCGTCTTCTGTCCAGCAGGACTGTGCTCGTGGTGGCCTTTCAAATCTGACGCACGCAGCCGTTCAAGCAAAGATTCGCCGCGCCCCTTTCCAAGCAAAAGAGCCGCCTCGGGTTCGGACGCTTCGAACAGCAGCAGCAGCAGCAGCAACAAGAGGACGTTCTTCCACGTGGTTGTAATCATGTCTGACGACGGCCAAGAGATGCGTCGGAAGCCACGCGGAAAGGCGCATTACTGCGCTCATGTCAAACAACAGCAGATGTGACGCGGACGCGGACTCTTGCGCTCACTGTCTTCTGCAAAACGGCGTTGCCATCGCTGTCTCTGGCTTCATCATCCTAGCGATGATCCGCTTTTTTTTGCCATACTACAGGGTACGACTGGACCGAAAGCTGTGCGTGCCCACCGCAGGTAGTCAGGCGCATGGGAAGCAGGTATTGCTGCCCCCTGTTTTGACCATATTCCAGCAGTGAAGACGCGAATCAGGACTGCACTAGTCCTTGTCAGCGAATGCAAACCGAGTTCAGCTGTTGCATGCACACGACCAATGCCGAGTGTCGCGAGAGAGATGACAGACGTTCAACGTGACCACAGACGGACTGCACGATGAGAAGAGTCGTTAGTATTGCGTGTTTATGAGCTGCGGGAGCGTGAAGCTCAAACGAGATCGGTCAATGCTTCGCCCATTAATTACGCCCGGAGCCGGTCTCGTCCAGGTAACATAGAACGCTGGCGACGTTTACGAGCTGATTCAAGGATACGTGCCAGGATGTTCCACGACCGTTTGCAGACCGTTTCGAGCAGTATCGTTCAGCTATCTGCTCGACTCGTGCGAGCCCGTGTGGATCGATAGCTTGGAAAGGAGCTTGCTGGGCGTGTACAACAAGCAGGAAAAATCAGCTTGTTATCTGTTTGCAGGTGGTCAGTGCCATGTCTCCTCGTTTGGTCAGTTTGAGGGATCGTGGGGGGAGTTTGCTCCGTATTGGATACTTCCTCTTCTTCGCGGCTTTGCGTCTCTTTTTCCGATGGCCGACTCGCGTGAAGCAGTAGGATGCATGCTGGAAGGGTGGCTGCCTGGAAGCTAGCTACAGTGCTGGACACAGGGTACTCGACATTGGCTTTCGTAGAGGCGAAAACTTGCTGCATGGGAAGATCGGTAGCACAGTAGCAGCGCTGCTGACGAGATAAACGCAGATACTTTCAGTCGACAAGCACGCTCGAGTGCATCGTCCAGCTACCTCTGACCGCGCCGTGCTACCACGCAGCCCTTCAACCGTGACTTTCTTGCTGATCACGGCTGCGACGGAGTCGAAGCATCACTCACGACGATCGCTCACTCTTTTTACGTTTGCTATTTCTTGAGGCAGGTGGGTGCAGTCTCGCAGGACGGCACCCCCACTCGTGGGCTCTGTCCTTGCAGGTTTGCACCTGTCATCGCATGGGTCTGTGGAAGAGCGCAACACGTGTGAACGCTGCAGAGAACATTCGAAAGCGCGGGCTTTGCATCGCTTAACAGAATCGAAACACAGGCGTTTACACCGTCTCTAGTGCTCACGTAGGACGACGACAACGTCATTGTGCGCTTTTCTAGAGCGTCAAAGTTCGACACACGTAGTACGCGGCGCAGGTACGCGAATAGCTGTTGGACAGTCTGTCGTTCATCAGTGTGTTACGACGTTCCTCGGGACGCACATGTGCGACCGAAGTTCTTGTTCGAATGATTGCATTACTTCGCGGTACTGCGCTATCCATCATGGGAGTGCACCTGCTTCGGATTCGGAAGCGATGGGTACCGCGCGTATGCACTGAGCTGATTGTTTCCTCGTCTTCATTTGCCCATCGCGTGCGCAGAGCTTTGCTCCGGCGCTCGGAACTCTTCTGACCAGAGACACAGAATACCGCGCTGAGCAACACGTGCTGCGTAAATGAGGCAGCTGTTGCTCGCACTGTCTGCATATATCACTTGCAGCTGTATCGCTACGTCTCGAGACACCCGATACTTGCCACGAGCTGAGACTAAGCAATTCGGATGTAGAAGCTGCACGACAAATACGTGCAGGTCACAAGAGGGACACCACGTATTTTGCCGCGGGCGATCACACGACGACGTGTCGAAAACATCCGGCGCGATGTCGTGCCTTTCGACAGGAAGCGATGACGTGACACGCTATTGCTCCAGCAGATGCGTTGTACTCGTTCAACATAGAGCCGCATGCAAGAATGGCCTCGCTGTGCATGCCGAGACATTTATCTCGAGTTGCGGCGTGCTGCTTTCTATGTTCGAGGGCCCATGACCGTTCGCTCGGTACGTGTGTTCGTTATGTGTGCTGGAAGAGCATGACGAGGGCGGAGGACGGACCGCTGAGGGTACGACGTTGCAGCATAGTCACACGCGAAGCTCCTTCATTGTATTACAAATGCGCAGCGCAACGGCCAGTCAACTATAAACATATTACGATAGATCGACTCAAAAAAATACAACCTCTCTCCCCCGCACTCGACTGAGCTCAATCGGCAGTCAGTGAGAACTGTGAGCCCACGGCCATGTTCTCCCATCGAACCGCAATAAACAGTACTTCGCGCAGCCAGAGCGAAGTTGTAGTGGCCCCGCCAAACTGGAACAGGCACTTCTCGGGCTCTTTCGGGACGTTGTAAAACAGGTCCCAGATGTACTTTTCCACCCACATTTCAGAGCTCATCAACTTGAGGGCTGACTCCGAGTCCACATAGTGCTGCGGTTCGCCATCAACGTCCACCTCTTTGAAGTGGACAAGATCCTTATCAATGGACCGAAAGAGCAGCAAAAACCCTTCGCTAACGGGCCGCTTTGCAAGCAAGAAGATACTCTTGACTTCTCGCATGCCGTCTGCTGGCGGGGCAATGCGTCGGTACAAGAGGATCGTGTTCTCATCGATGTGCTGCAGCACGTGAAACTGCACATCCAGAGCTGAGCCATAAATCTTCGCAAACTCCTCTGGATTCGAGAAAATCGACCAGCACCGGTCCAGCAAGACACGGGGCGACAGGCTGATTTCCTTTTGCAGCGCAAACTCCAGCTTGCACTCGCGAATCTCGCGCTGGTCTGTCCAGCCAAGAACTCGAGCCCCCGTGCTGTATTTTACTGGGTTGCGCGCAAAGCACAGCACGTCCGCTGTCGCCTCATCGATCAATTTGGCGTACGCAGATGCAGGCAGCGGCGAGATGCGGTATTGGCGAGAAGCAGGGACTCGGTGCAGCGGGACTTTTGCAGCTTCCGAGGCGTCAAGCAGCTGCCCCATCCGGCTCTCGACTTTCATGTGGCACGCATTAAGCTGATACAGGCGGTCGTTCTCCTGTCGATACAATTTCTTGAGTTCCGTAGCCTTGAGGTACTTCTGCATCGTCAGCGTCTGGGCGCTGCCGGCCGTCTGCGCTCGCTCGTCGTACAGCTGCTGGGGCAGCCGTTTCCCCATTTCCAATAGCAACATGGACGAGTACTGGTGGTCGAGGTCGTCCAGCTCCCGTCGGAGGTTCTCCAGTGTCGTCTGTTGCAATCGATGTTCACAGCCAAACAAGTTATAACCACCGCATTCAAACATGAGCACAACTTCCTATGATGACCAGTCGACCGTCGCGACCGCAGGACGGCGGCCGCGACAGCGAGCAGCGCACAACGCACGAGTTTCTTCTTGTACGACTTCTTGACGTATTCGCGGTGCTTGAGGCGCTTGCGCTCCGACAGTTTCGCCGCGTCGGCAACAGCCGTGAGGTCCTTTGTCGGCGTCGTGACGGCGTCGTCCATGTCGATCGCCACACGCTCTGAACTTTTTCCGAAATTCGTTTTGTCCGAATTCCGAGCAGTGGACGGAGTACTAAGTCTGACAGGTTTTAACGGCCTCCTCTTTGTCGATCGATGGAACAGCTGCTACCGGTCAGAATCGCAATCCGGTAATAATCGGTCGGGTGTGCCACGGAGCGGTGTAATTTTCGACAAACGCGGGCGAGTCGCAGGCGGATAAGAGCCTGACGTTGGTGGGGGCAGTGGTAGTCGAGACTGCAAGTGCGTGTGGAGAGGCAGCGAAAACGAAAAAGATGTTGGCGAGTGAAAGTGTGAGCGATGAATCGAAAGGGCGTTGGACACACGTGACGGACGCGAAACAATTTGTTGCGCTGCAGTCGACTTCTGTAGCGGATCTCGCAGCAAGTCGACAGCTGCTGTCAACCTCTGACGACACATACATTATAGCGATTGACACCAGTTGTCGCAAACGCCCGACTTTCGATCGTCGAGAGTTGAATGAACTGCAGCGCGATTCGTTCGATCGACTCTGTATACTGCTGCTGTGGTCAATGAGGAAGATAAAGCCTGACTGACGCCTTGTTGCAGTGATGTCGGAATCGACATGTTACAAAGACACGCCGATCTCCTCGTCGCCTGTTGACATGTTGTCGATTGCGCGCACTTTCTCGACTGACAACAACAGCTTACTGGATAGAAGTGCGGTCCCTTTTTGAGGCGGCATTTGGTCTACAGCTCGTGCGACACGTGTCTACTGCCGAGGAGGTTACCGGGGCCGCCATCTTCAAGTCGGCTCTCGGTCCTTGTAGCCGACTGACAAGTCAGGGAAGGCGTAGAGACAAGCTCCTCTATTAGCGATCCAGAAACTCTTGCTGCGCTGGAAACACCCCGTTAGGCGCCACCGCGTTGTCACGGGATGTGTAACAAAAGGGACAGCAGCTAATGTGAATCACTTGGCGAATAACTGCCTGCTGAAGAGCACGCATGTTCTCGTAAGCACATTCAGTTGCTGCTCTGCTTCCTAAATGCAACAAAGTCAAAACGAACATCTGCTGCACGGATGTACACTCTTGGCTTTGAGTCTTTCAGACTTTCAGACTTCCGGGCTGTCACTTACAGGGCATAAAGATACAAAAGGACAAGGCCCCTGCGTATCGTTGTACCCTGCAAGACACGACAGGACTGGGACGCTAGAAAATGTCGAATGAGCGTCTCTATTTAATCAGATGGACGAAGTACGAGCTACATCGGGCTTGCAGGGCTTTTGCGCGTATAGTAAATGTTGCATGTACGCGCGTGTGACAAAAACGCCCGCCTGTGCCTTACTGCCTTGTCACATCGCTGGAATACCCGAACAAACGACTGCTGTCGTATGCTGTACCATACACCACTGGCGATTCGAGGATACAATGACTTAACTCGCCTTCCGCCAGAGAAACAACGGTCTAGAACGGAGTGCCAGACGCTTGTCCTGACGCAGTACGCCAGCTATCAACACTGGCCACAATGTAGACAGGTGTCGCAATACCTCACGAACACTGAATGTGAGAGGCAGGTGAGTCTACTAAACGAGCACTTGATGAAGAAGGAAAAACAGCACTGTAGTAGACATACGGTAGAAGTTTCGTTTAGTACATCTTTTTTGTCTTACTTTGCCGCTATTACTCTACATTTTCCTGCAATGCCCCCTCGCTCGCCACCCATTACACGTGTCTAGCAGCGATTGGTGGGGTTTTGGCGGACATTTTGGCCTCCGTCAACCAATGAGTGGAGCAGAGCCGAGTATTTCCTTCGACGGTAATATTCCCGTTATATTTAAGAAAACGGAAGATATTATAAAATATTGTCAATCAAGACAATTGTCGTTTTAATCCATTTTGGTGCCAATGACGTATAACGGGCTCACCATGCTACACGATCAGACTATGTACAATCTACGCGCTGTGTTCGCTTGATCTTTAGAATGGAGAAGCTTTAAGAAGAAGGTATCTTGAATGAGATAAGCGATCACTTTCCCTGGTTCAGTATAAGACAAGAAACATTTTACGTAAAATGAGTCACACTGGCGGGATATAATCCATATTATGAAACATCGATGTATCAGTTTGTCGTCACCGACGTGTGACAAAGCTAGGCCCTGCACTATGCAAAAAATATGTAATATGCATCAGACTAGAGCTAAAAATGTCCCGTCTTTCGTTGCGTAAATTGATGTCAGATGGCACGTAAAACTTATACAATGATAGTGTAAGCTACTTATGGAATGGGGCACTAGTGGCTACGCACTGACTGTTGTAAGAGCGCGACTGATGACGATGTTGAAGGGGCGCGATGCTAGGAACGTGCGGAGCATCTCATGGATTTACATACATGATCGGTTGTGAGGGACAAACAGGTAAGTGCCGATAACAAGCCCGAAATAAATCTAGTTTCTCATTTTTTACCATTGAGAAAGTGCCAGCAACCAACACTGAATTTAGTACATAGCTAATACTCTCTGACAACAGTGTGGGCTAGTGTCCTGCTAGTTACGTACACGTACGCAGAGGAAGGACAACGCAAAGTAGTAGAAAAAGTAAAATGCTTAGTAAAATTAATCGAGTCCTGAATTTGTCCCATCAACAAGTCCAAACTTTAATTTATCGATTTACAATCATTTATAGTGACATCTGATCACGACCTATTGCGCGCGTCAAGTAGATATCAGTGTATTATTAATGATGGCCGATATCAACCATTGAGTAGACCATTGAATCACCGCAACGTTTCAATGTAGGTAATGATGTTGCGGAAACAATATCCAATATTGTAATCTTTATTGCCTAAACCTTACAAATAGGCAATATATAGCAACAGGATCACCATAGTAAAACCTACACATAAAGGTTTGTATCGGGGACCTCGGTTCCACACGTGCACGTTAATGTGCAGATAAATTGCTGTCAACTGAACTAGACAAGCTTAATAGATAAGAAGTTGCAAATAAAATAACAACAGCTCTATATACTTCCTTCTGGTTTGGAGTAAATCAATCGTTTATACTGCAGATAGCAAAGTGAGCGCAAACTGAGTACATAGAGATAGGCGTTTTGTAACTTTACTCAACCTGATAAATGTAAAGATAGGTGCTCTGTATATTTATGCACAAAATATCGGAAAGTTTCATGATCAATATAAAGTGCTGCGCTTTGTTGTAGAACAAAAGATATTGTCCCCAAGTACTTCCAATCTTATTTATGCATGGTATTTCACCTTGGAATGCTTAATTCTTATAGCACGTACACAATATGGAGCTGCAAACGTGTCTATCTGATCTCTTCAGTGATTTCATATGCAGCTGGTGCTTGTGAGTGAATCGTAATTGACAGCAAAGATACGCGTGTGGGAAGCAAGATTTCATACTCAAACGTAAATGCGATTATTTCTGGCATGCAAAGCCAGTCTTTCCTTATTTGCGTCAAATAATCAAAGTTTACGCGCAAGACGTCGAAATGTCAAAGCCTAGGCTATTTTGAGAAATCTTAGACACGCAGCTGCTTATATTGTACTTTCAGATCCTTCTCAATCTATATTTTCGCCTCTTTACATACTTTCGCGGGACCCAGACATGCAGCTTCTTAAATTAGGATCAGGCTACTATTTACCTAGCTTTCGCATCTTCTACATCTTCCGCCATATTGACATGCACATGTTTGTAGGCAGTCGAGTAATAAGCCAAGAGTGGGCGGGAAAGGTGATAAAAAAGACACGTGCCTTACATATGCGTCTTTCATCATTAGACTTAGTAGACTTTTTTAATGATATGCTCGTTAGTACGAAAGTTTACTGTTCTTTTCACAGCAAAGTAGTTGAATAAACGCTAGGCACAGCAAATGTTTGTCCATAAGCCCTAAATATTCGATAAACTTACACATTGATTTCATGTTTACGTGTATTTATAGTGCAAGCATGATTTGATTGACAAAATGATATAGCATTTGCGCCGAGACTTTATTTTAGTCGTCAACGATAAAACCACAAAGAATCGTTGGCGAAGATTGGGTCAATTAATCTTTTGGAATGAGAGAGAGTAAAATGAGCTACAAAAATCAGACTATAGTTGCAGCGGGGATTATGCGATGTCAATACAATGGTCAGATGCAGAATAACGCAGACGAATAACGGATTTCTGAGGCTGTAGAGCAGCTACAACAGCTCCATTTCCAGATAAGTCTTTGATCTTAACTATCTACTTCGTTTTTTAGCAAGAACAAGACGACGAGTCTACTTAGCTCGCTGACCTTTTGAACCTGGTCCAAGGGACGTTTACGACTCAACATAATATGGACACAATTACTAACGAGTACATCATTTAAAATGTCTATTAAGTCTAAAGACTAAAGACGCCTTAGTAAGGCATATTTCTTTTATATTTAAAATGCGAGCTAGTGTTTCGTAATTTGTTACATGAAGATGAATCCTGCATATTTACCAAAATGTAAGATTTTACTTTCTATTAGAGTAAGACTTGATACTTATCATTGGTGGCTAAAGCGACATTGATTAAATAAGTGGTACATCACATGCTACACGCACCTAAGCCGTTGTTGTATCATAGTGATAGTGTTGGGTGTGGAGATATTATAGCGAACACTCCCTTTCGGGTCGACGCCCCAGCTGCCAGGTTGGTAGTTATGGAGGAGAATTGTATGGGTACACTAAGTTCGAGAAGAATTTCAGTCGTTGAGAGCAGGACAGAGAAAGATCTTACTGCTAGATTGATAAAGCCACTGACGAGTCTTTTGGCAGGGGGCCGAAACGCGTCTGGAGCGCTTTTTTATATAGTAGTCATTCACCATACTTTATTCATTTCCTACAGATAGCATGTTACAAAGGTTGCGTAGAATAAGTGGCGATGTATTGGACGCTCGAAGCGGTTTCTGTAGCGGAGCTCCACAGCTCCTTAAGTCAGATAAAGACCTAATGCTCAACGAGCAACTTTGGTGGAGAGAACCCGACTCAGAGAGTGTACAAGCTCGAGAGCTTACGGTCCCGGTTCCAGGGGACCCATCGATTCAAAAGAATCACAGCACAGAGTGATCAGGAGCAGCTACCTTCACAGATATTGACAGCTCCTAACGACCAAAGACGTCTCGTGAGGCACGTATATTAAGTGATCAAAAGGGGAACTGAACTTTATTTATTTTAATGTAAAAGAACACCTTAAAAAACGTACTGAATCGAAACACGAATGTTGTGATTAATACCTCTAAAAGAATCTCTTAATTCGGTGGCTGACACGCGTCAGCCTTCGACAATCGATATGGTGTTCTTATATTATCTTTTATGGGACTCCGTCCCCTTGTGTAACTCACACAGATTGTGTAAGTCGCACATGTGGTGTACCGTGTTATACCCTCCCCCCAGACTGACGTTACCACGAAACCTCAATCGACTTCTATTCTTGAAGAGATCGGTGTGTGTGATATTTCCTCGCGTTTTACCAAAATACTAAACACCATGGCATCGCCACCACACGAGTCTCCAACTCTTTCGTCAAACTCGGCCTTGATGAGGAGCTGGGCTACAATAGCGATACAGATGTCCATGGTGACGAACAGTCATTGTCCGACCCACCTGTGCCCGAGGTACGACCTCCTTCATCAACCAATCCGTTCGTTGAACGTGGTGTCACCACCGCGCCAATGGCGCATCATCATGTAAACGATGCAGGTGAACGCATCATCACCAATTCGCTCGACGAGCAGCAAAAGTTAATTCTTCAGCGAAAGAAGAGTGCTCTTCGTCGCTCTCACACTTAGAGGGTCATTAAAAGCTGGAGCGGTTATGTGTTCTCAACATCAGACGTGGCGCAACTTATCTGTCAAACAGAAGGCCGTAGCCTTTCAACATGGGTCATTGGCACAGAGGATACGTCGTCTGAAGACATCGTCTTCTGCCAGGTTCTGCATGAGAGGTATCTCGAACCGATCTTGACCACACAAGGTTAGTAAAAGCCACCATTTGAGAGCTTGGCTTGTATATTTCGGTTCGACCGATTAAGGGCGTGCCCATCTTGTTGTTGGCCGGTGAGCTTACTGAAGAGGAGGACAACCAGTTCGTCCGCTGGGTGTACCGCAAGCGGAACCTCAGCAGTATGAAAGCTCTAAAAGCAAGTGCCAATATGGCCGATGTTTGTCTGGGACGAAAACTTCGGTACAAATACCCCAAGCTCAAGGCCAGAGGCCAGTTGCACAATCGCACATGCTATGCTGCGGCTACGCCAGTATCCACGGGTTCCAAACCTGAGGTGCAGAACAACCAGCTTCCACCACTATTGGTGAGAAGCGATCTCGGTCGATGAATGATCTTGCCACGACGTTCAAAAACATCCATGGCGTATGGGCGATCCTACTGAAGGGGTATCTCATATTCTCATGAGTATTCCGACTCCGGGTACACTCGCCACTTCACCAGGTACTGGTATTGACCCTGACGACGACGTCGTTTCAGGAGTCTCTCCGCATGGATCCGGTTGTTCCCTTGCTCATCGAGCAGCGTCGATGGTGGTCGGTATACCGAAGGAGGAGAATGGGAAGGTGCTTTTTGAGCTAAGTGGTCTCCGTGAGACATTGGGTAAGGTCCAGAGTGCGCTCGACGTGACGCAGTCTCGCGTCCTGGCGCTGAAGTCGGTCACACCGGATAGAGGCTCAGCTTGACCTCCTAATGCGGATTTAGCATCCGATGGCAAGGCCAACTTACGCGGCGCAAGCGCCTCTAAGTTCACGTGGACGGATCTGGATACGGCATAAGCAAGCCGACGTAGAACACAGGGTGTGTGCGAAGTTTGCGCGTAAGGTCGAGCGTATACGCAAGCTCCTTCTTAGCGACGACCGTGAATTGACCAATAAAACGCAGAAGAAACTTTTTCTTGAAGACAGTGGATAACACATTTGTAGGTAAGTTTTGGCATTAAGTAGAACTTGGTCTCCGACCTTATAACGTTCAATAAAACCTCTGCCTTTAGCATCATCTTGTTTCTTCTGCTTGCCTTGGCAATAAGCCAGTGCGCCACGCATGTCGCAAGATCTACAATCGTGCTGCGAGAAACTCGCTTACCTGTTTGTTAACAGCAGCAGGGCAGATAATTGCGAGACAATCGGACATCTCTCCCCCACCAAGCTTTGAACCACGGAGTGGTAGTGTTAAGGGAATGCGAGAGTGTGTGAGGCCGTCTAGATAAAACAGAGTAAAGCCTGAAGAGGCATGGTCCGCGTTGTTTAACGAAAACTCAACGACTGGGATCATCGAGCTCCAACGTTTTGCCTTTAGCACAAACATGACGCAAGATATCACCGATAACGCGCTTCATTCGCTCGGTTTGATCATCGGCCTGCGGATGATCCGCTGTGGACATGTCCAATCGTGTGCCGAGCACCTTGAAGACGGACTTCCAAAAGTTACCAGTGAAGCAGGGTCTCGATCAGAGACAATTGCCACAGGAAAAGCGTGTTGGCAAAACACTCTATCGATAAACATCGTTGCTGTACTTTCACTATCAACGGTATCTGACACAGCCGTTAAGTGAGCCATCTTGCTCAAACGGTCACCAAAGACCACATTACCCGTATTGCCATGTGCGTCTTTCGGTAAACCGAACAGAAAATCCATGCTGATGGACTCCCAACACCCCGAGGGTATGGGTAGACTAGCTAGCATCGCATCCACATGCGCTGAGTGTTTCACCCGTTGACACGTTTGTCACGTACGCACATATGTGCTCACCCATTTGTTAAAAATTTGGGCCACCAATAGCATCGTTTAACTGAGCCATAGGTCTTCTCACGACCGAGGTGACCACTCACAGCAGTATCATGTGCCTCATAGAGGATCCGATACTTCAATCACTCATCATGAGGGACAACAATGCGAGGAATATCCTCAACATCTGTGCTATTGAACAGCAAGCCTTTATCGATGGAATATCGATGTAGCCTCGCACGTAAGAGTACCGACAATTATATGTCTGAGTCCTTGAACTCCTCGCTCCCGAGAGCACGTCGCAGAGCTACACAATGTTCATCCTTGGCATATGCCGTACGGATTAGGTCAATGACCGACGACGGCAGAGTCGTAACATGAGCAAGCTCATAGTCAGGTCGGCGTGACAACGCATCAGCCAAAACATTCTTCTTGCCCGGCTTATACTTCGCCTTGAATTTTATAATCGGCGAAGAAGGAAATCCAACGAGCCATTCTCTGAGAGAGGTGAGGCAACTGGGTCGCAGTGCGTAAAGACGCATGATCGGTATAGATCACGTAAGGGTTCGAGCCAAGCAGATGGACTCTGAACTTGACGAAGGAATACTTCATGGCAAGTAGCTGCTTGTCATGAACAGTATAGTTCTTTTCAGCAGCTTTCAACTGTCGGTATTTGAACGCAATGACGCGTTCCCGTCCATCAAAATATATCTGTAACAGAGCGCTGCCAATAACAAAGTCAGATTTGCACGGACGACACTGAAAGATCGATCAGGATCGGGCAAAGCCAAGATTGGCGCATGAAAGAGACTCTCCTTTACTGCTGTAAAAGCATCCTGCTCGGTGCTAGTCCAGCACCACTCCACGTCCATTTGAGGAGATTGGATAATGGCCGAGCCATGTCTGCGTAATTCGCACTATGCGTGTGTAAGTGATTGGCGAGACCTAGCCACGTACGTAAGTCCTTTTGGTTCTTTGGAACTGGCCAATCGACTATGGCTTTTACCATAGAGGGATCCGCTTGAAGGTCTCTCTTCCCAATAAAGCAACCTAAAGAGGGTATCTCGTCTGCACCAAATATGCACTTGAATTCGTTGGCATGAAGACGTTTTGTGCGCATGCACTCGAGCACTGCTCGTAAATGGTCGATATGATTATCCACATCTGATTGACCGTTCATAGCACGACTATGGACAAAGATGTCATCAAACCGCGTCTGTGCATACCCTCGATGAGGTCTGAACAGTTTCGTCACAAGACGATTGAATGTAGCCAGGGCATTTGATAACCCCTGTGGCATAACGAGCCACTCCCAGAGCATACCGCTCGGAGTACTGACCGCTGTCAGCGGAATATCACTTTCACGCATGAGCAACTGGTAATAACCATCGACTAAATCGAGCGCACTGTATATTGTACATCCAACCATGTTGTTCTGAAGAACATCCTTTCTAGGGACTGGTGTCTGAGCCAGGATGGTGGCAGAATTAAGCTTATTGTAAGCATGAACAATGCGCCAATTTCCATAGGGCTTCCTGACATAAAATGTCGGTGTGGAATGAGGCGGTTTGCTCTCACGAACCATACCAGCCGCATGCTTTGCACGAAAGAAGTCGTCATTAATCTCACACTTTTCCTTTGGTAAAAGCCACTGCCAGGTGACGCAGCCCTCAGCTCTCAGAACTAAGTCAATCTTATGACGAACACCTTTATCAGGAGGTAATACAGACGGTGGGTCGCGCGTGACACACCACGTCTTGAAATTCCTTTACCAAAGGATAGAACGGACCAAGAGGATATTTAAGGATCGAGAATCCGCTACGCACACCAAGTGTTGATTTCGTGTCCTCAAGGACGGACTCATCGAATAACGAGGATGAATTCAACTCCACATCGGGTCGGATGACCTCTAAATCGGATAACTCTCCTGTCTATAAGTCTTGGCTGAATTCACCATTAGACAATTCATCTAGTTCAACGAGAGCATCCAAGGAGGGTAGAGTCTCAAGACTACTGTTGCCATCAACATGACCAGTCACTCCGTTTACTAGTGTATACAGTGTTTTATGACTATTGTCACTAGCTAACGTTCTGGACTTTGGGCGCGTAGCATTTGCCACCCGACGCCGAGATTGCTTCTTCAAGGAATCCTTACGCCTCTTAAAGGCCGGGACAATGGGATCCCCGTGGTTGAACTCTAACATAGCACGCTCTGTACGAGAGCTCATGTATTATACTACATCTGGTGAAGAGTTACGTAACTCGAACACTTCACCCAGTGGATATAAACGTACCACTTTACGTGCATTATGTAGGCCTTGCCATGAATGCCTCGGCTTTTCGCCAACAATGTCATTACCGACCTTCAGTGAGGTGACATCGCGGCCGCCCTCACTCGGTGGATTTCCACGTGCCACCCCACTAACATCAGAGGAATTACATTCATAAGGACTTGGCCCTATGCCAACCACGCCTCCAGAATGCAGTAATTAGTTATCACAACGCGTAACGGGGTGAGCCCGTTACATGAAAATTGATATCTTTGTATCAATTTTTGTACATTACCTATTTAGATAATGTTCAATTGACATTACTCGTAAGGAGTAAGGTTGAAGGAATATTACCCCCGAGGGTAATATTTCTTTGATGGGTCGCTCCACCTGATATTTGATGTTCACGGTACAACAACCAGATCAACCACCAATCGCTGCTGGACGCGCGCAATGGGTGATGACCAAGACACCCACATAGGAAATTGTAGTTTAATATAGAAAGCTCAAGACAAAGATGGTTTATTCAGATAACATAACTATATTAAATACAGTTCTACTTTTTACCTTATGACAGAACTTTCGAGTTCTACTTACTTCGCTGTGATTCCTCACACCACTTGTACGTGACGTCGGGTTTACACAACCTTGTGTCAAATTGACACAAGGCGTGCCCCGTTACACAACGAGTATCACTGAACAGTACACGTGTCATTTGACTGACAATGAAAGTGCTACGCTCATCATTAATGTCATGGACACTTCACTTATTTAAATTGGACATACCAATGTCAAGTACATTGACATCTTCCGTCAATGGCTCGCGCCAATAGTCCGTTTGTTGCCTAGCGAAGGATGGTTTATGAATATACAATGCTTCACTAGGTACATTGCGCTTTGAGACTAAGGTCTTTGACATCCAATCAATCCATGGCTCATGGAGTTCGAGACAAGCCATACGTAGGATGAGATCGTATCTCGAATTCGGGTCAAGGACAAGACAGCGTTCAATTCTGTCAAAGTCCAAAGACTTCACATCTTAATTCAACGGAACTTTAGGCACCGTGACACGACTACCAGTCGCTAAAAGAACGGTGATCGAATCACCTTCATGCGCTTTGAGCGCTTCAGCATAGCGCTGAGTTCCCCCAAGCGAACGACGTCGAGCATATTTGCATGATGCTCCGGAATTGAGTAGGATAGACCAATGCTTCTCAAAGCCTTTAACTTTCGCCTCGGCGACTAATAAGCCAGGCTTGTATCTACGCTCTTTGTTTGCTGGCACAGAGCTCCGTGGGGATAATTCCTGTTTCACTCTACCTCGTAGAGAAGTGGCAGAACCCAGTTCAACCGCAATTGGACACCCCGCGCCTACTGGTTATAGACGTTTACCCGTGCCATACCAGGTTTCTGGTTGAGGCCGGGGTTTTGAATCATAGGAGTCGGTCGTTTCTTACGCAAAGGACAAGTGGGACGCAATTGTTTAGTGCTTCCGCAAATGTAACAGCGTCTCACTTCCTGTTGTTGCTCTTCGACACGAAGCTCAGCTTCACCTTCATCTCCGGCGTTGCTGAGATCCATTGATTTAGCCTTACAGTAAGACGAAGTATTTGATGAGGCTGCCCTCTCAACGTTTGGGTTATAACCATTCTAACCAAGTCTGGCCGACTTGAAGTTGTGCTCAGCATTCAGAGCGATGCTAACAGCTTCTTTAAATGTAGAAGGATGGACCCGAAAGACCTCGGTCCTGGCAACGCCAGTGCTAAAATCTTCCATGAAAACAGTCACGTAGAATGTCTCAGGGAGAGGGTCAGACTGTGTAGCAGCCATAAGAGTTCTCAACTCTTGGACATAGTCCGTTAACTCATTCTTACCCTGACGGGTAGACAAGAAGCGTGAGCGCACGCGGTAAGCCTGGTTGGACGGCGAGAAAACTCGCAAAAGGTCTAACTTGAGCGATTTACATGTGGGAAACGCCAAGTTAACCGACGTGCTGCACGTCAGAGCCCACTCCCTTGCTCTCCCATCGAGCTTAGAGATCGCCAGCGAGACTCGCTGATGCTCAAGTGAGATGAGGCCAGATCTCATGACAATTTCGATCTCACGGATCCAGAGGTTAAGATTTCGACCTCTTTCCCGGAGTAATGTTTGACGTTCACCCTAAGGGAACGAGGCTTAGCCTCTTCGTCTGGCGTTGCCACAAAGCGTGTTGACATAGCCGACGCTGCTTGGTTTTGAACCTGCTCTAAAAAGGCCGTTTCATACTGCATGAAGGTCTCGACACGCGCGTTGAGCACGTCGGGACATTGCGCAGCTAGAAACTCAACATATTTTGGGCCCACGGCCGCGGTCAGCTTATCAAGAGCGACCTTTTGAGCCTCCGTGGGGGGTATAGATTGCTCCATCCTCACAGAGGGTCAGTCGTAACGACTCAGGTGTAGATTGACTACAAGTGCTACCGAGTGTAGCGAAGATGCACAGCTTCTTAAGTCAGATAAAGACCTAATGCTCAACGGGCAACTTTGGTGGAGAGAACCCGACTCAGAGAGTGTACAAGCTCGAGAGCTTACGGTCCCGGTTCCAGGGGACCAAACGATTCAAGAGAATCACAGCACAGAGTGATCGGGAGGAGCTGCCTTCACAGATATTGCTAGCTCCTAACGATCAAAGACGTTTCGTGAGGCACGTATATTAAGTGCTCAAAAGGGGAACTGAACTTTATTTATTTTAATGTAAAAGAACACCCTAAAAAACGTACTGAATCGAAACACGAATGTTGTAATTAATACCTCTAAAAGAATCTCCTAATTCGGTGGCTGGCACGCGTCAGCCTTTGACAATCGATATGGTGTTCTAATATTATCGTTTATGGGACTCCGTCCCCTTGTGTAACTCACACAGGTTGTGTAAGCCACACATGTGGTGTAACCCCGTTACAGTTTCGATCGAGGATATCGATGAGCAACCTCAAGCCAAAGACGACGTGTGCTCGATGCGCGCATAGTGGTACTAGATGCAATTGCATTTGGCGCAGACGACAGTTGCTGATCGAAATTGTCAGCAGGTCTTACAGTTGTGCAGACAGTCATCGCTGTCGATGCAGCATCATACTTGGTTATTCAGCGCTTCCAAATGTTCTCGTGGTCCCGCAAAAATTCCTCGAATCGGCTCTTTAGAAGCTAGCAAGGGTACGAAACGACACGGTAAGACGGAGAATAACTTGATCATAACTTTCGTCGGCAATATTTCCGACACGGTTCGTAGAAAGATAGACTACGCTTCAGCTTGTTTGATACTCGTGTAACTAGTGCACGTCAATGTGTCGTATAGGGTAGGTCATGCATGAGGCGGATAACCTGGCACAGAAGTAACAGGTAAGGAACGGCATGATACCGATTATATGTACTCGGTGTGGACTTCTGATTCCACTGGTGAGGATTCCTCATGACTGAAGGACCGCCTCGACATCGATCAATGCGTCGAATACGACGCTGAGCATGAATTGATAAACATCGTCGATAAGAGCCACATCGTACGTTGTGTGCACATTTGCCGAGATAGTCAAAGGTATCTCGACCTGTTTGCTTAATCTATTCCGACTGAACCTTCGTGACCTCATTTTTTGTGTGACGACTTATCAGAAGAGCGAGGAAGTCGGCTTGTGTCTGTACTAGTTTAAGCCCACTTTGTAAGCATTTACCCACAATGTATGCCCATGATAATGCAGTGGATTTCGCGTGGAGTATAGTCTGGTCGCCTCGAGGTCGAGCTAGAATTCATCTTTACCTTCCTGTCCATATCATACCCGCATCAAAGACGCTTTGTTATCAGAGCCGCTCGGCAAAAGCTGCGCCAACCTGCTGCGCCAACCTGACGAAGCCGACGACATGACAACTGTCCGTCAATGATCGTCCGGATAAGTTAAAGTTGCATCTCCGGGTGCTGCCATACTGAAAGAGGTAATACATACAAAGCTGCATCAAAGGAGCACGACACAACAGCCGTTTGGCCACTGCCTCTAAGTCCACGTAGACATCTTCTTGCCTCGAGTGATGGAGCGTCAACGATGTTGACTACTGGTAGTATGTGACACACAGCTATTAGTTGTGACATTTACCAAGTGACGACTTTACGTAACCTTGAGCGGCTCTATTACGCTAAGCACGATGCTTCCAAGCAGCAAGTCACCTGTGAGGGAGAGCAAGAGTGGCTGAGTATGCCCGTTACGACTGCTTTGACTGTGAGACCGCGTGCTTTGCCCTTTTGCCCGTCTCTGGTTACCCTGTGCAAACGTAGCTGCTCGGAACGTATGTGTGCAAGTAAGTTGTCAACAAGTTGTCGAGTGAGATTGACGAGGCACCAAGTGAGGCTTCTGGCTTCTGGCTTCAGACTTCCATCACTACGACGTGGAAAGGAGGTAAGAGACCTCGTTACGCGATGGTCTGTCGAGATCGGTTGGCAAAGGTGAAGGGGGCAGTCCGCGTGAGAGATCGTCACCTGGTTGTACTGGAGCAGAAGCTTCAGATGTGCGCTGCGTCGCCGTAGATCGTCGGAAAGCGTGGAGGATATCTACCATCATGCACGCAGACGAGAAACAAGCGATGATTGCATCCCATCAACAAGATGAACAGGTTCCTGCAGTCAGGTGCGACACAATCCCACTTGGATCGTAGCGTCGTTAGCGGCACTGTCAACCGCTCATACACCCACGCAATGCTCGTGCTGACGGTGTGGCTCTCTCAGCTTCCACATCGCGTGATTGTCCTCGCAAGTGACCATCATCTGCACACTCCGACTCGATTCGGTTGACACCGTAAGCAGTTGAGCTCAAGCGACCAGTCGATGTGACGCGCGAGAGCGAATGTTCGTTCTGCGCTGGCAAAGCTCTTCGCCGGCTCTCAAGTGGACATCCACCCGCTCCATTGAGGCACTTTTGGTTCCCCGTAGTCATTAGCGTCCGTAGCATGTACTAAGCTACGGAGCAACAACGTCACGAAAGACACTTTGGACAAAGCATTTGGTGGCAGTCGGGAAGAGAGGGGGGGGGGGGGCGAGGGGACCCCTTCACTTATGAACGCCTCTTGTTGACTGCTCGGAGGGGCGTTGACGGACGACTTTCGTGCGTAGGACCCCACAACTCGGCCCCCCCATCGTAACTCAGGTGTCCGTTCATAGTGGTTTACTCACTGACTCGTAGCTCCCTACCGACGGCCGTCCTCGGACCTTCTCACTCGCCTTTTTCTTCCCGACACCAGTCCCTCGTCCACAAGAGAGAGAGAGAGCGAGAGCGAGAGCGAGAGAAGAACTTGTCGAGCAGCTCAGTCGATCGATGATGGAGAAGCTGTCGAAGGCTCTGGGCGTCGGCTCGAGAGGCAGCGTGCGCTTTGAACTCGACCGCGCGAGCTACGAACCTGGCGACACTGTGTTTGGCACTGTCCACTTGTCGGTGTCCCGCGACTTCAAGACCAATGGAGGTGCAGTGTGCTGTCCATTGAGCTGTATCGTCCTCGGGCAATCGCTCCTGACCAACCACTTGTCTGTTTGTTTGTGTGTTTGTTGTGCTTTGCTTTGCTTTGGTGCTGCGGTCTTTAGCACTGCTGCTCGAGGTCCATGGCGAAGAGTACGTGCGCTACAACGAGATGTACGGCGACCTGGTCGTGTCCCGCACGCACAGGAACCAGCTGCTGGCCGACCAAGTAATGCTGTCAACCGACGACACGTGCAACTCGTCTCTTGTGTTTCCTGTCGGCGAGTACAGTTTCCCGTTCAGTTACCCGCTCGGCTCGACGCTCCCGGGCGCTTTCCACGTGGACGAGCGCCATGCGCGGGACACCTTCGACATTGACGCTGCAGTCAAGTACGAGCTCAAGCTGCGCGTGCCTGTGAAAGGGGCGCTCACACCTGACCTTCGGGCCAAGCAGCTTCTGGCCGTGACCGACACGCGGATCGCGCAGCTCATTCGGCCGCGCACGGAAGCGACGGCGCAGCCCGCAAAGCGCTGGGGCGTCCTTCGACAGGGCTTCTGCGAAGTCTCGGCGTCGCTCGACCAGGACGTCCACGTGGCTGGCGACACGCTGCACCTTCGAGTGTCTGTTGTTAACGGCGCGAATATGGACGTCAAGTCCGTGTCCGTGCAGCTCATGGAGACGCTGCTCATTCGTGAGAACAAGGGCTGCGACGCGATCAGAGCCCACACGTGTCTCGTGAAGAAGACGTTTCTTGGGGTGAAAGCGGGAGCGACGGTGATTGACCGCCCGCACTCGCTCGACCTCGTTGGAAAGTCGAAGCGCTATGCCGTCTGTCCGCCTGTGGCCTCGAGCTTTGTCGAGACGAGTCACCACGTTGAAGTGCACTGCAACTTCTTTATGAGCCCGAGCGTGCACGTTGAGATCCCCGTGAAGATTGTCGCGTCTCGGGCCGGCGAAGTGGCGACAGTAGCACAAGAGCCCGTGACGGCCTACGCGACGAAAGCGCTATGAGGTGAGAGCTATGACACAGCTCTGCCTAAGCCGCAGCAAAGTCGACAGAGCATCAGCTCTGAACGTCGTACTGAAGTGAGCAGCTGATGGCGGTCCGTCGGTTGGGAATGGGGCAAGAGCTTCTCATTGTACCGTTTGTCGTCAAGAAAGCGAAGTGAATTGGATGGGGTGCAGCCGATTGGACTCTGCGTCGGACGTGTTGCGAACGACAAGTGACGACGTGTCGTCTGAGCTGCAGGGGAAGTTGTAGCTCGACTGAACGCCATTGCGCTCGATGTATATTGGCCCCGCACTGCATCGTAAGAAGGCGAAGTGGACACATATGTGGGCGATCCTGTGCAGCTGTTCGTCATCCGATCGACACGCAATGGACGAAATCGCTGTGTTTGACAGCTCTTTTGTTCAGGTTTTCGACGTCGCGTAACCGGACGTTGTGGATCACTGGAAGTACCGCCTAATGGCGCAGTGGTCAGTCTGATGACTCGGCGCTGCACACTGTGTCGATTGCTGTTTGTCATGACTGCGGTGGACCATTGCGCAACCCAACGGTCGTGTCTATGCTGCGTAATCTGTATAAGTGCAGGCCACGATACTGCAGACGGTGTTTTGCTGCTGCATCGTCCCGCAGACGTGCGAAGACTTCGGTTGCAATCGAGCTTGTCTCAGTACATTCTGTCGCAAGCGCCTCCAACGTCGACTATCCATGCACATGTGTCTCACGTTTCCCATGGCTCGTAATGCAATATGATACGTGACCTCCTCGGCCTTTCCCAAGCGCTATAGTTATTTCCGCGGTCAAAAGAGAGACGCCGCCTCGTCTGAATTCATCGTATCAACCCGTGTAAATTAATCCGTTTCCCGGTGTTTTCATGCCTTCGTTACAGCGCTTGCAATCGAATCGATTTCTATTCACACGGCTCTATCCATTCGCCTTCGGCTCTATCTCGCGTCGATAGGGTTCCGGTCAGATCGACACGAACACGAATAGATGACGACGCCGCTCTCGACTGCCGCCCCTTCGGACCACGACAAGCGCCTGAACGATGAGCTACTGCAGACGCTACAGTACGTTATGAGTGCCGTATTGTATCCACCTGCGCGCACGGAGACGGACTTCATGACTGACTGACTGACTGATTGTCTTTTGGACGAATGTGGTGTACCCATTTCACCACAGGTTGTGTGGTCTGTACGAGTCAAAAGAGCGTCTCTTGCGACGGGAGCGCGTGCTTGAGCGACTGCAGCAAGTGCTGCATGAGTACTACGCACTGCACGAGAGGGAGACAGAGACAAAGCAGTTGCAGCTGCGCACCTTTGGCTCTTACCGTCTCGGCGTGCAGAGTCGCGAGGCCGATATCGATACGTACGTTGCGCGCGCTATGTTGTTACGGATAGAAATAGGGATAGAAATAGAGTGAGCGTGGCGTAAGCAGAACTGACTCGAATGCTGTTGGTGTCATGACTATAGACTGTGCGTTGCTCCACGACACTGCACACGCGCGAGTTTCTTCGACAAAGTGCCGATTTTGCTGGACGCAGCACCGGATGTAACGGGTCTGCACGTGATCGGCGACGCGTACGTTGCAGCCGCTGCTATTGCTATTGCTGCTGAGAGAGAGAGAAATGGAGTGGTGGGATACATTTGACTGGCTGTGGGTTGATGGACGTCGCGTAGGTTCGTGCCCGTGATCAAGATGAAGGTGTACGGCATTCCAGTGGACCTGCTGTTTGTGTCGCTTCAGCTGGACGCGGTGCCCGTTGACATCGACATGCTGGACGATCAGTACCTGAAAGGACTGGACGAGGCTTCGGTTCGGAGCTGCAATGGAGTGCGCGTGACCGAACGCATCTTGCAGCTCGTGCCGAACCCAGAGACGTTCCGGACGACGTTGATTGCTGTCAAGCATTGGGCCCGGGTACGGTGTCGACAAGAGCGTACTATACGTTATGGAGTCGCTGCGTTTGTGCGTGACGAGTTGCCGTGCCGTGAGGCAATGCTGTGGTGTACAGATGCGCGGGATCTACTCGAACGTACTGGGGTTTCTTGGTGGCGTCAATTGGGCCATCCTTGTCGCACGGATCTGCCAGTTCTATCCGAACGCGCTGCCGGCGTCCATACTCTCGCGCTTCTTCCGGATCTATCAGATGTGGACATGGCCGAACCCGATCATGCTCGCCAGAGTGGACGATGCGCTGAATCTCGGCTTTTCGGTGATGCAAATGCTTTTTGTACTCTTTGTTGCGATACTGACGTGGCAGCTTTCAGTCTCATTGCTGACATGTCCGCAGTACGTGCTCTCGTGCGATGTTGAGCTCACACGTGGGATTGGTGGATGCGATGGCAGGGATGGAACCCGAAGCTCAATGCTCGTGACCGATTGCACTTGATGCCGATCATCACGCCCGCTTACCCGGCGTCAAACTCATCGTACAACGTGATGGCGTCGACTCTTCGCATTCTCAAGGCAGAGTTTGGGAACGGGTTGGATCGGACGCTCGAAGTTGAGTCCAAGGTGAGGAGACGTCCGTAGCGTGATCTGGCGTACACTTTTCGATGCTGATTTGCGTGCGTGCAGAAGTCGACGTGGTCAAAGCTGTTTGCAGCTCCGGCGTTCTTTCAAAGGTTTTATGCTCGTGTGATACCGCTGCCTGACCTCGCGTTGTGTGTCAGGCTTGTGCTTGTCGCGAATGGGTGCAGTCTGTTTTGTGACTCAGTTGTTACCGTCTTTGTAGGTCGAAACACTTTCTTCGAGTCCAGATCATGGCAAACAGTGCGGAAGACTTTGAGAGATGGTTTGGCTGGGTCGAATCTCGACTGCGGCATTTGTTCCTTCGGTACGTGATGCCGGTCGCTGCATGTGTTTGATGTTGCTGCTTCCTTCCGGGTCTTAATCATGAGCTGTGCTGCCTGTACCGCATGGCTGGAATTGTGTCTGCAACGATCGATAATGGTGCGGCCGCTTGTTTGTGCGTCTTTGGCTATGTGTTTGTGCTTTTCTGTAGACTGGAAACACTGCCGGACGTGCAGATCCACCCGTTCGGTCGCTTTTTCGACTTTGTCGAGGCAAAGGGCGTCCTGCTTGATAGCGCGACGCACCCACAGTGTGTGCACACGTCTTGGCTGTTTATTGGGCTATGCTTTACTGTGCCGGAAGAGGTGCCGACGACGGGCGCGACGCATAGTGTAGACCTGACGAGCGTGATCCGTGACTTTGCTTTCTATACTGATCAGTGGGAAGCTCGTGACAGCGGAATGGACATGCAGATCGACCACGTGACGCGTTCCGAGATCCCCGAGTGGGTGCTCGAAGCGATAAGTGGCAATACCGACAGCGATAGTAAGCACCTGCAACGGCGAGTGCCCGCGCTCGTGCTGTCCAAGAAGAAGAAGCGCGGGCGATGATGCTGGCGATGCTAGCGGCTGTCATGGCGGAGCGAATGGCACGAGAGGGACTGCTGTAGGAAGCAGTCCAACCCGCAGCTCGTCCAAGAAGAGCAAAGGTACGTGAAGCGATGTTGCGGATGGAGGTTCTCGGTGTTGCCAGCCACGACAGTGTGTGGGCTGCATCGTGAGCTCCTGCACCGTCACACCTGTGCAGCCGCCTCCATAGCCACTCGAGCCATTGGACAGAGAGTCGATGGTAGCAAGAAGCACAGGCTTGTTGCTGCCCTCGATCTGCTGTCCACATAATAGAGTCCCCACCAGTTGGCAACAACAACAGCAGCACCAGCAGCACAAACACTTGCATCATATTCTCCTTCTTCTCGGCTCGCTCATCACGTCACTTACAAGGAACAAACCGTCACGACGTCACGTACAGAACCGAGGCCACTTGCTCGTGCACGATCGCCGCGTTGCCGCCTACCGATCGATGGCCAGCCACCAATGGACCGATCAATCGCCCGCTGTCGCTGCTCACTCGTTGGTAAACTCGGGCGTGCGCTTCTCGACAAACGCCGCCATGCCCTCTTTCTGGTCCTTGGTCGCAAACGAGCTCCAGAACAGGCGGCTCTCAAACTTGATGCCTTCCTGCAGCGACTGCTCGTGCGCGGCGTTCACGGCCTCTTTGGCCATCTTGACCACGGGCTGCGAGAAGCCGGCGATCTGCTTCGCCAGCTCGAGCGCCTTGTCCAGCAGCTGGTCGGCCGGCACGACCCGCGCCACGAGGCCGTCGCGCTCGGCCTGCTGCGCGTCAATCAGGCGGCCCGTCAAGATCATGTCCATGGCTTTGGCCTTGCCCACGGCCCGCACGAGGCGCTGCGTGCCGCCGCCGCCCGGGATCGTCCCGAGCGTGATCTCGGGCTGCCCGAACTTGGCCGAGTCGCCGGCGATGATGAGGTCGCACAGCATCGCGAGCTCGCAGCCGCCGCCCAGCGCGTAGCCGTTCACGGCCGCGATCACGGGCTTCGAGACGGTCGCGAGGTCGCCCCAGTCGGCCAACATGTTGCTGCGGTAGACGTCGACGAACGTCCGGGGCGCCATTTCCTTAATGTCGGCGCCGGCCGCGAACGCTTTGGCGCTGCCCGTGATGACAATAGCGCCGATGCGGTCGTCCGCGTCGAACGCGTGGGCCGCGCCGTTGAGCTCCTGGAACAACGCGTTGCACAGCGCGTTGAGCGCGTGCGGCCGGTGGAGCGTAATGAGCGCGACGTTATCGCGGATCTCCGTCCGAATGTGCTCGTACTCGGCTACAGACAGGATAGCACATCCGCGTAGAACACGGGATAGTCATGGACAGGATAGTGAGTACAGGATAGGGGAGCAAAGAGAAGCGGGTGCGATCGGGTGGCGCTGACAAGAGACAAGCGCGTGTGCTGCAAGAGGCAGTGCTGTGGAATGGAGAAACATGACGAGCGTACGTGTCGAGGCGAAGCTGCGGCGACGGACGGCCGAGAGCACGGAAGACGGGGCGCGACGAGTGAACATGGTGGAGGCCGTGACAGAGATGATGGGCGTGTCGAAACGTCGGCCTCTCGCGCTCTTAATACTGTGTGTCTGCGGATTGGCTTTTTATAAAATGAGCGCGAGTGGGAGTGAGGAACGACGTGAATGGGCTCTCGTTTCGCCTGAACTTGAAGTGGCGCGAGATCCGCTCGTGCGACAACACGCGCGACAGAGCGGCTGTCCGCAATAAATGTGGCGTTCATCAATGTGGATGTTTTGATGCATTCGTTGTTGATCGGCGGTATCGTCGTGATGGCGGCGGACAGAACCGGTATTTTGAGTACTGGGATAAACGTGCCCCTCGGTCTGTGGTTACTCTGACGGTGGATAACACCCACGGGTTTGCGCTCGAAACGTGGGTGGTGGTCTCGGTGACACTACTACTTCTTGGGATCAAGAGAGAATTGGGTCGCACGGTGTTATACTAAGAACAGCAGATGCACGAGTCTCGTTCTTTCGTGCATCTCTGCACGTTGGACGCAACTATTGCAATGTAGTGGGTGGCCAATGTACTCGATAGGCACGAACATCTACAGTTGCTCTTGTCGTGAGAGTTGTTGCATCGGCAAACCCGACTACTGTCAGCCTCTCGTCCTTTTGCACTTACTCGCAAGCACATTTGCTTACACGCTTTTGTGTTGTTGCCGATCACGCGCTGACCATATAAGATTGCGTTCACGGAGGACAGAGTGCATCATGAACTACGAAAGTCAATGAACTCGATGCGAGCCGTGTTGTTGAACCCTTTTGCCACTTGCGTGTGTCACATGCGATCGCAACGTTCCATTTCTCGGACCGAGATCTGATCCCAAGCCATATTATCTGAGTCTCGTTGCCGCGTACTATCCATTATCACAGCCTCGACACACAATCCCTTCGACCCAGCTCGCGTTAGAAACGAACCGATCCACGCGCCTTGCCGGTTTCAACGCTTTTATTCGTTTCTATCGCCATGACCAGCATCCAGGGCTCGAATGTCCACGAAGCGTTCGCGCTCATGGCGACGCTCTTGGCCCCGCGCGTGTCCATGCGGTACCTGAACCTGTGCAAGAAGCTGCTGCAGCGTCGGCAGATGGAGGAGGTCTTCGAGGAGCGCGCGGCTGCCAAGCGCTGCGCGTTCCCAGGCTGCGCGCAGCTGCTCGCGACGTGCGTGGCGTGTTTTTATCGAATCATCGCTCGTTGGGCTGCTTTTCACCCAATCATGGGCTTGCTTATGCTTTGTCTTGTGTTGACTATGCCGAGCAGCACCACCGGCAAATTTCGGGTCTCGTTGGCGCGTCACGAGATTTATGAGGCCCGATACGAGCGGCAATTCTGCTCCCAAATCTGCCATAAGGTATTGCTATGTTTATGGATTGACTTGTAGTGTACGTGCATTCAGTTACTTGAAACAATTACAGATACATAAATCCTTGATGTATGATTATGTAAAAGGACATGACTATGTTTCTACATTGTCGTGTACTTATTGTATAGTCTCGGCTTGTGTGTTGTCGGTTCAACATGTGTCGATAACTACACGAACATTTTTGGGCGGTGAGGTCTTGACGCTGACTGTTTTTGCTGTCTGTGTCTACGCTTGTGCTTTATTTTCTTGCAGAGAGCTCGAGTGTTGCTGGCAACACTGAACCAGAAGCCACCGCAGTTGGTTCCGTCGATTGTGGAAGTGTTCGGCACGGATCAGCCCAATCCACTTGACTATGAAGATGAAGACGGCGACAACAACATTAAAACAAAGGCAAGTGCTGACGCTGGAGACGCGGGAGTCGAGAAGTCCGAGCCAATGCCGAAGGTCCGATTGGCTTGGGCCAAGACACAAGATCTTGGTGTTGTGGAACGGAGGCACTCGACAGCACGTCCGATGTCGGCTGGTGTTCGTGGTGGGTATGGTCATGCGCCTAGTGCTTTATCGGCATTGAAAGGTGGCGTTTCGTCCACGTTGAAGGAGAATGAAGCGCCGACGCAGGTGGACCGCAGCTTCCCAACGCGGGAGCAGGCGACGCTGATTGAAGGCTACGTGTTTCCCGCACACAAGCAGAAATTGGCGAAGAAAGTGGAGAAGATTGTCAAGAAGAGTCAAGAGGAAGGTGACGATGACGACGATATTGTGGTCAGCGACAGCGATGAGAGCGATTTGGCTGCCAGTGATGTGTCTTCCGCTGGCAGCTTTGAGATTTCTGATTTCGATGACGAAGAAGTGGTGACTCTGAATGATCTGCCACTGTTCAGCCACCTCTGGGGCTTGCTGTCTAGCTGGATCACCCACGACACGACACTCTTTGTTGCAGGCAAGCCTATGCTTGCCAAGAAGTGGGACAATGATGAGTTGGAGTTTCTGCCTGAAGGATTGGACAAGGCTGAGGTTGATGCTGCGCGCCGCCGTGCACGTCAAATTCGTTCGGAGAGGTGGAACTCGCTTTCGCTCATGCTACGCCGTCCACTGCCTCAAGTCGCACTCAAGCTGAAACTTGACAGCGATCGTTTTGCCAACCACCGCATTGATAGGATCACAGAGACGTTCGCACTTCGTGACGCCATCGACACTCGGAATGCGCATCAGGTATGTCGTCTCATTGACAGCTAGACAATATGGCTTGGCTTGACGGTCTGTTGTGCTAGTGGATTTGCATTGCAACAATCTTGATGCTTGTAGTTTACGACGTCAAACTCGACGAGCTCTTGGATGGAGAGCGCAGGTGAGTTCACCGGTCTATTGTCATCGACAAAATCGAATGGCAGACTCTGATGCTCACGTGACGTTGCCATGTAGCGAGCAAGTGAAGTCGCTGACCAATCTGGACGCGTCGGAGCTTTGCCAGTTGCTGCAGTTGTTCTATGATGTGCGAAAAGATAGCGACGTTGCTGTTGACACGGATGTGGCTCCTGTGGCCGAGGTGGAGGTAATCGATGAGAATGCAGCAAAGGGAGAAGAAGAAGCCAAAGACCAGACATTTTGCCGAAAGTGCCGTCGTGCAAAAAACAAGTGTGTCTGCGCTATACGTGCCAAAGCTCCAATCGACGAATCGAGTATCCCATTGGAAGAGATGTTACAGGAGGCACTCGTGTTACGTGACGAGTTACTCCGTCCAGACGATTAGTTCGGACCATAAAGTCTGAGCTGGTGTAGGACCGGAGGAGACCGCGTCGAGTTTTAGGGCTCTATCGGATGTTGCGCGCGTTTCCTCGCGAGTCGGATAAGGTAAACAAAACGTGGTCATGAGCTCACTTGGCACTCGCTGCTTTCGTGTTGTTGTTCTTGAAGGCTCGTGAAGCGCATTGATGCACATGTGTGCCAGGTGGGATGATTTAGTGTGAAGCTGTGAGCTTATTCTTATCTCCTAGTGTCGAGTTGCCATTGCTTGTAGACACCCGAATGCAACATGAAGCCAGCAGAAGAGCAAGTTGACACCTGCTTGTGACTGCGTCCAGGTTGCCATCAGCGTACGTCATTCGGTCGGAGTAAAGCTGCCGAGATTGCTTGTGACAAGTCCGTCTACAGTGATAACGCTGACCACATATCGTGGTGGTCAGCTTGCCGGCCAGTCGATGAAAGTGCGGGCGGATGTGGCTGAGTGATGCGGCGCCTCGAGTATCTCCATGGGAAGCGATGATACTGGATGTCGATAGAGCGCCATTGAACTTCTACGAGGGGTTTCCCTACGACAGGATGACCTCTTTACTTGCTATGCTGATGAGGTGTGCCATTGCGTTGCGGTAGTCCGACTAAGCAAGACGTGACTATAGTGCAGTCTATGAAGTTACAGGGTCAAAGTGGCAAAGACAAGGCAAGAACACGATGTTGAGGTGCTAGTGAACCAGGTAAACGGACGCAAAACTCACCGTGCGAAGCGCGTGCAGCAAGTAATGCCACGAGCTACAGCTCGCAACTGATGTACAAAGATGACTGGAACGGTCGCCATTTGGTTGTGAAGCGTTTGCATCGCGTGATTCTGTCGCCAAGGAGCGATCGCATCGTGTACACCAGAAAGCCGTGTGCTGTTTGCGCTGGAATCGGACCGATGCTTTGTTGGTGGGGCGTTCGGGGCATTGCCTCGTCGTCGTGACGGAGGCCATGTCACGCAATCGCGACCAGTGCAAAGCCAGCTGCACTAAGTCCAAAGGATAGCCACAAACGAAGAGCTCGAGGCATATCACACAAGCACATGCATGTGTGCAACACTGTGTTCATGCAAATCACTCAATTATTACCCATACTAGTCGCTCAAGCGCTCACAATTCGTCTTCTTCGAGCAGCATATTGGGCACAGCATTAGACACGGGGTAGCTACGTCCGCAGTTTCGACACAGCAGCTCGCCCTCTACGATATTCGTCTGCATCGACCAGCAACATGACAAGATGTCAGCCCACACCGCAACAAACAAACGACGACTTGGCACCCAATCCAGAACGCCATCACATCATACTTTGCGATCTCGCAGCAACAACCCTACTTACGTCAAAGAGGACGCGATGGATCAGCTTCAGCAGGTCTTCTTGCTCTGCTAAGTCATCGATGGAAATCTGCTCTGGCAAGATCGGGACGTCCGGATGGTTCAACTATTGCAACAGGAGCCGATGGTACGCTTTCCATGTGAGCATATCGTGTGCCATGTTGAGCACCTCCAGCAATAACGACACGTACCTCCTTTGTGGTGTAGCACAGAGCCGAGTAGTCGATCGATCGCATAATGTGCAGCATGAACTTCTTGCTGTACTGCGTCTCCAGCACCACGACGCCGTCCATCTCCGGTGCAATCTGCCATCATTAGAGTTCATCGTAAACCTGCCACGCATTAGAGTCCACTACCGTCCACATGGCGTAGCGAGCGGATACACCGGACGTACACTCAGTGGAAAATTCAGTGGACGGCCGTCCGTCACGCGTCCAGCCGTGTCAGCGCATGCCTTTCGATAGGAGCAGACGCAAGCGAGAACAGCATACACTCATTGTCAATCGCACTGCAACAACAGATACCACACGCAGTTGCTGCAGTCGGTCACCTTGACGTGGCACACGAGCATATTATGGGTCAGCAGTCGCATCGTTAGACGTCAGGTGGAGAATCGCTCACTTTTGAGCTTTTCCGCCGTTGCGTGACTTGGTCTTAGTAAGCGGACGTGCACTTGGTGTATGTAAGTGGCCGAGGGTCTCCTCTACCACACGAATCCGCGTGTCGTACACAAACGACTGGACTGCAGTGCCTATCGAGCACCATCCACGTCCACTTGAGCTCAAGTGCCAACTGCGTCTCGAGTGGACAAGTACCACCTGCAAGTCAAGAGCTGCTCCTCCTTACATTCGATCAGCCCATTGCTACGTACGCTTTGCAATTCGTCTGTACGTACGTGACGGACCAACTAACAGACCAACTGTCAGTCGCTTGACGCTTCGGCCTCGTCCAGTGCAATGGTCAAGAAGAAGGGAAAGTCGAAGCGCTTATCGCTGCACAAGAAGTACAAAATCGCACGCAAAGTGCGTGAGCACAAGCGACAGGAGCGCAAGTCGGACGCGAAACACGGCCACCAGTCGTCCAAGAAGAAAAAAGTCCCGGGCATCCCCAACAATTGGCCGTTCAAAGAGGAGCTGCTGCTGCAAGTGGAGCAAGCGCGACTGGCCGAGATCGATGCCCAGCGACAGGCGCAACAGCAGCGCAAGGACAGCAAGAAGAAGGCCAAGCTGCATGCTCAACTGGCGCGCAGTAGCGCGAATGCTGTGGCGCCCGTGACGCCGCTGAGCGTCGAGATGCAGGCGAAGAAGGACCTCAAGCACGCGGTCCAAACTGCCGACGTGGTGCTCATTGTGCTGGACGCGCGGGATCCCCAGGGCTGTCGCTCGCTGTCGCTCGAAGACGGTCTTGTGGCCAAAGGTCAGAAGAAGGTCGTGCTTGTGCTGAACAAGGTGGACCTCATCTCCTCCGAGACGGCGCAGAAATGGGTCGCGTACTTGCGTCGCTTCCACCCGACGATCCCCGTGCGTGCACTGAACGCCAAGGTCTCGGACAGCTCGAAGAAGACCAAGCAGGAAAAGGGTCACAAGGCGCTCTACGACCGCCAGCAAGAGATCAGCGGGATGCGGGATAACGGAGACGTGCAGCCACTGCGAATCTTCCTCGACGAGTTGGCCAGCTGCAGTGATGAGCCTGCACGTGTGGCAGTCATCGGGTACCCGAACGTGGGCAAGAGCACGCTCATCAACTCGATCAAGCGTCGACAGGTAGTCAACGTGTCAAGCAATCCGCAGTCCACCAAGACGGCTCAGGAAGTGCGTTACAGTGACAAGCTTGTGCTAGTGGACTGTCCTGCGCTGGACCCGGACTACAGCGACGAGTCCGCTGCGATCATGCGTCATGGCATTGCTGGTGTGTTTGTCGAAGACCCTGTACCTGTCGTCAAGAGCGTGATTGAGCGCGGGGATGCCATGAACATCATGCAGACGCTCCAGATCCCTGTGTTCCGGAATGACGAAGAGTTCCTCACGAAGCTAGCGATCAAGCGCAGCCTCTTCCGTAAAGGTGGCGAGCCAGACATCCTCATGGTAGCCCGCACGTTCCTGCAGAACCTTGGCAAGAACGTCCTCAGTCCGTCGTGTCTGCCACCAGCCAAGTCCAAGTCAAGGTTCGAGCTGCCCGACTGGTTCAAGAAGCTGGACCTTGCTAAGGTTCGTTGGTCGTCTCTATCTTCTTCGTTTTGGCATTGACCGTAACGTTCGCTTGTTATTTTGCACAGCTTCCCGAGGCCGAGACACTCCTGTACCGCTCCAGCACAACTGGCCATCAGCGTGTGCTCACGTTCAAGCCAGCCCCTGTCTCTCATGCTGCAGGTGATACCACGGAATACGACCTCATCATGGGCGAGCTGCCCGAAAATGACGGCCTGACATCGGAAGACGAAGACGAGGAGGACGATGCCGACATGGACGAGGAGGGAGAGGAAGAGATGAATGACGAGGAGGAGGAATAAACCGGGCACAGCTGCTGCTTGGGACCAGGGGCGGGATCATGGACAGCCGGTTGTAGAATGATGCAGCGCGTCACTGTTTCGTCTTAGATCGATCGATGTATGTACTTATTAATCTTGAAGCGCTGCCGTGGCACAGCAGGTGTGTCTGTTCCAATGATAGTCTGGTGCTTCAATTGCAGGCGTCTCCAACTCGTCATCGGTTCATCGCCGTTGGTCTAGAAGGCTGTCTTCGACACGGTGTGCACTTCTGTTGATCCAACCGCCGACGCTCGGGCTATTTGACGAGACGCGAACGAACCGCTCGCTGTCTGATGCTGGTCCCAGATCCGGTATTGCGTCACTTGCACCATGAAGCACTGACACGAAACGAGCTGTGCGCGGTAGACGCAAGCTGGCTGGTCATCAACACCAGAGACGGACGCACGGAGCCGTGTGACCAGGCACGTGCTGTTGCAGTAGAACATCAAGTCGATTTGTTATGTTGGGGCATCCATTGCAACGCCACCATCTTGACCGCCGTACATTTGTCCGTCCACGATGACCATCCAGTCTCCAATCATGATGCTCGCACACCTGCATCACCTACATCATGCCGCTGTAGGCAAATGCATCCACCGTTACCGCACCGCCAATACCACTTCGTCGCGCCACTCGGTCTGGCCGGCAAGCTGGTCGTCGAGACACGGCCTGTGCAACGCCTGTTCTGCAGAAATAGGATGTTGCGAGCACGGTAGTTGCTCCGACTACATGCAGTGGGCTGATGACAACATGAATGCAGTCACAGAGCCAATGTCCTTGCACCGCGTCCAAATATGCACGTTGGCATAGATGGCAACGAGGAGTGTGGACTGCAGAGTGATGGGCCGGAGACGACGGACCGCGTCGACCCTTCCCACTCCGTGCCAAACCAGTTGAGCTCGTGATCGTCCATCTCGACTGTGAGTCGTTGACGTTTGCATTTACGCGTCAGCCAAGTAGAACGGGACATTGCGATAAGTACCGGCAAAGCTTACCCTTCACTTCCCCACCGCTGCGCTAACAATGTCGCTGCTCTGCTTGCTGCTTCTGCTGTTGCTCGCTGTGGGTCGCCAATGTGTCAAGCTGCTTTCGGTAAAACGCCTTTAGCTCTTTCACCTCAGCTTGCAGCTCCTCCACTTGCTCCTCTTTCTCACCAAACAGCTCAAGCAGCACCACCTGGTGCTTCTGCAATTTTGCCAGTTCCAACTGTGCTTGCTCGAGCTGTGCCTCGCCGCTCTCCAATAGCGCGTTACGTGAGCTTAGCCGGACAATCTCGTCAGCCGTTTGTTTCTGTCGAGCCTCCAGTGTTTCCAACTGCTGCTTCAGCAATCGATTCTCACCTTCACGTAGACGCAATCGCTGCTGCAACTGACTGAGTCCCAACACCGACGTATTGCCGCCATTCAGCGTTAGTGAGTCCGTCTCCAGTGCCATTTTGAGAATCGACGCCTCAGACGATAGTTCACCGTCTGCATCCTCAGATCGACAGGACTGCTCGTCGTCACGACTTCGCCTCACAGTTTGATGCTGTGAAGACGTACTGCCTGTGGATAATGGTATTGCAGCAGTTTGCATCACTGCGGTCTTCAATCGCTGTAGCTCTTGACGATGCCAATCTAGATCGTGGCGAAGTTCTGCCTCGCGCTCACGAGACTGCTCCAGCTCGACCGTCGCTGTTGATGATGCCCTCGCCGTTTTTATAGACTGCTCGGCAACCAGCAGTCGAGTCTGGAGTTGTTCTTTCACTTCTGTCTCCGCATCACACTGGTGTCTGGCCTGATCCAAGTCCATCTGCAGCGCATCAACTTGTTTGTGCAACTCACGAGCTTCGGCCTTGGCAATTGCTGCACTATCTTGTGCGCGAGCAAGCTCAGCTTGTTTTCGTATCAGCCCCAACTCCACTTCCTCCACCTTCTGTTGCACTTCATGCAGTCGCTGCTCCATATTCACTCGCTCCTGCATAGCTACACGACGTTGCTCTATGGCCTCGTCAATACGAGCAACAAAAGTGATCTCCATCGCCCTCCAGCTTTCTTGCCTCGCCCGCTGGTCTTCTTGCAGCGCATGAATCTGGCGAAGCAGCGGCTGCGTGGCTTCCGATACACTCTGCCCCAGCATGTCCACACGAGCCATAGCGTCCTGCCACTTGTGCTTCAGGTCCGTAATCTCTGCCCGCGCCCTTACCTCGCGACGCGTTCCCTCTTCCTCCAAAGCTCGCACATTTTCTTGCAAAAACTGCAAAGTCTGTTCGAGCTCAGCCTTCTCGAGGCTCAGAGACTTACTCGACCGAGAAGCCGTCGCCAGTCTCGCAATTTCTTCGTCTTTACTGACAACAGAGCGCGTCAGCTCCTTCAGCTGAGCCTGCAGCGATTCGAGCTGCTGTGTAGCTTCTAGCGCATTGTGCTCAGCTTGTTCGACCCTGGCACTCGCAGTATCCGCATCGCTCGCCAAGTGACTATTTTGCTGTGCGAGATGCGTCTTCTCCTTCTCGCTCGCTTTCAGCTTTGACATAAGCTCCTGCACTTCCTTTGCTGATGCTTCGGCTCGTGACTCTGCTCTGCGTGCTCGCTCCTCTAGCTCGTCCTTTTCTTTACGCAGCGAGCGCAACCTCTGCTCGAGCTGCGCCTGCTTCACCGACAACGCCTGACCTTCATCAAGCAACGCACTCAGCTTCTCCTCTTTCTCAGCCAATGCCAGTTGCAATGCCTGTACATCGCCACGCTGGCCACTGCTGCTGCTCGCGTCATTATGCGATTTCGTCAGCTTGGCCACCTCTCTCTGCATGTTTTCTAGCTGCTCCGTGAGCGACTGCACACGCTCTAGAGCCACAATCTCGCGATGACGCGTCTCGTCCAGCTCGTTGTGCAGGTTCTGGATCGTTGTCGACGCTGTCAACAGCTGCGACTCGCGCGCTTCGAGCTCCATCTGGTGCTGCAAGTCCACGACAATCTCCTCCTTGTTCTCAACAACAGCAACAAGCGCTTCATCCGGTACAGCTTCTCCTTCTCCTCCTCCTTCTTCTGCATGTCCTTCTCCATATCCATCGCTACTCTTCTCGTTCTCGTTATCAACGACAGCAACAAGCGCTCCGTCCTGCTCCTGCTCAGCTCCTCCTTCTCGATCCTCACCCACACCTGCACTCGCTTTTTCGTTCTGAACAAGAGCTCCTGCCTCCTTTTTTCTCCTCTTCTTCTTCTGCTTCTTCTTCTTTTTCTTCTGCTTCTTGTCCTGCTCCTGCTCCTGCTCCTCCTCCTCCTGTTCCTGTACTTCTTTTTCTGCCTTCTGCTCTTCTCTCGTTTCTGCCTCCTCTCCTTCCTCCTCTTCTGCCTTCTGCTCTTCTTTCTTCTCCTCTTCTCTGTCCACTCCTCTCTCCTCTTCGTCTGCAGCCTCTGCAGTCGCTCCTGGCGCCAGTCCCTCACGAACGTGCAGTTTCACCTGCTGCTCGTCAGGAACGTCTCCTTTATAGTCTGTTTGCTCAGTATCGTCTCTTGTGTCCCGTCGCTGACCTTTTGTCTCCACTTGGTCAGCTCTCTCCTTCTCTTCGACCGTATCAATAGAGTCCCACTGTTCCAATAGAGTTTCGGCTGCGACTGGAGCCGCCGTATCCATTGATGTATCCACCACCGTATCGAATACCGCAACCGCCTGATTCGTCGACCGTATTGCCTTATTTTTCCCGACTTGCGCGTCTCCTATTTGCTGCGCCGTCGTCGCCGCCGTCGAGAGAGACCGCGTGCCCGGGACGCCCGTCACGACGTGATCGAACGACTTCTCCACGTCCTCTCGTAGACTCCGGACCTGCTCGATCCCCTGGGACACGATCGACGTCACATTGAGCTTAGAGCTCCACGCGCCCCAAGGCGAGGACGACGCCATGGCTGTAAAACGACAAAATAGAGCGAAATGAGTCTCACGTGGCGGCGAATAGAGTCTCGACGCGGTAATTTATTCGCGCGATGTGTCGAAAGCTGGCAATAACAAGAAAGCGAAACCATTGTTACCAGCAAAACCGCTTTTTTGTGGCAGAAAAAACGTGGCACCTCGAACCCGCGTCGTCGACTGTATTGAGCTCGCGGTCGGTTCTCGAAAGCAAGGCCGTCCGCGCTCGGTCATTGGTGCATCCGCCTGAAGTATTCGCAACGTGTTCTCGACCCTCGCGTTTGCACCGTCCCCTTCTTTTCCAGTACGACCTACAACCCCCTTTTCCATCGTCCCTTGCGGTCGCCTCATCAACTCGCTCTGTCCTATCCTGCTTTTTCTCGCTTTCTCTCTCCACCCGCGCGCACGGTCGTGCCTCTCCGTCGTCATCCTCTCGCACTTCACTCTACTTCACTCCACTCCACTCCACTTCACTCTACTTAACGACCGAAAAAAGCACCTGTGCACGTCAACAAAGCGACTTTTTTCGTCACAACGACCACGCAACTGCCTGCCGGGATGCCGCCGCCCCCAAGTCCCTGTCCGTCGTCGTCCATGCGCGACGACGACGCGCTCGTGCTCGAGCGCCAGCGCACGGCCGCCCTGGAGCTCGAAGTCAAGATGCTGCGCGCGTCGCTCGTGGCGCTGGGCGAGTCCACAGAGGCCGAGGAGGAGCGCCTGACGAACCGCCTGATGCAGCGCCTGCAGGCCGTGAAGCGCGAGAAGGAGACGCTGGCGCTCGAAGTCGAGCGCGAAGAAGAGCTCTTGACGAACAATCTGCAGAAGAAGCTCAACCAGCTGCGCAAGGAGAAGGTCGACCTCGAGAACAAGCTCGAGCACGAGCAGGAGTACATTGTGAACCGCCTCTCGAAGCAGCTCGACACGGCGCGCAGCGAGAAGGAGCGGCTGCTCGAGGAGCTGCAGCACGAGAACAACAGCGTGCGCCGCGCGCTCGAGTCGCAGGTGGCGAAGATTCTGCACGAAAAGGTGCACCTCGAGAACGAGCTCGAGCAGGAGCAGGAGTTCCTCGTGAACCGCCTGCAGAAACAGCTCGCGGGGCTGCAGTGCGAACGCCGCCGCATGGAGCGGAAGCTCGCCAAGGACAATGTCGTGCTGCTGGACGAGCTCCAGCGCCAGGTGGACGCGCTCCGAAGCGAGTGTCGAGACAATGGCAATGCGTTCGCGGACGGCGTGGCCGCGCTGCTTGCCAAGGTGCGGGCGCAGCAGGCCAAGAAGGCCGCCGAGGACGTCAAGAGCGCGAAGGACGACATTCGCGTCCACGCGCGGGCAGCGACGGCGGGGTCGCTGGACCCCAAGTCGCAGGTGACGCCCGATGGGCTCTTGTACCAGCACATTCGCCGTGGAACCATGTGAGAAGAAGGTGATGAAGAGGAAGAAGAGGAAGAAGAGGGGAAGGAAGAAGGCGAAGGTGGGAGGGAGGGAGGACGCACGTGGTAGCGAGTGGGTGTTCGTTTGTTTTGCTGCTTTTCGTGCGGCTGAACGCGGCGCGTACATTACCATCGGACGGTGGAGTTGAATCAGTTGACGTGTGTTGCATTTATCGTCGTGCGTGGCCGGTACGCAGACTCACGGAGTTGACAACGGGCAGAGGTGACGTGCCAACAAATGAACAACGTGCCTACGCACTACTTTTTTCAACAAACGTTATCACATGTATGTATCACTACTACCAATGCTACTTCACGACTGACTAATCATGAAGTAGACTCATCGAAGACTGGACTGACGACACCGCTTTGGGGGATAGAGAGAGAAGGGAATCAGCAGTTGAAGGGTCAGAGCGAATGACAGCTGCGCATCCCTTTGGTACCGGACAAAAAGATGATCAATGATCGATACACACCTCCCGTCGCTACTGTTAAATCATCGACGGGGGCATTCCACGTCAGGCAGTACAAAGGCGTTGTTGCCCTCCGCGACAAAACGTCAGCCGCACATTCGTCTACCGCACATTCCTTCGTCTCCCGTTTTCTATTTGAAAAATAAATGACCACATCACATGGCAAGACGCTTGCCAACCGTCACACATACTCGTCCGCTCACAGCGCCTGACGCACCATATTCTTCTGCGCTTCCGTGAGCTGCGTGGGAAACTGCACGTCAAACTCCACCATCAAGTTGCCCCGCTGCGAAGGGTTCTTCTGCAGCGGCATGCCTTCGCCAGCAATGACGAGCTTCGTGCCCGGCGCAATCACACCGCCGAGCGGAACAGGCACTTCGCGTCCGTCCAACATCTTGACGCTCAACGTGCCGTTGCCCAGCAGCGCATCGCGCAGCGACACTTTGGCCCGGTACAGCAAATTGTCGCCGTCGCGTTTGAACTTGGGGTGCGCCTTCTCTCGGATCACAAACTCAATGTCCTGCGCGGGTCGACCCGGCAGCGCGTCGCCCTGGCCTTCAAACGTCACCTTAGTGCCGTCCTTCCATCCCGGTCGAATGTTAATCTCCAAGATCTTCTGCTCTTCCCGCAGCGTGTTCGAGCTCGGGTCGTGCACCTTGCGCGTGATCTTGAGCTTCTTCACACTGCCAGCGTAGAGCTGCTCGAGCGGGACCTCCAGTTCGCTCTTGAGCTTCTGCGCGCGCGGCTGCTTCGACTGCCCAAAGGGGTCGCGCGTGCCGCCAAAGCCGCCGCCGCTGGTGCGCATCCCGCGCATCCCACCAAAGCCCATGTCGCCGAACATCGACGCCATGGGATCGCTGCGCTCGGCTTCGTGCAAGTTCGACGTGCCAAAGAACTGCTCAAAGATTTTGGTCGGGTCGGTCGAGTGGAAGCTGAAGCTGCTTCCGGGGAAGCCGCTGCTCGACGTCGTCGTGTACGTGAACCCCCCGGGCATCCCGCCGCCTGGCATCCCGCCCGGCATCCCGCCTTCAGGCCCTTCGGCTGGCTGCCCCTTCAGGCCGTCTTCGCCGTACACGTCGTAGATCTCGCGCTTCTTCTTGTCGCTCAGCACTTCGTACGCTTCGCCAATCTCTTGGAACTTGCGCTGGGCGCCGTCCGGATCGCTCGGGTTCTTGTCCGGATGCCACTTGAGCGCGAGTTTCCGGTACGCTTTGCGCAGCTCGTCGTCCGACGCGCCTTTCGACACGTTCAGAATCGCGTAGTAGTCTTTGCCCATTTTCGGTCGAGTTGCAGCGTCGGAGTTTGCCGCTCCCTCTCGGTGTAATCGCTTCCGTTCGAGTGCGTCGTAGCCGGTGAGTTCAATAATGTGCGATCCAACTGACAGTCGCAGCGAGCGCGCGCTTGTATTCGGAGGAGAAACGAGCGAGTGTCGCAGACGTACTCAGGATGGCTCGAGAAGACACGAGAAAGTTCGAGAGCGTGCGTCGTGATTGGCTGAAGGGGGCGATCGTGGATAGGGCAGAACGCGAGGGGCGGCGACATTGTGGCTACGTGCGACACGCGTGCCGGTGGGAGAGGACTCCATAGGGCCTCACTCAAGTGGATGCTGGCGCCCACGACCCGTCACGTCCGTTGGGGCGTTTCGGAGCGCGTGTTTCCTGAATGTAACGAACCGATTGACTGCAAGTTGATTGCTGCGCTGCTTCCTTGTGAGTATGTGTAGCACTGGTGATGCATTCCATGCCAAACGTGCCAACTGAAGTAAGCGGCAGCATAGTATGAAGGAAGCACTTGGAGTCGCATGGAGCATTACAAAGGTGTCGGGCATACCAGCGAGCAGCGGTCCGACGCTCTCTCACCAATTGTTTTCATAAATCCACTAGTTGAAGGACCTGCGCGACTCAACGGTAGTCGTGCGACTGCAATTGCCGACGGCAAGTGGTGACAGCACTTCATGCATCGCGACGTGCGCGGCAGCTCCACACTGTCCAATCGACAGCAGTGCAGACCGTGAGTGAAGGCTTACTAAGTGAACACTTCGGCGTGACCGACGTCTCCACCATCTCCGCGATCTGTATCCCACCGAATCCCCCGTCAACACCAAGCAAAGCATCTGCGCATCCAACTTCGTCCGTTGCTTGCAATTCTCTGCACACTCGATACTAAGACGAGCTGCACGTGTATTGACGACATCGTACGTCGTCCAGAAACGTCTATACCAAAAGATTCGCAGCTCGACATCCACTGCCGTCGCGTCGGCAGAAGTCCAACGGCCATGTTACGTCGACTACTTCGAGCGTAGATCTGCTTTCGAACGCGTTTTCGTTCGAAGCTGTCTGTGGCTCAATGATTGCAAGTCGCATCGATCATCCAGCGACAAACGGCTACACGTTAAGCCATCTCCCGTCGAGGAGTGCCTGCCCGCAGCTGTTAATCGTTTACCAGTCGAAACAGGTTCTTCATGCTCATGCTGCGACACGTTTGATTACGCACGCGCACGACGAGCGTCGTGTGATGAGAATAGCACCAGGTCGTTTTATGATCGCATAGCTGTCGTCCGTGCGTCACGTGGCGAGTGACACGCCAAATGGATTGATCGATGCACGAAGGCGTCTGGTACGAGCAAAAGAGGTCACTGAACGGTTGCAGTAGTTGTTGACCGGCTAAAGGGGTCTCTGATGCCAGCAGACTCCAGGCAAATGTGCGGGATGTGCAGCAGTAGACCTGCGGTCGACGATGTGCTGACACGAAGGTGCAAAAACGACTTCACTTCAAGCAAATGAGTGCAATGGTCACTACCAAAAGGAGATGCACTTATAGTGCAACGGACACGCTGCTTCCAGCGTTGCGCGGGTGCCATTTACGTGGAACGCAGCCAGGACAACATAAGGTCGTTTTGAGTTCTTTTGCGGTACGCCATACAGTCGGATTCTACAAACAGTGTCGAGACAAGTGGTGTCATGACATGACTAGACATTCAACATGGACAGACGCGTGTGCATTGTTTGTTCAGAGCTTCTCCCCATCGTACTACTACTACTACTGAGCATGTGATCAGCAGTGTCAGGAGAGAGAATGGCTGGAACAAGCAACAACTGTGCGACTAGGAAGGCATCATCATATCATATAGAAGACCTCACAGAAAGTCTCGCGCTGGGCTCGAACGAGTGGCAGCACACACACACACACACGTTATCAAACAGCCAACGAATCAAACGCGTTATTCGCAAGCAAACCCATGCGCCCTCCCTCCTCCTCATTGGCCAAAACCCCATCCGCTCGTCCACCGCATCCGTCCATCCATCCATCCTTTTGACAAAAAAGCACACAAACAAGAACAAGAACAAGAAAAAAAGAAAAAAGGAGCTTTTATCCCACCACACCACGAGGCCAAGAGATCAGGCAGCCAGCCAGATAAACCGACAGATAAACCGAGGCATCAAAACCGACCGACCGACCGAATACCGACCGGGCGACCCCCTCAGCACAACTCGTACCGCCGATCGTCGTCGAGGACGACGTCGACGCGCCCACCGACTCAGACCCACCGCCGTCCGCCCCCTCCGTCTCCTCCTGCGTCTTCTCCTCCCCCTCTCTCTCTCTCTCTCGCTCGCTCTCTCGCTCGCTCGCCCTCTCCCCGTCTGCTGCAGTCGTCACCACGCTCGCGGACCGCAAGAGAAAACGAGGCGACGCAGAGATGTCCCGTGACGGAGACTACGCCGCCTCGCAGGACGACGACGACGCGCCGCCGCTCCGGAGCTTTGGGGATCACGCGATGGGCGACGCGGAGCCGATGTCGGCCGCGTCGTCGGCGCTGAACTTGAGCCACGCGGCGGTGCTCGACGTGGTCCAAGAGGGTCGACACGTGATGGCCGCCTTCTTGCGCGCCACGCAGTGCTACGACGTGATCAAGAACAGCGGCAAAGTCGTGGTCTTTGACGTGCAGATCCCCATCAATCTCGCGTTCTTCGCACTGGTGGAGCACGGTGCGACACGCAACAGCTGCACTTAGTTTTACTTATTGCTGATGCTGGTGGACAATGGGTGGAGACCTACTGGCTGACGGTGGACTAATGCTGCTACTGTTGCTGCTACTTTTGCTGCTGCTGTGCGCTGCTGCTGCCGCTGCTGTTGTTGTTTGTACTGTTGCTGCTGCTAGATATCAAGTCGGTGCCGATTTGGGACGCCGAGCAGGGCAAGTTCGTGGGCATGTTCACGGCCACGGACTTTGTGAATATTTTGCGCCACTTTTACATTCGTGGATCGCCTATGAACGAGCTCGCAGAGCACAGCATTGCCTCGTGGCGAGGTAAAGTGCTGCTAGGTGTATCAGCTACTTTGTCTGCGTCCTGGAGGTGGTGGGTGTGTGTCTGCAACGATATCTTGGCTCATGGTGTTTTGCACGACGCAGCTATTCCACGGTCGCTGTCGATGGCACCAACTAGGGACGAGATGGTGTCAATCACGCCCGAGGACAATCTCTACGATGTATGCAGGATTCTTCGTGACAATAGGCTTCATAGACTTCCCGTAGTAGATCCAACTCAAAACTCGGTCTTGTCTGTCATCACGCACAGCGGGATCTTGGAATACCTGGTGGCCACTTTCCGCGAGCAGCGTCGACTGTTCGACCAACCCATCTTCGATTTAGGCATCGGCGTCTACAATGGCTTTGTGACTGTTCCTGAAGACATGCCGCTTATCCGCGTGCTGCACACTCTGATCGAGCGAAGGGTCTCTGCTGTGCCGATCATCGACCCGAGTGGTAAGTAGACCGCTGCGTTCGTTGTTGTTGCTATTGAACTGGCGGATTCGATCTCACACGGTATCTTGTTGTCGGCTCAGGAGTTGTTGTGAATATTTATTGCGTATCGAACGTCACGGAGTTAGTGAAGGACCGGTCACTCACTCAGCTAGACATGCCTGTGGGAGAGATTCTCCGGATTCAAGCGGCTGAGGTGCGTCAGCAAGCGCGTTATTCTTTGGCTCTGTATCAAATTACTGCGGGATGCTAACTGTGGACTGCGGGAGCAGGGCAACGTTGGAGAAGGCTTGCATCTATGTTACAAGACGGACACACTGCATATGATGTTCGAGCGGTTCGCGGCCTGCAAGGCGCATCGATTCGTGTGCGTGGACGAGTATTCACGGTGCGTGGGTCTCGTATCCCTCAGCGATTTGTTTAATTATTTCCTCGAGTAGCGAGCGAAACTACTGGAGCGCTCACGCTCACCAGATACCGACAACAGGGACCGAGTGAAAGAGGTTGACGCACCGTCCAGCGAGCGACGAGTGCGCGAAGGCCACAAATAACTCATAACAATAACGAAACTTAGAGTGAGAAGGCATCTGAGGTGCAGTTTTTCTCTTTGAATCTGCTTTCGTTGGCCTCGCACTACGTTTGTGCTAGTCACGCTTCCAAGCAGAGGCAACTAACGAATGCCTCGATGGTGCGTACCCGTAAGGAATAAATTCGGGTGGGTCTGTATTAATCTGCGTCAATCATTCTCCTAATATAAGTGCCAATTGCAGGTTTTCCGACCCAATGACGAGAAAATGACGTCCTTAGTCATGCCAGATATATGCTCAATACAACATTATGCACTTGCAAATGATGAGCACGTTACGATATCTCACTGTCTGGGCAACGAGCCAGTACTGTTCGGCAATCACGGTTGTAGTCTCTAGCGCTAGGACCTAAGAAGGTATCTAATGGACACAAGGCACGCACGCGAAAAGTATTGCTGCTCTGAACGCTGCAATAAACGTCGTCGATAGCTTTGGTCACTCTCTGAGATTTCAGGGGCTTCAACAGAAAAGCACTAGACTTGTCAGGTAAGCAAGAATTAGCCAGTAGAACAATTGTACTGGTGCTTACTGCTCGATGGAGAGCTCCGTATAGTTCTTCTCGACTACTAACGTAAACAGAGAAGAATTCACGTAGGCTATCTGGACGAAAAGCGCACGTATCAAATGACTTGAATGATGGCAAAATCTGCGAAAAGCGACGGCTTTCTGGAACGGGGCCTCGCTGTCCACTAGTCGACTTCTAAGTGCACAGCGTCAGAGACTACAGTCGTGTTTGTCAAAAACTATCGACCTGTTGTCCAGACAGTAAGGATATCGTAACGTGCTAATCGTTTGATCTTGTCAAGCTCGTTGGGTAGCTCCGACACATATTCCAGTTTGTCTAGATGGCATACGTAGAGCTCGCACGTCAAAAGCGTCAGCATGTTCTCTTGATTTTCTGGCCTCCGAGCCAGTTGACGTGGTACTAATATGTTATTGACGCACACATACTTTTCGCTTGTTGAGATAATTTGGGGAAACGACCCATATAAAATCTTTCTGTACCACAAGACTCGCCCACAGATCGAAAGTGATGCTTGCCCAGACGAGCTATAGCGCATGACAGCGATGTTGCGTTGTAGTAAAGATACGCTGAGTTGCAAAGCGCTAGCTTATGACGACAAAAGCTGCACAGCTGGGTCCAGACCGTGGACTTTAGTGAAAGGGTATTGTGTCTAGCTGTAAAGGTGTCCTAGCCTGTATCAAAAGTGTCCTAGACTGTATCTGCCTGTCCTGCACTGGAGTTGCGTCTGGAGCAACTTGTATTGCGAACCCAAAAGCGAAGTATTATGATCAGGTTTTCGATTGCATCGTTCATGTGGGGAGCAAGTGATGCTGAAGAGAATCACCAGTCAGACTTTAGCTGCGGTCACACAACATGCAGTTGACAGACATATCGCGATCGTTAATAAAAAAGACGTCAGTTCGATCGACAATCGACAATTTGGATAAGGTCAATTTGAAGAGGCTCATCTTATATGTTAGCCTGCACTTGTGTGGGGCTGGGACTCAGTCGAAAGAAAAGAGAGATTCGTGAGAATTCAAGATGCGCTTGTACCACGAGGCTTGTGATCAGCAGCATGCAGACGCAACGATCTCTGTTGCTATAGGAAATGCACGCATCTTACCTGGAATGAGCAATTTGAAAAGTACAGCCAGGTTATGAAGAGCCGATCGTTGACATGGTATAGACGGACGCGGACGAAGAGCTACGAGAATTCGTCGTAACGGCACGAGAGATAGCTTGTGATCAGTATTGTCGTGTGTTGGAAGTCACATGACATCCCCTGTTGAAGTTGTGTAGTGCGTCTCAGTGTAAGAGGCACTTGTAATGAACTATCCAAGGGACAGGAAGGACTGTTGTGGCACGTGCAAATATCTACGAGCGACAAGGACGACTCTTCAGAAACCATGGAAAGGTCTTCGAAAAGTAGGTATCTGCCAGACTAACAATGAAACGGGGCAACGATGAATACGTACTGGTCAACCAGTACGGAGTTTACTATCACTGACTGCAGTGGTAGTCGGTGCCCCACTAAGTGTAGAACTAAACAGAGGAAGAGAGAGCGACTAAGGCAAAGGCTCTAGTCGTGGTAAAGTACCTGAACGAGTTGAGCGAGGACGTCGATTACGAGTACGGCCGTCAGAACGACTTGCTGGCGAACGTACGACGTCTCCGTACCGATCGGGAGAAGGACCTACGGATTTCGCGTTCGTTCAGCTTGGAAACTAACACGAGAAGCGTTATTTGCGCGACGGGCTAGAGGCAGCTCGTCGCGAGACTGCGTTGCTGAAGGACCAACTTGATAGTTTGGTACGTGATCACAAGAATCTGTTGGGGAGTTTTGAGCGTGGTGGCTATCTCCGTTCTCGGAAGAGGCCTCGTGCTGATACAACTGGCGGAGACGACCAACACGGAACGTAGGATGCGTGCGCATACTGCGAGGCAATCCAATCGTGTATGCATTGCCTTTGCGGTGCAATACAAGAAAGGGACCAATGTATTTCGGCAGTAGTAAACTACTGCCGATATTAGTGACTGCATGTCTAGGTAGGTTTACCGTAGACAGTAGTAATAGGTCGTTAATCTTATATGAAAGAGCATTTGATCTTCCATTCTTGTCTGATTTCCGTTTCTAATGGTCCACCGCATCTGCGATGTAGTCCTAAACGAAACGGACCACCGTCTCTCGATTCAGCAGGAAGTTCTCTGCTGACTCGTTGTTTTGTCTTTCAGTGCGATTCGTGAGCAATGCTAAACGATTATTCTCTCCTTCAGCGAAGTTGTCCTCTTCCTCTCTGACATAATCGTTAACGATGCTGAATATTCCAGCATCGTCAACACTGTCTGATGTGGCAGCAGCGTTATTGCTACCTCTAACGCCAATTGCGTCGATGTAGACATTATCGATATCGGCATCAAACGTATCGGGGTGTGCGATGATACGTGATGAGCAAGAGCCAAAACAGTTTTTGCTCGAGCGAGTCCCTCCCTCCTTAACCCAGCGTCACTCTGTATTTGGGCGGGAACACGTAGGTGGCGTAAGCCATTCACGTAGAACGGTGTATGCGTCGTAAACGCATGCACGGAGTTGTTGATGGAGAATTCAACCATCGGCAAAAACTCACTCCAACTCGAGAACGAGTGGACGCATCCTCGAAGTATTTCTTCGAGGACACGGTTTGCACGTTCTGTCTAAACATCTGGTTCAGGATGGTCAGAGGTTGACATCTTCAACCGTGTTCCCACAGTGCGGAACACGGATTACCAAAACTCCACCGTGAACCGAGGATCACGGTCGGATGCGAGTTCATGGGGTACCCCGTGGAGTCGAAACACAGTGTCGATAAAGACAAGCGCACAGCCTTGAGCTGCGATCGACTCGGGGACCGCAGCAAGATGCACCATCTTGCTGAAACGATCGACAAACACAAGAATCTCAGTCTTGTGAGCGTCTTCGGGAAACCTGAAGATAAAGTCCACGGAAACGGACTCCCGACATTCTGCCGGTACCGGCAGAGGTTTTAACGGTTCACGGGATGAAGGACTAGGCTTCATCCGTTGGCATACCTTGCAAGAACGAATGTACTTGCGGTCAACCTGATACTGGCGAGGTCAGTAAAAGTCTCGACTTACCGTGAGGTAAGTCTTTTACCTACCACGGTGCCCGTCTGACGGCGCGTCGTGACATTCGAAAATGATGCGTAATCTCAAAAGTCATGATCGGGAACGACGACAGGAGGAGTGTCGTCAGCAACTGCTGTATAGTACAGAAGACCATTTCGAGTCATGTACCGATCCAAAGAGGAACGGTATAGAGCCGGCGAATCCGACAAAGATTTCCGGGATAAGTTCGCAAGATGACCCGTCAAACGGAGTAGATTCGTATCCCCTGCGTACGCCTTCCGCAAGTAGTCGAGTAAAGGCGACGACGGCACGCTGACTGATATCGCCGCAATAGTGGGCAAGTCCTCACTGTTGACGTGTGTAGTCGGCTCGAAACTGGCCGACGTGATAGCGCATCAGCGACGACGTTCAGTCGTCCTGGTTTGTACTCAACGAATAAGTTATAATCCGCGAAGAAATACAGCCACCTCTCCATTCGTTGCAAGAGGTGAGGGCTGTTTACGGCCGTGCGTAGTGACGCATGGTCCGTATAGACAATGAACGGTCTATCTTACAAGAGATATACGCGGAACTTAGCCAGTGCGTATTTCATGGAAAGGAGTTCCTTGTCATGCACTGGGCAATTGCGCTCAGCTGGTTGCAGCTGACGCGATTGATAGCAGACGACGCGCTCCGCGCCGTCTGTGCCATACTGTATCAACGCACAGCTGGTTGCAAATTGCTGGCGTCACAGACCACATGAAATGGTCTGTCCTAATCTGCAATCGCCAAGGTGAACTATTGCATCGGGATTTGCTTGATACTATCAAAGGAACGCTGACAGTCAGCGTTCCATGTCCACCTCACATAATTCTTGAGAAAGCAAGAAAGATGAACAGTCATCTCGGCGGAATTGCGCTAGTACTTGTGCAAGTACGCTGCTAAGCCAAGGAAGTTCCGCAGTCCCTTGACATCGACTGGCACTGGCCAATCAGTGATCGCCTTGATCTTCTTGGGATCAGGGCGGACGCCGTGTTTGCCGACGAATCATCTCATAAGTGGTATTTTGCTTGCCGCAAATATACACTTCTTGATGTTGGCACACAACTTATGCTTGCGCATAAGTTGAAGAACCTTACGGACGTGAGTTCGGTGGACTTCAAAGTCCGTCCTTCCATCCATAGCCCGGCTATGGACGAACGCATCATCGAAATTACTCGGTGCAAAATCCCGCACCGGTCTTAACAGATTTGTAACGCATCTGTTGAATGTTGCAGGGGCGTTACTCAGCCCCTGTGGCATCACTATCCACTCCCACAGCATACCGCTGGGGGTGCTCACTGCTGTGTACGGAACATACCGTTCACGCATAAGGATCTGATAGAATCCATCCATCAGATCCATGGACGAAAAGATGGTACTCTTTGACATAATATCGATGATTGCGTCCTTTCTTGGTATCGGCGTCTGAGCCGGTACCGTTGCAGCATTCAACTTGTTGAATGCGTGCACTATCCGCCACCCTCCTGTGGCCTTTTGCACACAGAAGGTCGGAGAGCTGTGAGAGGGACTTGATTCCCTCACATGGCCCGCTACTAATCGATCGGCAAAGAACTTGTCGATCGCTAGTACTTGTTCACGAGGCAGTGGCCACTGCTTCATGACACAATATTTCAAGCCCGGTTTGAGTTCGATCTCGTGTCGATTGCCTTTGCCCTTAGGCAACTCGCAAGGCACGAATTTAGGGAACACGTCCTTGAATTCGATCAAATCCTTATACAAAGGATTTGCCTGAAGTGACTCCCAGGATTGAGACGTGTATCCCTCAATCCGAGTCTTCTCATCGATGACGCTTTCATCCATCGATGAGCTGCTGAGAACACGTTCGTTCCCATCAAATACTGTTGCCGACCAAATATCGGCCACATACTCATCCTCCGCGACAAGTACACAGATCTGCTTGACTTTGCCACTACGCAGATCACGCAAGAATTGTTCGGGTTCAAGCGTTGGCAATTAAGTGATGTACGAAGTTGACTTCGGAGGCACAATCAGATCAAGTGTATAAGCGCCTACACTTGATCCGTCATTTACCAAGACGTTCAACGTCTCGGTTTCTTCCTCGGATTTTTTTCCACAGGTTGCCGAGGGCCTAATCCCTCAACATGAGACTCTTGAGAAATTCCTTCCTCAAGCACGTGTGGACTTATTCCCTCGACGTCTTCTGACTGTGGCTGTGCAATCACAGTCAGGAACTGATCCTCTACGGTCGACTCTCCAGTCGACCTAGAATGACCGTGTTGCCCTTTGGTGGCAACAGGTTTCTTCTTCCAAGGATGTTGCCCGCTAGGCATACATCCATGTCCCGATCCACTCAACTTATTCGACTGGTGGACCCTCGGCGCTTTCTATACGTCTGTACAGCCGCCGGGGGCTTGCTCCACAGTGTAGTGATCAGCTACACTGAGGTCTTGTGCAGTCGTGCTAACGACCGTGACGCAAGTGAGGCCATCGCACTCACTCTCAGTACATCCACACGCTTATGAACGATCCAGGATGCTAATCAGATATCCATCTGATGAACAAGCGACATGCATCTTCACGGATCGATGCTACTCTCTCACCCTTGGCTCGTACCTTTTGAGCCAAGATAATTCAGGATGACATCAATTTTGTAATCCAGATCCGGTACGATGAAATCATCATTATCGTACTTTCTGTTCTCTAAAGTGTAGTGGATTCCCACTACACGTTATGAAACGGTTATAGATACGCCTGTGGCGTGGCCCACTGTCATCCTCGTTGAGGGGATGTCGCGCTGAACGAACTTGAGCCAACGATCCTCTTGTGGCTGGCGACGAACAAAGTTGTTCGACGCCCTACAGTCAACTAGGGTGGGAAGTGACAGTTCTGTTGTCACTTACAGCTTCAAGGTGGTGAGTTATATCTCATCACCAGGTGCAGAGACACACAGTGACTGTGTATCTGGAGCAACTTTCGTCAAGATATTTGCAAATTCTCTTGAGGTTGATGGATCAGCAGGGCGCTCCGTCCCTACTGACCCCGACCATTTTTTGATGATCCGCTTCGCTGTTGCGGTTTTCCAACAGCGTTGGACCTACGCTTATTCCCTATTTTGGAAAATGGTCGTTCATTTCGCTCAGTACTGTTTGGTTTTATGCGTGGAGCAATACACTCGTATGCTTGATTCCTAGCTTCTGACAACGAAGCACTTTTGCAATCGATTGTTGTTTGTAGAGCGAATTCTCTCGCTCTCAACATAGCAGAGGTCCATGGGTTCTGGACCTTTAGACTCTTGTCGTCTCGGTCGACGATAAGAGCTCGAGATAGCATGAGCCTGTCTCATGCTAAAGTTTTCCTGTTCCACAGCTGCAATTGCTTGTTCAAGCTTATCCAGATCTAAGCGGAACAGGTGATTCCTGACGGGACCATCTGCAAGACCTTGCATGAACACAGTAATCGACGTGTGTTCATGTACAGGGTTAGCAGTTATACTACTCGCGAGTAGTCGTATACGTTAAGCATAAGCGTGCACATCACGCTTACCCTGTTCGAGTGTCAGGAGCTCAGATCGGGCTCTGAACTCACCCCGAGGCGTTTCAAACGTTTGGTTGATCCAGGACTTATAGGCTTCTAGCGAATCGAAGCCATATGGGTCACTCATCTCGAGCCGTAAGGCCCAAGTCTTGACACGTCCTGCCAAGTGGGCTTGAGCAAATGTGAGTTTCATTTGATCATCGTCGATACGACGTGCCTTTATGGTTCTGTCTAATTCGACGAACCGTAAAACAGGGAGTCTTCCACGACTCCTCTGAACTTGGAGATATCAATCTTCAAGATTTTGGGACAGCGCGTGTGTGTCGTCCCGCCCACAGCAGCATTGATTTGTTGCTGTCTCAATAGCTCTGTCGGTTGAGCACCGAATTCTCTCAACTGCACGGCCTGATGAGATCCTTGCTGGTGAAGCAAGGCTACCTTTTCTTTTGGCGACAAGTTCATTTTGAATGAACCTGGCTATAGCATCATGTTGTTGGTCCCTGTCAACGGACTCCAACCACGCGCTAATGGCGGTTTCGCCAACGTTAGAGATCATCCTCCCTACCGCCCTCCATTCGATGTCACTCAAATGGTTAAAGCCTTCACGCATGGCGTGAAAGCTCTCCTCCTCATCCAACATGTTCATGTTGGATGAGATGGTTATGGTCGCTGGACGGACTACAAAGCGATACCAGGTGTAACGGGGCATCCCTTGTGTCAATTCGACACAAGGTTGTGTGCAAACGACGTCACTTACACGTGGTGTGGGGAAGCGCAGCGAAGGAGGCAGAGCTCGAAAGTTCTGTCTAAGAAAAAAGTAGAACTTCATTTAATGTAGTTATGTTTCCTAATAAACCATCAGTGTCTTGAGCTAACTATATGAAAGTACAATCTCCCATGTGGGTTCCTTGCTCACCACCCATTGCGAACGTCCAGCAGCGATTGGCGGTTAATCTGGTTGATGTACCATGAACATCAACCATCAGGTGGAGTAACCCCTGAAAGAAGTATTACCCTCGGGGGTTATATTCCTTCAACCTTACTCCTTACGAGTAATGTCAATTGAACCTTATCTAAATAGATAATGCACAAAAATTGATACAAAGATATCTATTTTTCGTTACGGGCTCACCCAGTTACATACTACGTATAGGGTGGGCAAGCCAAAAAAATGAAAGATTCGACAAGGGCGGCAGGAACAACGGAAGCAAGGACAACGTCCCGAGAAGAGAAGTGGGTGTAAGCGCAATTGCTTCAACTGTGGCAAGTTTGGCCACCATAATCGGTACTGCCCGGACATGCATATACCGGGCAATGATAACGAGGACGCTGTCTTCGCCGCTGGATAGAGTCGATCGTCACTGTAGCTGATTGACAGTGGTGCGACGGCACACATGACGACGCACCGAGAAGACTTGTTCGACTGCAAGGACTAGGATGGCAATCATTAAGGTAACCATTGCGGATTGCAAGAAGACTCGTGTCGCAGAAACTGGGTTGGTGCGCTGAACAGGCAATAAAGGAAAGAGCATTTGGATGTTGGACGTCCTCTACATCCTTAACCTTGATAGACGACTACTGTCAGTCGTCAAGCTTGCATAACACAGATGAACGTAGAGTTTAAACGCACATCATATGTCACTTGGAACAATAACCAACTATCCGTCTCAGGAAGGAAGGTGGACAAGTACTAGAAGTTGGCAGAGGAATTTGGTAAGGAAAAAAGTGTATTATTCCCGTGAGGGATTATCCCACAATGAGTTCAGTATTGTGTGTGTTAATGTTGATCTGCATGCAGAAAATCATGACGCTCGTTAAGGCGTCATATATAACTCAAGGAATGTTCTGAGGATCTGAGGCCTTTAAAATTATTCCACGTTGTGAGTTTAAGTTCCAACTTCCCCCCTCAAGTCAAGCAGGACTCAATTGATGGCCTTAAACTCTTCTCGACTCATGACATGCAGTGCTCTTGCGAAGCGTTCATGCTTGATGCGGCCGATCGGTTTGGTCAGTATGTCGGCTAGCATTTTGGATGTGGAACAATAGTGTACTGTGACACGCTTGGCTTGCACATTGTTACGAACAAAATGAAACCGGATTTTGATGTGATTGCTGCGAGGTGAGCTGACGATGTACTCCATGTTTTGATTGCAGCTTAGTTGTCAACAATGAGTGATAGCGGTTCATTGTCAGCGGTAAGTTTCAGCTCCGGTAACAGATCTTTAACCCAAAGGCAATCACTTACGCCTGTTGCGCCAGTGATATACTTAGCTTCCATTGTAGACAACGCAACGACGGACTGTTTCTTTGAGTCCACGAAATAGGGATGCCGTTCATTGTCAGAAGGACACCGGTTGTCGACTTCGCGTCAGGTTTTAAATAGACCCATGAGGCGTCGCTATAAACATTGAGACGTGGTCGTGATGTAACTGAATTAAGTTTCTTGATGCAAATTCCGTGAGTCAAAATACCCTTTAGGTAACGCATGAAGCGTTTGACACAATATCAATGCTCAATGGTAGGTGCGTGTGTCGCTCGACACAGAAGGTTTACGGTCGTATTGATATCAGGGCGGGTGCAGTTGGGGATCCACAACAGTGATCCCATTACCTCTTGATACAGTCTATTTATATAATTTAAGCTCGAATTTTGATCGTACAACTTGTGTTTTTCTTCCACGGGTGTCGAGCGGATTGTGCATATTTCCATCTCGACCTTGGCATGGAGAGCATCGATGTTGTGTTGTTGTAGTAGAAAGTAGCCAGATTCGGTTGTTTCCACATTGATACCGAGACACTTTTTAAACAAACCCAAATTGTTGATTATAAATTTTGTGTGAAGCTGTTGCATGACAGTGTCAGACAGGGAGTCATCTTGTGCAATGACGATCACATCATCGAGATAAAGACCAACGAATGTAGTGTCAAGGGGTTCATGTTTAAAGTAAATGCACGGATCTTGGCGACTTTGTTTGAACTCGCACTTTAAGAGAAATGTGTGAATAAGTTCGTTCCATAGTCATCCGCTTTGTTTCGAACATACAGGTTTTCAGCAATCGGTGCACAACTCCTTCATCTGGGGATCCATGCAGTGGCTTAACGTAGATAGGGTGATCGATTGGTGCACGGAGATATGCATTTGGGACGTCACCGTGACGAACTTTGTAGCCCCACTGGGCGCCAAGCGTGATCAGAAATTGCGCGCTTGCCATTTTCAGTACCGGAGAATATGTCTCGCTGAAATCCACACCATATCGATGAGTAAATCCTCTTGCCACAAGACGAGCCTTAATCTTATCAAGCTCGCCTAGCGAGTTGTATTTAATTTTGAAGACCCATTTTGTTGACACCACCTTGGCTCCTGGTGGGTAAATAGCTTCCCCCCATGTACCATTTGTACATAATTGATCGAATTGTTTAATCATAGCTTCCTATAGCTGTGGCCAAAAAATACTATTTAATGCCTCGCAAATATTTTGAGGATTTGAAACACCATCAGATGTGTGAAGTGCAGGCATAGCTATTCCAGGTAGACTGGTGACATCAAGGAGAATAGACGCAGGCAGATAAAAATCTTCAGTAGCAATTTTTTCACCGCCATTATGGCCACCAAATTTACTGTAAATTTGTCGCTTGGTCAGCGTAATGTCGTCGATTGGGTCACCTACTTGGTAGTCACACTCGCTGTCGCTGCCCATTTCGTCGCTTATTCAATTCATCATTGTTGGTGTTTGTGGGACAGGAAGCAAATTTCGCGACCCATGATCAATACCGGACTCATCTGTGAGAGGCTCCGTTGTACTGGATACTTGGCCTGGTGACTCCTCCCTCTCGGACACTGGCCCTGTTGTGGTATGGGTGCCGATGGCACGATCAAAATCACTTTGAGCGCGGGAATCAGTAGAGCTTGTCATAGTCTTCAACGTGTCGAGTGTATTGACGAGTTCACCAGCGGCGGATATGTCAATGCGGTCAATATTTTTGATGTTGGAACTGGTCAAGTACGTTTTAGTGCAGGGAAGATATAGATTGTGGCCATTGATGACGGTGTCGATGCCAAGAATATATGCCTTTTCGGATCGTTTTCGAAGTGACTTTGCGGCAACAGGTTGTAGCCTCACAGTGCGTTGGGCACCAAACTTAAGCAAATGGCTGACCTCCGGTACTTTTTCTGTTAGTAATCCGAGAGGTGAGCGGCGATCTAAATTACCGCGGGTGGGTAGATAATTCCGCACAGTACTAGCGTAAAGTAAAGTGTCCCCCAAAGTTTTGTTGGCATGCCAGATGACCAAAGCATCGCGCGAGTTGTATTAAATAGTGTGCGGTGAAAGCGCTCGACTTTGCCGTTCTGTACGGACTTATCCTTTTCAGTTGTCTAGTGACTAATTCCATGGACCTGCAAGTATTGCTCGTTCTTGTCATTTATAAATTCACCCCCGGGATCCGATCGAACGCATTTCACGCGTAAACCAAATTGCTGTTAAAATCTTGCATGGGACGTAACGAAATTGTCAAAAGCTTCACGCTTTTCCTTTTGTAGAAAAGCACAGTTGGAGCCAGATGCGTAGTCGACAATGGTGAGGACGTGCTTATGTCCTTTGCGATTAACCGGAGTGACATTAATGTTATGATCTAGGCCTACAACGGAATCTATTTCATCTGTAGGTGCTGGTCTCGACGTGTCTTCCTTTCCTCGGAGGTTGCGAGTCTGCTTCGCTTCGGCACACTGCATGCAAAAAGGCATGGGTCGATTCGCAAGTTTGATACAATCGGCTAGTGCCTTGTCAGTCATACGAACGACATCCTGGTAACTGAGATGACCGAGCCGTTCATGCCACTGCCGTAAAGTGGAGTTCGTAATACGGGCAAGAAATGCGGTAGCCTCATCAACTGTATCCGTTACAGCGGAACGGAACCAAATTCTTGATTTGCGTGAGGCACGTGCAACAATACGATTATTGGTTGAGATGGTACAGTGACCAGAGAAAGAGACCACAAAGTCATGATCAATTAGCTTGGAAACGGAAAGTAAATTTTGTGGCATGGTAGGGGCGTAGAAAACATCTGTGAGTACAAATCTGTTGACCTTCCCATTGGATTTGTCTTGAGAAAGACACTGCCTTTGATGGTGGCTTGGAGCACAGATCCGTTTGCGACGCGAACGCGTAAAGAGATGGGTGACGGATTAAGAATGGTAGCGGCATTATTCGTAAAGTGATAGGTAGCACCGCTGTCAATTAGCCACGACGTCGAGGCAGGACATTTATTTTCAGGTTCTTGAATGACAACGCATGCATCACCACCAATAAAGGCATTGGCGGAAGGCATGTTTATTTGAGGTGTCATGTCATCACGTGCTTCGGCCGATCCGAGAAAAATCAACTCCCCGCTGTTTCTGATGTGTTGTCAGTGGTTCCATCAACTACATAGGAATTGGCATTGGTAGTAATGGTATTGTACATTGCTGTGGCAGCGTTGGCTTGCTCAGCTCGGCGTTGAGTGTCTTGAATAACGGGGAATTCAAATGTTTTATGGTTCGTCGTCTTGCAAACTCAGCAGGGTTTTATCCCATCCCTTGATTTGAAGCGAGTCGATGAGTTGTTTGGTGCCAACTTAAGTTTGGGTGAAGTCTGCTTAGTAGCTGTTTTTGAGGCTGCAGGTGACTTCACCACATCAACCTTTAGATTGACAGGTCGTTGGCTGTTGTTCATAGACTTGCGACCATCACATAACAGCTTCATTAGCAGTGTAAATGCTTTATTTATTTCTTCGTTCATATTACCAGCGTTGTAGTCGATAATACTGGCGAGTTGAAGCTTGATGCTTGGGTCTGTGGATGCATTGTCGCAAAATGCCTCGAGGATAAGGGCGTTTCGGTCGCCGACGATTTCTTTACCAACGTGGCGTAAACAGGTGCAGTATTCATGCCAATTTTGTTCTGGCTTCTTATATTTGTTGAGGTAGGCGCTTAGGCGTGCTTGTGATAACTTGCACCGGAACTCTGCACTCAAGACTTCTTGGACTTCCTGGTACGTCGGTATGCGGCCATGTGCGTCGAGAAGCTTATCGCTAAATTGGAAGTAAAATTCTGATGCGGCACCTTCAAGAAATGTAACGAGAGATGTTTCACGTAATTCGTCGGTGTAAGTTGAGTTGGTACGTCTGCTTTCACTTTGAATTGCTTGTTCAAACTTGCGCATGAATAGGTCAAAATTGACACCGAGACCAGGGTATTTATCCTTGCCGGTTAACACCTCACACTTGACTTCCTTGATACGAGGCACTGTGTGAGATGGTAGCACTTGCGGCGGTGGTAGAATCTGTGAACGACTTTGGCATAATGATGGAGCCGGTACTGATGTCGGTGACAGCGGGGCCGGGATAGGTATGATGTTCTGGGGGCGCTTGGTCGGAGAGAATTCAGCAATGGTACTTGAAAGCTGGCGTTAGCTGGATGGGAACTTGTGTCGTCAAAATTAGTGGGTAAATCAGTGGGTAATTGTTCGTAGCGGTCTACGCGTGGTGTGTGGCATAACGTTGGTAGAGATGACTCTCGTGACAGCATGTCGTGACTGAAAGGTAGCGACTGAAGTTGGTCCTCGAAAGAAGTTCGAATTGCGGCGTCGGTAGCCAGCCGATCTTCGGCTGCAGTGGCACGAGCGGTTTCGCGTAATAACATTGTCTCTGCGTCATTTTGTAGCCTTTGTGACTCGGATATACGACGCAGCGCCACGTCTTGGGCTACACGATGGTGCTTAATCGATCATCGTAGCTGATCTAGAGCTTCTCGTTCGGATCGAATCGCTCGGGCCAACGAGTCTCGAGCAGCTTGACCAACACATTGTTGATCTTTCAAGGCCACAACTGTGTCGATCGGTCGGACCTGAAGGCGGTCACGGCGCTTTGTGAGCCAAGTAATGTCATGATGCAGACGTTCTATAGCGACTTTGTTTCTGCGCGGCAATTGTTAATCGCCATCTCACACTGTTTGTCGACTTGCTCAACTTGCTCTTGAAGTGCTCGTGCGCGTTCAGATAATACTGCGTGCTTCGCAGTCATATATGTGGTTCTTCTGTTAATCTATGTTCTACGGTGTGTACGCTAGTTGGCAAGGTCTTCCGTCAGCTTGGAACGTTGTTCGACAAGTTGTGTCGCTGTCTCTAGAAGTGTATTTCGCTGATTGCGGACTGTTGTGACTTCGTTGTGGACAGTTTGCAGAAGATGGCGTAGCTCCTGATTGTGATGTGTGAGTAAGCCGACCTGTCATGGGGTTGCAGTGACGATCGTTGACGCGGCATCTTCTCCAGAGGCTGCGTTATCATCGGCTATCGAGGCTTGCACTTCGAGTGGAAAGGTCGCAATCATGGCGCTTGCCTCGATGACAGCATTTGTTGCGTCTATTAGCAGCTGTCGTATCTGAGGGACGGATGCGAGCTCGACGTCATGTAGTAGACGCGCTTGGACCATCACCAGGGATGCTGCTTCAGTCAATGCTGTCGGGATTGAGAGAGCGAGTGGATTGTCGTTGGAGCTCGTTGATATGACACTCATGAGGAAAGTCTCTGATGTGGAAGGGCTGGATCGTGCGAGACGGCTCTCTGGCATGAGTGCGTCATCGTCACCGACCGGCCGGTCCATGACTTCCTTCTCCTTTTAGCTCTGGGAAAAGGTCTTGGGCTCAGAACCAGTTGGCAGAGGACTATGGTAAGGAAAAACGTGAGTTATTTCCGTGAGGGATTATCCCAGAATGATTTTAGTGTTATATGTGCTTCTGTTGATCTGCATGCAGTAAACCATGACGCTCGTTTAGGTGTCATAAATAACTCTAGGAATGTTCTGAGGATCTGGGGCCTTGATGGTACTTCCACTTTGTGAGTTGAAGTTCCAACTCTAGATGCTAGAATGCCAACAGGATACGGTGCAATATGTCGCGTATCCGGAAGTCGATAGCGAGTAGAAGCTTTGGCACGCTCGCTCGCATGAATCACCTAACAAAAAGACGTGCGTGCAAAAACGCAGCGCGCGACGACTGGTATACAACTACCAGATTCAAGAATAAAGCGCTCTGCATTGGATGGTTGAAGGGCAAGCGAACGGTGACGCAATTTTCATCTTGTTCGCATACATAGACGTCCCGTGTGCTGGAGATTGTACACACAGACGCAATGAGACCAATGAAGACGGAGGCAAAAGGTGGCGCGAAGTATGTGCTCGCCTTCGTTGACGAGTACTCGGAGTATGTAGTGGTATAATTCTTCAAGAAGAAGAACGAAGTGCTAAGAAGGTTTTGGTGGTGCAAAACCATGTCAGATCATCAGTCGGGAGAGCCCATCTAGTGTCTACGATCTGACAACGGCACCGAGTTTGTAAACAATGCTCTGGACGGAATCTGTCATCGTAACAATATTTTGTGCCTAAAGACTGTGCCATATAGCCCTCAGCAAAATGGAGTTGCTGAGCGGATGAATCGAACGATCATGAAAAAGGCATGGAGCATGATGCACTACAAAAGCGTGTCTACTTTCTGGTGGGTAGAGGCAATAAGAACAGCAGTGTACTTGATTAACCGGAACAGATTAACCAAACAGTACGCAAACTGACGCGACTCCGTACGAGATCGGATTTAAGACGAAGCCTCGACTGGACCACTTGCGAGTATTTGGATCGATGGATTATGCGCATATTGAAGACGCTAAACGCACCAAGCTAGATCCAAAGAAGTCTAACTGTACGCTCCTAGGCTATGGGGACAATATTAAGTGCTATCGCGTGTATGATATGGAGCTGAACAAGGTCAGGATCTCGAGATTCGTGAAGCTCGATGAACGCGAGGTGAACGGAATTTACAACACGTCAATGGCGGAGAGCACTGAAGTCGTCAATGTGATCAAGTATATCGACAAAGTGTCTCAGCCTGAACCTGAGAAGGAATTGCTTGTGGAGTACCAACCGATGGAGTCAAGAACGTATCCATTTGAAGACGTCGAGATGCAGGAAGATGAACATGAGCCTGTGTCATTAGAAAAAGAGTTGACGACGCATCATCGTATGCAATAATCGACAGCAAACGACGACATGGTGTTCAGGCCAGAAAAGGAACGATCTCGACGTCCAAGAGACCCAGATCTCTGTCTTGGTGGTGGATAGACCATGGATGACGAGCACAAGGTAAATAGCGATATTGACGATCCTGACAATGACAATCACTTCCATCCGCCATCACCCAAGCGACCTCGTGTTGATGAAGATAGTCTTCTTGCATAAGCTATACTAGCCTACGTGACATGGGTTGGTGATGCAGATGATGCACCGACAACATATCAGCAAGCCATGAACTGCGACGACGCCAATAAGTGGATGAAGGATGTGAGCGCTGGGCTCAAAGCTCACTTGGAAAACGGTTCAAGAAGCTGATCCCGAAGAAAAAGGAAGTCCGACCAATCGGATGCAGATAAGTATTTGCTAAGAAACGGAACGAGCACGGACGTGTGGTTCGGTACAAGGCCCGACTTGTCATAAAAGGGTTCAAGCAGAAGTTCGGTGTCGACATCATTGAGACGTACTCGCCCGCGGCGAACATAAGACTGATCAGGGTCGTGCTGGCTGTGATGGTGGCGAAGAGATACATGGCCGAACACCTGGATGCAGATACGGCATTTCTGAACAGTAGTTTCAAGGAAGAAGTGTTCATGGAAGTACCCAATGACATAGCAAACGCCGAGAAGAGGATGTGGGTGATGGATAAGGTAATTTACGGTCTCTAGCAAGCTGCACGTGCATGGAACAAGACGATTCATGCGGTATTTCTGCAGATCGGATTTCGAAGCAGTGGAGTTTACCAGTGTGTCTACGTCAAGAAAAATAGTGACAACTGCGTCTATGTGTGCCTCTACGTCGACGACATGATCATCGCTGATAAGACCAACAAAGAGATTCAGCAGGAGAAGACAGCACTTAAACATTCGTCCAAGATGAAGGATCTGGGCAAGGTCAAAATTGTTCTCGGCACGGAGATCGAACATGATTGAGACGTCAGTACACTAACGATTCGACAGACTCGATATATAAATGACCAAGTCAGTCTATTCAACCAAGAGGACGCCAAGGCAGTAGTCAGCCCATGTGATTCGGGATTGAAGCTACCTAAGATGCAATCGCCAGCGACAGACGCTGAGCGAGAAGACATGAAGTCGAAGCCATACATGTCGTTGATCAATTGCTTACTATACATCACAACATGTACGCGCTCCACTATGGCAAATGTCGTCACACTGTGTCACGTTTCTTGGAGGATTTAGGTCAGCAACATTGGAAGGTCGCGATTTGTGTACTTTGCTACCTCAAAATGACGAAGAAATACAGGATCACTTACGATGGTAGTGTTAGTAAAGTACAAGCTACAGCTTACACGGACGCGGACTGGGGAAGCAACGTTGACAATCGACGCTCGGTGTCAGGGACAATGGTGATGATCGGTGGCGCACCCGTTGTGTTTAAGTCCAAGTATCAACGCACCCTGACCCTAAGCTCGACAGAGGCGGAGTACATGGATTCAATCTTGTGTACTTAAAACGTGCTACGGGTCCGCGCGATGCTCAAGGACCGTTGTCATGAGCAAGTGGGAGCGACGTGGATCTGGGACGATAACCAAGGTGCGATCGGACTTGCAACCAACGCAGGATATAATGCCAGGACAAAGCACGTAGAAATCCGTCACCACTTCATCCGAGAGAATGTGACACGCAACATCACCACAGTCAAGTACGAGTCGACGGTGGACCAACCAGCAGAAATGCTTACCAAGGCTCTGGGGAACAAAAGACTCAAGTACCTGCTTCAGGCAAGCGGCATCGGACCGAAAAATATCCAGTAATTCGCGGTGAGTGGGAGTGTCGGGATTACACAGGCGATTACTTCCATGCTATATACCACTAGCAATGCGCAATATGGTGATTACCTCCATGCTCTATGCCACTAGTAATGTGCGATGTGGCGATTATTAAAGTGTTGGAAGAGGAATGTAGAAGGCTTCGACTAGGAATAGGAGTTTCACAATTCGCATTCTTCCTTAAACATCTTTTCAACAGCGTCCGAAGAAAAGAAAAGGCAGTCGTTCTCATGATTAGCTCAATGCAAAAGGAACTATGGCCGGGTCCTTTGTTCGCAATCTCTTCTGCTACCTCCAAACCTATCAAATATTTTGACTCGACAACATATGGTCTACTCAAGCATTACGTATCATCGGGTGGCGCTTTCGTAGTCGTCACATCGCACATTACTAACGTTACCGGTAATTGCTTTCTCGATAAAACGCTTCCTCGACGACAAGAATGTCGTCCGGTTGAACTGTCTAGCCTATCCCTTACGTTGCACATGCTGCTGAATTTTTGGTGTGCTGGCGCTCCGACTGCACCGCCGTATTACTTACGATCAGTTCGCAATGTCGTGCGTTGTTTCTATTCCTACAACTATGCTGCTTCCTCGTTCATTCTGCAATTCGTCCGCTCCACGACACAACGTCAAGCTGACATGAAGACTGGCGTCGTCTTGTATGGCGCTCTGCTCGCTGCAGCTGTGGTCTTTGCTGACGAAAAGAAACCGAACGAGAAGAAGTCGATAGCTCTCGATCAAGTGCGGCATATTCCACAGCCGGAGGCCAGATCTATCTCCGAGAAGGCGGCCGTCAAATTCAAACCTCAGATCCTCGTTTCTGAGGGGTGCCACTCGTTCCCTGCTGTGAATGCAGAGGGTGAGACTACTGTCGGTATGAAGATCAATGGCACCTCTGATAGCACATGCAAGGGGGCTGAGACTGCGTCTCAAATCTACGGGCGCAGCTGTTGGTATCAAGACAAATGGGCCATCATGTACGTATGGAACTTCCCGACATACACTGGTCAAGATTTTCGCTCCGACTGGGAGCATGTTGTCGTGTGGCTCGATAACCCTGCATTGGAAAACCCGAAGCTTGAGGCAGTGTCGGTGTGGGACCAAGCATACAAGACACACGAGGATGCAGTCCCGCCTGAGGCCAAGTATATGGACGGGTCGAGTGTCAAAATCGAATTGGGAAAATTTATGGCGTTCCGCAAGCTCGGCCTCACACAGTTGGCTGGTCAGTCCCAGGATCTGATTATGTGGGACCAGCTGTCAGAAAAACTCAAACACGCGCTCGACTCTGCTCCATGGGGCACACGACAGATCATGCCTCTGAGTGACTCACGCTTCGAGAGAGCCTTGTATTTTGCTTGGCCTTTTGGTCCGGCGAAACGAGCCCCTCCTCCTGATATGGTATACTGATCATGCAGGCTCCACTTTGGATCCGCGCTTCTGCTTCGAACGTCTAAGTCTATTCTCTCACATGTTGAACGAGCCGGCTCTACATTTCATCGTTGCATTTCTTCTTAATACAGTAGCTATGAAAATTGCATAAGTTGATGGTCTTGTAATGTTTGCAACTCTATCTCTGCTGTCGCTAGCTGTTCGATAACGTCTATCCGCGATTTCCCAATTCGCAGACAATTTTACAAACGGCAGAAAAGTACGCAATGATCTGAGTAAGTGTAACTTGCTTCTCAAGCAGAAGTAGTTTTAATGCAGCACACCAACCAAAACTTTTCTTTGCCAGAATATTTTTGCTTCTCTCCAGTTGTGCATTCATTAGTACAGTTCGATGTCGCGCATGATGCTTTTCAGCTGAAGCTCCTGGTGCAGTTACTTCGCGAACTGGTGACGCAAGGTTATACATGCTTGCATGTCACTTACGCTGTCGACTTTCCGACCGAGAAGAGAATTGAAAAAGGCAGACGATGCGCAGTTCACTGGTTCTGCGCTCCAAAGTTGTGTCATCATGCGATCATCGAGATTCCATGGGTCAGTGGAATGTACAACTTGTGGGGCTAACGGGTAAAATAGGCGGCTGCCAGTACCTCATAAGTTGTTTAAGTCTAGCACTACATGGATTAGGCGTTGGCAACAGTCAGTGCTGATTGATACTGGTAATGACACATTAGATGCTTTAGCGCTCTTCACGGACGATGCCGACCGGTTATTATTCAAGACACCACCCGATTGGTGTTGCTTATCTTGCATTGCCAACTCGCTGTGCTCTTTATGTAATTGCCTTCTATACGTAGTGGTAAGGACAAACCAAAAAGAGCGAAAGCGGCGAGGTGAAGTACAAGCCCGTCGTTGCGATTCTTTACCTCGGGGTCGATCCTAGTATCGCTAACGGTAGCGCTTTGTCGTACGGTATCGTGTGATGCCGCACATTCGGACTAACCGATTCAAAGCGGGTTGCGAAAATTTTTGGCGGTTTTTTATACATAGCTCCTTCTTTCGGGCTCTCAAGCAAGGTTTGTCGTTATACTATGTCATCTTTGCATATGAATGACGTCTCTTGAGGACGGTCGTGTGGTATTGACGATGTGGCTAAAAGTTTCCTTCATCGCTTTACTATATGTGAATTACATGGATGCAAAAGTTATCACCAATGCTATCGCGAAATTAAAAACAATCCAAAAGTGGTGAAGAAGTGAGGGCTACAACAATTCTCATTTGCATCCAGGGTGCACTATACACTGAAAGGGCATAGGATTCTCGAAGAGAATGGAGCAGTACGACACCTGATTGTACTGCAATAAACCACGTAGAGATATGCTATAGGGAGTTTTACATTCAGCATACCGAAAAACGGTCTCGCTGACCGGTGTGCAGTGCAACTATTAATAGTAGCTGAGTGATGTGGTCGATTATTCCACCACTCCATGGGACCCGAATTTAGCTGAGATGCGTTCTGCCCAGAGTACCATATATCGCTTATTTATGTCATACGCATCAAAGGAATACAAGCCGCAAAGCTCGAAAATACGGATTTATGCGATAAGCACCGTTGATAGCAAGTAGACAAGAGTGACATCTATCCAGTCGTCACTTCCATCGTTCCACCTACTGATCGGGCGAATCGATCCTACAAAAACTGTCGAGTTCTATAGATCGATATAAGCTTTCTGATCCTCGAAACGAGACTGCATTGCCTCGTACGAGAAATGCACGCACCATGGCAAGTGCTACAGATCGACCATCCTCAGGACGATCCCGACACGTAAGCTTGTTCCGCCCCCCTTGATGTATAACGAATTGAGTGTCGCGTTGGTACGAATCGTTCTATTTTCCACTGAGTTTTTTATCACCTTGACACACTAATACCTACCATGAGGAGCGGCAAAACTTGTACGGGTGAAGTGAAGGTATTACATATATTGTCACTAAACTGAGAGGTCGAGATGGCCTGTCAACAGTAAGGTTTAATCAAATAGTCGATAAAGGTAAAATGTCACGTTTTGATCTTCGTTCCATGATCCTTTAACCAAATACTTTATCAGAGATCATGTAACGTGTCGTGGCGTGTCGCAGTTAAATACATACTAATAGTCACAAGTGGAATAAAGGTAGGTCGATGAGTACTAGAAAAAATAGGTATGCATGTTGCAACTGGACACCTCAATTATTCTGCGACAGTATAACGCTACCTACACTGACAACGGTGTTCGCAAATGGCTCGATACTTCACGTACACGTACGCGCAGGGGAAGTAATGTATAGTTGTAAGACGTAAGACCATGTAGTCTACACTTGTGCAAAGGATGTAGGAAGTAAAAGTAAGAAATACCCAGTAACAACAACCGTCGTTTGTAAACTTAACGTCGTGTACTTTACGAGCAATGTTACTTGGCCTGGTCAAGATGTTCTTGGCGTACATCCAGCGCGCACAATACCTCGTGCTGGTCCTACATGTCGTCCGTGTATGACCGTCTTATCATTAACCAAAGGTTCAATGCGGCGACTGTATCTTCTCGTCTCATCTGTCAACTTTCATGTCTTCGTGCAACCTGGTGATCCTGATTACTTATTATCCTATTAGTCGAGGAAGCAATTAACTTGCAACAGGTCTTGCAATGAACCTGTCGGGCCTTCGAAGGCTTGACAGAAACAGTGGCTTTGAAAAAGACTATGAACACGTGGTCTCCGGTTGATTGAGAACTGTTTCAGCTTATTTCATCGTTGTCTGGTCAATCTCGTGAAGTCTGCCTTGACTATATTTCAATCAACAATCATTTAACCTGTCAACACACCACCTCATGCGTCCGTTCATAATTGATCGGCGCATTGCTAGTTGGCATGATGGCATATTTCAATATGTTAGCAGAAAATACTGAGTACCACCTTATTCAAGTTCAGCATAAGAATACAATACGCTAAGTTTCATCTATACATTAACCTTACTACATCTCAATGACATGTGCCAATATCAATTATTAATCAGGCTGTAGATGGGCGAGTGTCCTTGCTTTAAGTTTTCAATAGGTAATTGATAATATTTGTGCATGATGAGCTCAATTGGTTGAACCTTGTTGTAAAAAAATTTGATTGATAATTTTTTACTTGTTTCGATAATGTGGCACCGCATTTCGGCCGTATATTAGCGTATCGTGCAAGGCCCATCGAAAGAAATCCAACTAGATGTACAGATAGATAGCTCATTCGTAAACACAAAGCAGCTACAAATTTCGGTATGTTAAGCGTCAAATGAGTCCAGCGTTTATGTCATTGTCAACTGTACCCACACGAAGGGTCCGAGACAAATTGACTAGGTCAATAGGCCAGTACATCTAGAAGGTAGGTAAAAACATGGGCCGGACATATTGTAATTTGAACGCATGTCAAAAGCCAGTCAAAGTACAAAGAAACTGAGACGCGGACATATCAGGTTGTTACATGGGAGCAGAATGGTGTTGCGTTGAGCACTAAAAGGTCGTTAAGTGGGAACAGAGAACACCGTTAGGATAGGAATGAGTGACAGTCAATAACATCTACAAATATATTTAGTCTTCAGTTTTCCCTTCACGCGCACAAGTTCATCAGGTCGGACGCACGTCTTCATAGGACAATCTCAAAAGAGCAGTAGCTAGGTATGTCTACCCGAAATAAGAACTATGAACAGATTTTTTTGGCAACAGAAGCTTCATCGTGTGGTCAGATAATGGATGACATGTTGATAGTCTTGCTTTACAAGAATGAAGTAAGCAGTGGTCTTCTCAACGTAAAAAGCACAATTTCCCATTTTCGACAACTATAATGTCGGCTCATATCGCTGTCACTAACATGTTTTTTCGCTTGCGGGTACATGCAAGATTTGAGACAGACCAAAATTCTTGAGGGTCGCCTTACGCAACAGTACGTAAATTATAATTAGAGACCACGCAATGTTTGACAGCACAATAGCAAGTGCGAAGAGATAGTTACAAACCGATCAGTAATTCTTTTGTCGCGTTTACAAATATGTCGTCTTAGTTGATCATCATAGATAGCCACTTGGTCAAATGCGATGGAGTGCTCAACAGCTAGATGGTCGTGTGTTATAAATCCGTTTTGAAATTACCAGACATGATCCTTCTTCATGGTGGTCTTTTATCAATTATCTGCTTACGTTGATAAGGTCGAAAATTTTCTGCCGCGCGACGTTGGAAGTGTGTCTCATGAGTGATCGCTAAATTCAGACAGGCACACAATAACACGTCCCAGTCACACAATGTGTATATCATGTGACAAATGATGTCATGAGTGGCCGTGTGATTCAGCATATATAATTTAAATGAAATGCACTGAAATTTACTTAGCAAGTGCAAGGTGCATTGAGTTATACACCAGACCTATAACGTTTACTAAAGGGTAAAGAACAACAAAGAAGGTTCTGTACGATTTCATGCATTGTGACATGTCCTGCAATTCCAGGGGCATGTAAGGGATAACTCGTGGGTCTACTCTTTATTGGTGGAACTATGAATGATTATTAGGCGTGTGGAAATACTGGTAATGTTTAAGATAATATGTTTGGCATTACTTTACTATGTATAGGCATATATATGCCTCTGTCTGCAGATGACGCCCGACCCAATAAGGAGCTGCTACGAAAGTTATAACAAACAGGGCCGTTGCAAAAGAGATGATGGGGTTAACATTATAAGCAGGTGCATAAATTGATCTCCTGGAGGAGTGCGCATTTATAGATTGCATGGGTTGTTTGGTGTGAATAGAAATGCGAATGGAAAGACAGCCGTAAGTAATAATATTACATAATGAGAATGCACACGAAGGTCAAGTTGTAGAGCAATCTGTAGTGTATTTCTATCGGTAACGCTCCGAAACATCGAAGAAGGGTGTAGGAAGAAGATTCGTGCTGTTTAGTCATAGTTAGCCGTAGAAAATGAGCGAGTATAATTAGTTAGAAGTGTGACACGGCTAAATGGATGATTATAGGTGAAAATTTAGACTGGCGAGCTTATGCGAAGCTAGAAACGATACCCAAACAAATGTGCGCAAGAAGCGGCGGGGATGTCGGTTCTACTGACGCAGGTATTCTTGGAAAGTTGAATTAAATTTAAAGCCAATTTTAGCTGGACGTCTGTAATTTTGATTCTAGTCGGTGATACTGACAGTCCTAATGATATCGCTTTATACAATTTCTCTAAATGCCAAACGCGAGTTATCAGTATAAGATATAGAGCAGGAAATCCCTACAACATCACAAAAAGTTACTGACGATCTTGCGGCAGTGACCCACACACTTTAGGCAAATCTCCGGATCAATATAATCAAATCCAAAGTTACTGTATTACCTGTTAAACCAATTTACATTGATTAATTTTATTCTTAGAGATTGAAAATATAAATGGGTCAGGAAGTAGCATCAAAACATGAGACCAAATAAATTTATAACAGTGTCTATTCTATCATCCAAAGGTAGCGAGATTCTTTTTATCAGGCTTGTTCTAGAAGTCCTGCTTTGATTCCATATCTTGCTTCGTCGATTTAACATCTTTATGAAAATAGCTAAAGAATTAATAATTAGCAGGTGGCAAGGTACCACCCTTGCCATCTATGACACTTTAATCGTCAATTCTAGTATATTGATTGATAGAACGACATTTGATAGTGCGTCGTGTTTGACGAAAGGCTTAGGTAAAAATCCATCCGATTTTTGTGAAAATATATATGTTGATTTCCATGGCAAAGAGGTTCATTCATTCCACATCAGCATATAATTGCTTCTATCTTCACAATTATCGGTGTTGAACATGCATCTGTCGAAACGAGGTTGATCAGCTAACAGTCTTATGTGAAAATTGTGTATGTGTCTGTACACATCGTGACTTAAAGAAGGTGTCATTATTCTTGAAGGTCATAAGCACGACCGTATATTCGATAATTTGCATCCCCATGCATCATTTTCATACTCTAAGTAAAGATTTCACCAGCAGCATCGCGGATATAAACACCTTTGACATGCTTCATCCAAAACCAAAGATTGTCCTTAATGCAGTAGAATTGCGCCACTACAGGTAGGTACACATTCGACAATCTTATCGTGGAAATGTTAACAGTCGCTAACCGATTTGTAAGCGACAATACATGCATTAGGCTTGTTTAATTTACGCTAACATATGGTTAGGCATCGACACGGCTACATACATACACTGCATGTATTATCCAATTCACCAACGGATTTGGTGCAATTATAATGTAAATCGTGATCATTTGTTGCCTAAGGCTTAACGACAAAAACATTGTATTACGTATGCTTGCATTTTTTATGGATTATTATGAGCTTTAATTTATCTATAATATCGATAAAATATGTTCGATAGTATACTATTTTTGATGACGAGAAGCATTTAAGAGGTCAGCTAATGCGCATTATGTCATCATGTATGTACTTATATTCACCATGCGTGATTGTAAAATTAGTAGTGCGCGGTGTGCGATTATTAATGAGCTATATACTAATTACGAATGTTCAGTTGAAGAATCCAGTAGGCTTAGAGCAGCTAAAGAGTTCGTGAACGAAGTGCATAAATTTATCCACTTTGCATTTTACCGTCTCGTGCTAAACGGTGTTTGTCTTAAATTATAAGTCAGAAAGAATCTAATGTCGCGTTGCACGATTCGTAGTCTTGCGTCTAAAACAAAAAAATCCATTCGATCCTCCGTCCAATTCTTCCACATCTGCACACGCGAAGCACGGGTCCCATTGTCAGATACACAGAGGGTATCGAGGTGAAATTTTCTGTTTACAGTATGGCTTTGAAGCATGACACATAGGATTGACGAGACCTTCGAGTATAGATATTATTTGATTGTCTTCTATGATGTACACCTTGCGACAAAGGCAAAACGAAGCGTGGCTACGAACCAAATATTATGTACTGATTCACTCATTGGGGTACTTTATAACTAATTATAACCAGATTAAGCATCAACCGCTGCCAGATGCACGCGATGGGTGGTGAGGCAGTGACAGAATTATAATTATGGGGATTCGAATACATAAGGAAGATTTGAGCTTTTACATTCAATCTAGTATACCTCAGGATTTAGTTATGTTTTGTTTTACGTGTACTAAACATCTCTAACAGCATATCAATCTTTATCATCAAGTAAGGTGTATATTAATGTTACCCAGGAACGTATTTGTACATTAATAATTCAAAGGTATATTGTCCAGTAACTATACATGCATTCGGCTTCCCATTACACCTTGTATCATTTAGTGACTTATCTAACGACCTCGTATATTTTACTGATACAAATTCGTTGCAGGTGCTAAATAGATTACATTACAAGCCCCACTTCAAGCTTCACTCCATTAAAGCTATCAGCCATAAATGTGACACCGACAAATGTATGGGTTGAGGCATCGGCGGACATGTCTTCACGTCACGGTGCTGAATATTAGAGAAGAGAGCGACATACCGCGATCGACAAATGCAACATGCTTGAGCTTGTTACACAACATAATTAGCGTAAAATCTTGGTGGAAAGGTAATTTGTATAGTGGGGTGTGAGAAATGGACTGAAGAATGGCTATTGTGGTACCCGAACTAGGTACAATGTTTGGCTGAGTGAATGAGAGCTACCGAACCAATCTGGGGGTAAATCCGATTCGAGAGGGGACCCGACCCGAAGTGGATCCAATTCGAGTGGATATCCGATCCAAGGTCAGATCCGATATGAGTTAAGTGTAAAGGATAAATCATGAATCCTAGGATAAATCAGTTACAGATTGATTTATTGGAAGACGCGTGGCGAGTGTCTTTTGGTATACATAGGCAATGTCGTAGGGTTTTCACATGGTTGGCTAACATTATACAGGGGTTTAGTTTGCTTGATAACACGCGTTTTCTCTTCCAGGCTGGATATTTGTCCTCCCGACAAAAATAAGGGTGACGCCTGTAGTTTATATGAATGTCGCACCTATAATTTTGGACCGAACGTACAGGACTCTCACAGCATCACGACAGCTGCGATAGGACGCAGCAAGGAAGCAAGGGTGATCAAGATCTTGAGATAAATAGAGTGGTTACAAGGTCAAGAAGATCAAGATCTAAATATTGGGCAAGTCGATCTCGCTGAGAACTAGGTATATCATATCGAGTACCTAAAAGTGACCTGTAATCGTGTGAAGACTTCCACGCGATCACCCCATTTCAAACATGGTCAACTTCAGCATCAACACGAGTCCACCGTGAATAGTACAACCCGCCGCTACCGACAAATACACAAGGTGAGGGTGATTGATCAAGCACGGAAAATGAGTGCCTTCTCCGATATTAAGTTGTCTGGGCGCCAGTACAAGGTGAGTCGAGGACACATAATCATTTATGTGAACCCGCTTCACCATAAGTGGCTTGGGCTCATTACGTGTTAGCCTTAACGAGTTTATGAAGCTATCACTGACGTATACATGAACTTACTGCCGGGATCAAAAAAAGTGAGTTGTATTCAAATAGTCCTTCTTTACATATTAAAAGGCGGTATGAAGACGGTGACTCTCAGCTACCGATTATGTGCCCTGTCCTCACCGATTGTAGTTTCTTACAAACGATGGGTGATTACGTCTCGTAATGCACGTTTGGTAAAAGTTCTACTTTTCCGTGCGCATCATGTAAACGATTGCGCGGTTGTAGGACACGTAACTTCGGAATGGTCGAGGTTCTGCTGAGCTCCAAACATTAGGTCGTGATGGTCAGTCATATGTAGCTTGGCCACGGCGAAACCTGAGCCTGAATTCTACCGCGTGGATACTTCTTCCCTTCATACTGTCCAATCTGTCGATTCTTAAATTCTGCTACATCCTATAATATAATTCTGCCGAAATATCACTCAACTCATGCTAATGTGCAATATTTATCATACACACGTAGCCGAAACATCACTCGCTAATATGGACAAACGTATAACTTGTAGTAATCTATAGATACATAACACTTTTATCATCAGAGAATACTCCGGGCTCGTACACAGCCGGTAGCAGTAAGAAACTAGATCTTTTACTCCTCTTCACTTATTGGAGACATCACAAGGGACCAGATAACTCCGAAAGTATCCCCCGCGACGTAAACCGCACCACGCCGCAATTTATAAACAAGCATAGACTCTAGACTGTAGAAACAGAGGAATCTTGGTTAATGAATTATATATACTAGCACGCTAGAAGAATTGCGTTCCCCTTGTAAGCCTCGTCAGTGACCTTTTTAATCTAGAAGTGAGATCTTTCTCGATCTTGCGCTCGATAAATAAGAGCCTTTTTGAGCTTCGTGCAACTGCACAATAATCCAAGTTAAGCTGTAAATTTTGCAGCCAGGGCATCCACCTGGAAGGTAGAATACGCTATGACAGCTCCACTTCCAACATTGCCGACAATATAAGTGCTGCTGGCTGGGCTACATGTACCACGTGTTTGACAATATACCCATCCGTGCTGCAAGTTATGATAGTAAACACAAATTCAATTAAGCTTTCAAACCAATCGAACGGTGCATCGTCTGATAATAAATAATTAGGTATGTGAAGATTTCATCCATTGGGCCTAGATTTCAATATAGATCAACATCAGCCATAATACCTACAACGCGTAGTCGTTCAGCAAACGTGCTTAAATAAATCGTCAGCCCTTACTCAGATGGCCAATTGTATGTTGTGGCTTGCCGTAATCGTATCGGAAAAAGTGAGAAGCGGGGTTGATAGCGAGAAAATTTAGAGCAACTTTTAAATGATGCGGAAGAAGCGGAATTCAATTATTGGGTTTATTTTTAGTCGGGATTGTACGGCATTCACAAAACTAGTGTATAGAATGAGGTGAGGCACCTTGGTAAGTAGGTTAAGAAAGAGAAAGAGGGGGGATGATAGGGGGTAAGGGAAAGTATAACACAAAGTAATATTTGCCCTCATCTGCATATCTAGCCTTGTCACAAGGCTGCGGTAAAAAAGTCCGCTGTATCCACAATCCTCTTTGGCCAGTGTATAGCCAATAGCAAAAGTTCTCACTACATTTGATTCGACTAGCATATGAGCAACTAACTCTCCAAATTGCACTTGTCAATGAGCAGGAATCTAAGTGATAAATATGAGACGACAATGCAAAAAAATATCTTGGAAACACGCAGATGAATATTGTGTTGTTAGGTCAGATCATCTGAGGGTGTGGAATCACGAATAAGAAATAAATCTATATGGATAATTGCTGTGGATCTTCTTAAATGTGTATAAGAGCAAATGCCGAATCAATGCACTCAACAACTCATGACAGAGGTTTACGCATGCCGTAAAAATAGGAGCTGCGTGAAGAGTCCGAGAACGGAAAAGCAAAGAGGTAATATATATATACGCCTAAGCTTTGACTTTTGTTTCGACGTCGAATAAGATTGTGGTGCCAGTAGAAGTATGGTGCATTATAGCGCACAAGTGTGGTCTATCATCTGTCGATGTGTGTCTCTTCAAAATACGAAAAGAACATACTTATGTACAGTACGTATAGCTCCCATTTCTCACATAATTTCGATAAATATTAGTGTCGTGGCAACGATAAAATAATGTAGTAGCGATCACGGGATAATTACAACAGTCGCCAACAGGCCGGCAAAATCAACCTTCTGTAAGGATACCATTTGATTATAATCATTCATGCTCGTGGGGATTTCTTTGAGGCTTTCGTTTCGCCAAATAACCGCAAACACTTCTTTATAGCTCTTTATGTGATCGCCCAATTCCTTTTTTTAATTTGCGATCTCATACTAAAAAATAGATTCACATTAGCATGTCACCTGGTGCAGTATACGTCTGCCTGAAGAAATAACGATACTATCGACGAAGGCACATTGGCTTATAACTCCACAAATCTAATGGTACATATAGCTGAGTCTCACATGCCTATTGCTTGATGAAATGAGATAATACTTTTCACTATAATATAGCATCGCATACAATAAGATGATTTCTTATCCATGCAATCTCAGCCCGGCCTATCACGAGGTTTGCATGTCAAGCTTAGATAGCAGATATTTCCCTTCCGTGCAATAAACTACCCGGTTGATTGTACACCCGCGCACGTGAGCTAGTTTAATCTCCTTAATCCTTATAACTTCTTCAGTTTCGCGTGCCACGTATGTAGCTTCCCGTCCATGTACCTATTCTACGATGTACACAAATAATGAAATGATAGGGAATTTTGAAGCAATAATAGCTAGTATTATCTTCCTTCATATGCCCTTAGGCGTTATATAATGGTCAAATGCATGCGCCAATAGCAAAACTCACCTGGAAGAATAAGCTTTAACAGCATCGCTGATATAGATCAAATTCTGTGGTGGTCTGATCTGCCTGCTGGCTCCGTCTTGCCACTTGCCGTATAAGTTCAAGGTTCTGCATGTAAATTTTGACATCAACGTCAAAATTCAGTAGAATCGCTGACCAGATCTGGACGCGTATGATACTATTTCACATTACTGACATGACGTCAAATTGGATTATGACAATTCATACATTACCCGGTTACGACATGATTGGAATGACGAACGACATACTCGCCAGCCTATTGTCCAGCACTTTGCTGCAAGTTTACCCGGGATAGAGTGTTGATTTAGAGGCAAAAAACCGAAGTGATATACATATTGAAGCCTTATTTCTCATGCTAAATGTATTACATCAAAGCCTATTATATGCGATTTTTTTCGTCGTACAAGAAACATTATCATACTTACGTTTTCATCATCGCCTGGTGATCATCTAAGAATCAGTTTGCAACTTGACAGCTGTACCACACGAACACGTACCTCCTGTTTCCAAGAAAATGAGTCACATCAATTACCAATCTCTGATAAAATAACGACCATTGATACATACATCTGGTGTACTTTGTCAACAAAGAGGAGTGAAATGCTTATTTGTTTACATTAAACTAAAATATTTGAGCCACTGGACACAAGCGTGGGTATGCAGTTCAAGATAGTACAATAACATCGTACGGATCATTTCTTGCTCGTCCAGATGTAATCACCGATCTCATTGATAGTTAAATTAGTCTTAGATATGACATATCGTAGTGTCTTCTGTAAGGCTTGTGTGAAATGTAGTGAATAGTTATGGTGATGATGAGAATCATCGTCATCATCAGTATCATCATCATCATCACCATTGTAGGGTTTGTACAATGTCTTAGTCTTCACGAAGCAACATGAAACAACGTACTTCCATACTTCGATGCAAATGCTATTGTCTTTTTGTAGCAATGCAGGTTTATGTCATTTGTACCCACATCGGCTAGTGCATTTCATTTTGATTCTTCACGCTATGAGAAGATGAAAAGAGACCTTCCACGCAGGTCTTTATCTACAACAGGTATCACCTTAAGCGTTCAAGTAAAGAAAGCTAATAAAGGACCATACCACCAACTAATGATGGGGTCTAGCATGATGCATGTACCGTTGGCATTAATTTGGAGAGTTTTTTTTCGACCTTAACGGAAAGGACGCGATCTACCTCCCTAAACGGATTGTAGTTGAAAAAAGCTATGAAAATAAACTGAGTGAAGTACGATGAATGTTCAACCACCAGACCTTTGTATGAGTGAGATCTACAAAAAAAGATCCGCATTCACGAGGAACACCACAGCGCATTTGTGCTTCCATATGTAAAAAAAAGCAAAGTAACGAAACCGTCTTTCATTGCGTGTCCGAGCCATCGTTTAGTCGTCCAAATTCCTAGGTAGTGGCTCTAGTAGCCTCTTATGATCCCATCTCTCTACAGTGACCATTCACAAACGCTTAGGTTGGCACCAAATACTGGGAATGTACAATCTCTTCACTTTATTTTGATTAATCACATGAATAATAATTTCACTATCTACTAGTGTATTCGGGAGGATACAGAACATCAGCAATTAATTGAGCAGCGGAGTATACTTGTCTTGCTCAAAGCATTGCTGCCAATGCATTTCGTGAAGCATTGTGCATCCGAGTCAATAAAAACTACTTATAAGTGCTGGCTTCGCATCTATACTCACGACTTGCTTGTGTCGTTTTGCTAGTGTAGCCTGAACTTGTGCGGCGACTGACAACATACAGTCAATATCAAAAGTTCTTGATTCAGTGGTCTAGAGTCTGAAAACGCTTGCGTGAGAGAATGAGAAGGTAAGGAACGTTTAGATGCGCGCACGATCCACTATATCCTGATGCATGGCAGATAAGCTCCCGCAACCAAGACTAATCTAAGGATTAGATAGAACTAAGACTCGAACAGCCGAGCGCCCACGCGCAGACTCTTGTATCGAGATGATGATGTTCTACGGTGTCAGTGCGATGACCGGTATAACGTGCCGATTGGCGTGGGAGGTCGTCAACCAGTGGGAGATATATATGTCGATACAAACCTAAGCCTTCAGATAGTTCATTGGTCAGCTATTGAATAAAGATCATTTTTCCATAGAGATATTCTCTAGTCCATACGCCATTTCGTTGAAGCGTTGCCCGTCATCCCCCATGTCGTGCTATTATGTCGACCCGCCAGATTGTCTACCCGAACTTCGAAAGATGATCCTAACCCTGGCTGCGTGTATCTCCTGAGACAAAAGTGGGTCGTCCATGCAGCGTTAGCGCTCCCCCCAGATATATGGAGTGTAGTAGATATGAAAAAATGCCACATTTTGTAAGCTGCTGAAAAGATGGCAGCCTGATTTTTCGACGAATTAGTGCTCGGGTCACGATATTCTTGATAAGCATTTCAAGCAGTTTTGGGGGTCTCCGGGAGGTCCCGACCAAACACCCAAACGTTTGAATCCGCCGCTGTGAGAGAGCCGCGCCATCACCACCGATCAAGTACATAAATCCAGTGTCGAAGTTCACAGCAGGTTGAAGATACATGGCTATCATGGCTGGAACAGCCGTTGCACACTCAGGGGCGGGGCACAAAAGATCTTGGGAAGCCCAAATCTAGAGAGAAAGCTGTTGCTCTCCATACAAAACAGCGTCTGAGGGTCGGCCGGTAAGAAAGCTCATATTCTTCCAAAATATCTCCAAGATATCCATGGTATACCTTCCGAAATCACGTGAAAATCCGTATTCCCCACAAGTGCACCGAAAAATGTATTCTCTTCGAGCAAGACGCCGCCGAGAGATAATGTGTTGCAGTCTTCTTCGTAACATCCGTCATCATTGACGCCCATCCCACATGTGTACATCGCGTGTGAGTGCCGGACGCGGGCCAAAGTAGACATGATATCCACTGGCCCTAGACGCGGCAATATTGATAGCAGAAGATAAGGTCGCTGACATATATACTACATCCCTCGGACCACAACCTTTAGAAAATTGTGAAATCTGTAAAAGTTAGTAAATATTGGTGATAAGAAGGCAAAAGAGCCCCTTTTAGGTAGTCATGGTAGAAAGCGTGAGTTCCGAGGAAGTATAAGAAATTTTTGGAAAACTCCGGGGATGGGGAACCTCACGTTTCTATGCATCAGCTATAACAATCGTATGGTCGTGCAGAACATAGACTGGTGATGGTCAACGACTTCAAAAAATGTGTGATCCTCGGATTTAGTAATAGTTTGACGGCGTCGATAGAAGTAGTGGCGGTTAAAATAGGGTGATTACGCGTGAAGCGTTCCTCCTCGTGCTGCAAGCACAAAATTTATATAACAGATAACGATAGATCTTTCTTTGGCATGTCGACATCGAAGAAACTAGTTGTACTCTGCATGCCATGCCCGTGTCAAAATGAGTCAGCGACGGACCGCTACTATTGGGTAGCCAGTCATAATAGTGGTCCATATTCGTCGAGTACGCAATCAATGACACCGGCTCAAGTGCGCAATATACCAGCTAGGGTAAATCGTACAAAAGGACGAGGAAAATGAATCCAAAGAGCAGCCGCTTCGTCATGCATTGGGTCGCCTATCACGGTGGGCAAAAACAATATGACTCCACGCTCAAAGTTAGCCTAAGACATTGTGTCGCCAAGAAAATTATGTCCCGTGCATGTTCAGATGCGTTTATATGACTGGTACCGTCGAGCTCTCATCATCGTAATAATCTGAAGCGAGGCGTAAACTTGCCATTTGTGGTAAAATTACCGCGATGACGCTACTTTAGATCTCATCCAGCACGTAATTTGTTAATTATTACCCGGCAAACATAAGGTGTGACACTACAGTCGTCGGTATATTTGACCTTTGCTCTCGACGTAAACAAGATCTATTATCGGCAGACCTTCTTAATCTCACCTTGACGGACATGTCGAGACGCTAACGACACTTCGATGCGAGAGTCCAACAAATTTGGGGCCGTTCAACCAGAGCGTCGCTTGGTATCGAGGGTGCAAGTCTCCTACACAACAAGGCGTGATGTTAGCTGGAACGACTTGTTAGAGCTCCGTAGATAGTCACTAATCAATAAATTTCTTGAAGAAGCAGTGTCTGAAATATCGTCCGACCGCTGTCGCCTCCATATTCATCCGTTTCGATTAATTACACGGTACCGCTAGCCCACACGTCTAGACCGGTGGAGCATCCATTTCGGACTGGCATCCAAAGTCGAGCCATCTTGTCGCCACGAACGCTCAAGAAAAAGTAAAGAACTAATCTGGTGCGACGGATATCAACAGCAGGAGGAGGAGGAAAGCAGCGCCATGAAACGAAAATACTATTGAAAGCGAAGCAGCACAGGCGATTATATCTCGTTGTATCACCGTATCCGTATTCGCACGTGCTAACACAAGTCCAATCTACAGAGAACGGATGATTTATTTCCATATATCAGCAACAACATCCCGTTATTCCACATAACCCCAACATACCGACAATACGATTCAAAGAATGCAGAGAACATCACAGGTGTTTTGAGCCAGAGCAGATCCGTGAGGGTTCAGTGTAATGGCCATTATTTTTGCTCGATTGTTTCGGAGACCCGACTTTTTAGCGAAATCATCGATGATAGTAAAAATTGCGTAAACGCTGACAGATAGCGAAAGTAGACAGCGGTATCGTCCACATAACCCTAACCCTTGAACTATATAGTCCTCCCTATAGATGTGATAGATACTCCACGAACGCATTTCTTTGCTTAAAACACCCGATGCACACTATCGAGGGTGAGAGTAAAGAGAAGTGGTGCAAGGGGGCACCCTTGTCGACTTCCACAATCAAATCAACGGCGACTCAAGCGATAATTGTTTACGAGAAAATAACAGGTCGTGTCGCGATGTAAGGTTACCAAGACTGATACGACGTTGTCAAAATTCCGAGCCATACCATGAAAAGCTCTACCCTCTAACGTCTCGTACAATGGGTACACATTTTGTGTATCGTACTTATCATGTATTAAAATCTGTAAACCACCTATATTTTTTTCTCCTTTTGCACGTGCAAATATGTTCAAAATAATCAACTCAATATTTGAAGGAACTGGCTACGTGTGGTTCAAAACGTCTAGCCTTAGACTGCTTCAAGAATTTCTTGTGTGAACGCAGGAGATGGATTAGCGGTCGCGCCGTACCAGCGAAGACTTTGATAGCTGAATTGGCGCTGGATAAGTAAAAGTTTTGGAAGCGAGGCGCAGGAGATGGAGAAGCTCAAGGTGGCGAGTCGAAAGAAGCCCTTGAAAGTCGATCCGAAGAGGAAGGAGAAGTTTGCAGAGCTCTCTGATGCTTCGGTTAAGATGCTGCATGCAGATGAAGAGTCAAAGAAGCCTCGAAAGCAACATCCAAGAACGTGTCGCCTGGAAAGAATACATCGATTGCTAGTGAGAGGATCTCATCCACCACCGCTTTGCCGATACAAAGGAAGAGAAATGGGACGAATGCACCATTAGTGTTGACGTTGTAATATAAGAAAAATGGGAAGAGGAGGATAATAAGATAGCGAGTAAAGTGGAACGGATGCACCAGTGCCTACTGACAGAGGAGGAGAGTCGTGCGGCGCGTGCAGCCAAGTTTTGCATCTTTTTAAGTAAGGACGAGAAGGTGAAGAATACGTTGTCAATTTAGGAGTGGCTGATGTGGTCATTACTGATGATTAGGAATGTTACGGAGTGGCTGCTGTCTACAGGATCAGCGTGTAAAGCACTTTCATCTTACTCGTACAGGTGCGTTCATCCTGCGAGGGATTAAATGAGGTTGCCTGCATCACTTACAGGTGATCTTTATCTGCCCTGCATAGGTATTGAAGAGGAAAAGGAAAGCTGATGAAGCGAGCGAAGCGGTTTCACTTTTAAACAGATGATACGGCATGTACCTATTTGGGAATGACGTATTGAAATGAGTCTAATCGGTGAACGGATTCGAGAAGCGATACGTGTGTTAATGATCACTGTGGGCTGCCACTTGCAATGAAGTAGGTATCACGCTTGAAGAGCTTCATCTACACGCAAAGAACATCGACGTCTTGAGCGTGTTACGCTATAACCTTGAGCAGAGTGAAGTGGTACGTCCGTGTTGCAGCATCGCCAAGCCAATTTGTGGATTTACGATTGACGGGACGTGTTGTTGTGTAGGTTTAGGAGAGGGGAAACAATCGTCTGGCGCGTTTGTGACTGCGCAGAAATGAAGTTTGCTACATTTTGCCTTGTCGACGAACGGCCATCAATTTCAAGGCTTACTCAAACCGCTCTATCTCCAAGTAGCCGATCATTGTATGATCCAGCAATGCTCTTGCGCTGAACCTTTAGTTCCTAGCGTTTTCGACATAAAATCTATTTTATATAACGTAATGCAACAAGCGGTGGTCGTTTATAATCATGGCAAGTTGCATGAACCTCGTCATGCGCCGAACTGTGTAGAGAGAAAAATTCTATTTTGACACACTTGTTCTCTCGCGTTCTACCCATTTGAGTAGTTTCAATTCGATTGATGCACACTGCTACATGTAATGATCTAGCAACCAATGCTTGGTTTTTCAGTAGTAATGCATGCAAGAACGTATAGCGAGCGGCTTGCCAGCCATGACTTCGTAAAATATAATATACGTACCGAACTTAGTTTTTATAGGCACGAAGCATGTCCCAGAGTCGTCGCGCTGAATACAGCCGTTTACATACTCTAGATCTGCAATCCCAGACTATAGAAACCTTACGAATGCCTTCACAGCAGTGGATCTATATCGCTTAAAATTTCCAGGATGCAAATAAATCAGACTTATCTGAAGTCACTCGACACACTAATATGCAAACGATACCCGTGCCTTGGTTTTTGTATCGAAGATACATGTGCAGATCAACCAAACTCATCTGAAGTCGGACATTACGCAAATATGCTGATGATACAACCGTGACATGGGGTTTGTATTGGCATATATATATATATATTTATGTATTTATTTATTTATTTAGCGGTTTCCTTCGACCAAATACGTCGGAACGGCCGGCGTACCATATTTTTCTAACCCTACAGTTCTTAATTGGTATGAATAACATGTAAAAGTACTCTGTAATTGAATCAAAATACGTTGCCATCATTCTATTTGCTCTTTTGTCGTTTGAAACACTAAGTCAGGTCGGAGAAGCGACGATATTCATCCATATCAGCGCCGAAAGTTTATATGGACCTTGCAACGTGTCTCATACCTTGTCGAATTCAAGAAATATAACAATGGTTCCATGTAGATCTCTGGTCAAGGTTGCTTCATTGCGTACCGCCGTGAAAATGGCTAGAGCCGTATGGATTGATCACTGCGGTAAAGCCAAGTGGATCAGGCTGAACGGCATGCGAGAGCATCAGCCGCACCCAAAGCAATATAATTTTGGTAAGCAACTTGTCGTCGCTGTTGAGTAGCGCGATCGGGCGATGGACAAGAAGCAAGGCGGAGGCCTCAGATTTCTTGAACAACTGAATACTCGCTTCACCGAACGACGCCGAGAACACGCTGCATTTTTTTCATCTATCTGCTATACAAAGCGGCGAGAACAGTCGCGAGCGCGTCCGTGTAATTCCTGTACATTGTGGTAATTAAAAGTCATTCGGTGCTACGGCTTCTCCGCTTTTAAGCATCTGTAAAGCTAATTTCAAATAGTCCGGAACGTAACCGAGGTCACAACATACATCTAACCCGGTCTGGAGGGGTGTCCCCAGCAAAAAAAATGATGTGGTCGCTTAGGGGCAAGCAAACGAATGAGACATTACAAGCTCCCAGTCATTGGCCATCTCACCATTCACTTTCTAAGACGAAATCGACTCGTATGTAGCCTTTCCAACCATTGAAACGATATTTTTGGCTTGTATTTTGGTCAACACCCGCGCGTAGAAATGTCGGGACGCCTTGACTGATAAGTATTTGTGCTGGACGAGGAGACGTCTTTTATGTGTTATCTGCTAAAAACCTTCGACACTCCGCAACAAAACCCCAAATTTCCGCCGAGTATTCGACAGGGAGAGGTTGTCCGTGCTCTTCTTGGTCATGCGATGGTGATAAGTTGGACGAACGCACATTTGATACTGCTGCATCCATCGGACATATTAACGACTCAGTCGCTATATATACCATCTCGTCAGACCTTGGCGATCGTGTTTGATCGTTACTAGAAAAATCTTGCGGATACTGATCGCAACGTTGTCTCACCAGTCGGAATATCTACGGGCTGTATCATGGTCCGACTTCGGAGGAGAACTAGTTTTGTCAATATAGAGCTGTGATAGCGCGATGGGCCCTAATATTGTGCTGTTCAAGGTCTTGTGCGCACATCCGGGAACAGGTCCTCGGTTCTTACGAACACGCACAACATGACGCGGCGCTCTAGTCCGTATACTTGTTCCACAATGTTCAGCCAATTGACCAGGCACCGACATTTTGTCTTGTTGAATCCAATTAGCATGTAGAAAGATCACAAACCACCGATCCAGTCGTGAATTGGCCGATCCGCCACCCGTCAACGTGTACGCATAGGTGTGGTACGACTCAAGAAACGCTTAAATGTCTCTTCCTTCTGCTATATTACCTGACATCTTTAAGAGAATCGCTTAGCTGTGCCTGAAACAGAAGACGTCTGAGTGCCAAAGAATCATGCCTTCCCCGTAGCGAGTCAAAAGAATGGTCAAGTCGCGGATCTAACGCGCAATTAAAATCTCCTCCCAGAAAGAGGTATTTACGTACACCGAAATAATTTGTAGAAGCTTATCGAAAGGCTCTTCTTGGGAAGTCTTATCACTTGATGAGTAAACGACAACCACAAGGGCGGGGTCGACCAGAAGAGGAATTGGAACAATTATCTAGTGCGATGTCTAATGCTACTCGTGCCACGGATCCAGCTCCGTAATTGACGAGTTCATATTCAACATAATAGCCACACCTCCACAAGGGTGATCGGATTCGTTACACAATGTTCGTCCGTGCATGTCCACAAATCCATATTTCGAATTGTGCAGCTGGTCCGGAAGTACCGACTCTACAATAGTCGCCCGTTTCTTGTAAAATAACTAATACAAGGGCTAGCCATGTTTTGTAACCTGCACAGCGTTCCAGATGCTTAAGTAATGTCGCGACGTTTTGCGAATGGACATCGATGCTGTTTCCAAGGAACCACTGGGAAGTCTTCAGCATAAGCCAGCGACGATGTTGGGGAAAGCCTGACGTAAGGATTGAAACTCAAAACCTTTGTCACGTCCTTCGAATGGGACCTCCCAGTGTTATTAGACAAGGAAGGACGTCGAATTGCACTCCATCAAGACTCAACCCTTGGCGTGGTCATCATGCCCTAATTACTGACGGTCCGGCAGCTGACCATCTCTCGTGATTAGGTCACGTGCCGTATGCCAGCTGGTAGGTTTGCAGATAATACTTGCAACAGCCATGCGCGCCTCAATGTAGAATCGGTATAGCAAACATTTGCTCTGCTGCATCACCGCGTTCGTCTCAACCTCAACAATGGTGAGCTGTAGCAGAAAAGCACACAAGACATCGAGGACTCCCCAATGATCCAATTCAGCAAGCGGTTCGATACCAGTCGCACATATCAACTCGGGCTCAGGTTTAATGAATCGTCTCCAGCGTTGAATATTGATAGTCGTTTTCTCTCTAATTTGACCGATTTGTCCATCTACCGTCGCGTCCAACCGGTGCTTCAATCCCGAAACTTCTCATCGGCGTGTGTGGTGCACTGACGGATCACAGCCAGTTCATATTACGTGTTAATAGTATGTTGAAAATATCGCTGGTTTCACTGTCATCGACGCGATTTAAGCAGCCAAATACGTCTGGTCACTGACGAGTGTTGCCATGTTCAGCGCACACAGACCTATAAGCGGTTTGACTTTTGGTTAACTAGCTGACTCGGCGTGTAATTGCTTTCTTTTTGTTCATTGCCTTCGTTTCTTCCGCCGTTACGCGATTCGCCGCAGCACTGGTGGTAAGGTACTCCTACTCTATCCGTAGCAATCCTAATTTTAGTCGGAGAGACAAGAAGGCTACCACCACCAGTAGTTTCATGAGAAACATCTTCTACGGGTGCATGGGAACGAGCCTCGAAGTAGCACTCTCGCTTCGTTGTGGCAGACCACTAAGTGATCGTGGCTGCCGAATTGAGCACGTAAACCACTCGCTGGGCATCTGCGACTTGTGCTCAAGCCAGCGCAAGTGCGATCTCATGCAATGACTTCGATGGCAGCGAAAATATAGCATCCGTGTGTGTCTGTGTAAATGCCGAGACGAACGGGTACCATTGCTCTACAATTCCTCCAGTTCACGAATCGCCCGCATGCGCGGTAAGTTTGCTTTGGAAGAAGCGGAAGGCGATGGCTTGGATTGAATTGCGGCCGGATTTCCGTTCTATTGAGTCGTTGCCTAAGTCGAATAGGGTTAGTGCTTGCTAAATTTGGTTGTGTTTGTTGCGTTGTGCTTATAGCAAGCGTTAAAACCGGTTGAAGCGACTACCCAGCCCGAGAAAAAGTGGTCAAGTGCGAACGTTGGAGTGAAGTCTAAGTAGGGCCCGACGAAGGCACATATTGAGACACTGTGGGAAGAGAATCCCGCTTTCACTTGTGTGCACCGGGGCTAAACCACTCGGTCGTAGTCGGACAATAGATACGAGAAGCAGTAGCACCGGATGAAGTTCCGCTAGTAGTTGTAGAGGCTGTCCGATCCCCTGATTGCTAATTACGATGAAGTGACGGCAAAACCTTCGTCAACAAGAGGGACATATTTTCATCCGCCTCTAACTGCGCTTTAGTCTCCACCAGGCTATCTGCCAAGCCAGTAACGTGCCGAAAGCGACCTGCAACGTCGAGTGGGTGAAAGTAAGTCTAATGATGTGTCGAGGCGCCATTTGAATACCGGAGAATTATCGGTGGAGCTTAAGCTAAAGGCCTTATTTGAGCTCACCGCACTTGGAACTTGAGTGACAAGTTGTGTAGCAGGTAATACATAGAACGCGTTGGAAGTGCCAAAAATGGTAGAGGAAGATCTCCTTGGTGGAGGATGATATATGCGTATCCAGCTTGAGTTGTTCAGGACAGGCAACCGTGTCTAAATCGCCACAAACGATCTAGAATCATACGCCTCCGAGCCCTGGGAGCACACACGAGTCACGGATGTCACCGCACAGAACACAATGGACGCCAAAATATCTCAAGTGGTGCTAGCCGCCACCCCGTTGACGAGAACCAGGTCTTGATATTGCAATATATTGCGACCGGTAGACAAGAAAGGCATCGAGTGTGAAACACTATTGTCGCGCTTCGTAGTTCCAGGAAACAAATTCTGGAGTCGATTCTCGCACAAAGTAATCTACTTTGCATGTCAGCTCGCAGCAGATCCGTATTCCGGCATGATATAAGTTAGTCTTCTTGTGGCGTTGTCACGACTAATTTGATTGGCACCCTTGACTAGTTTCCGACTCACGACGTCGAATATCGTCTCCCCATGACGACGCTCCAAGAGTTGTACAAGCAACGTATAAATAGCGATGCACTGCGGCATGCGAAAGTACGGAGGTAGAATTTCAATTGCATACCTTCCCACCAGGTATGCTTCAAAAATATCATGCTTAACCGCCCGTGTAGCCCGCGGGTGCGTGCATACCAAAAAACCAGGCGGAGACGGGAGTATAAAATTAGATTTTGAATTGGATGTTGAAGATGAGACGACAATTGGCCGTAGGAGTTGAGACGGCAGTTGGAATATCGGGCGAGCGGCGGAAAAAAAAATCGACAGTTGAAGGAGAGAGGGCTCGTGCTACGACATTGTCGGAAGTTCTCATGGTAGTTAGTGATGTACGCCTATAGGATCAACCAAGGAGCACCGTGTTTGTATAAATATTGGTTCAGATGTGAAACACACTCGAGGGCTCGCATCTGCTTTACTTACCTTCGCACCGCAAAATACAACATATGATGCCCCTATCATCCATGTCGCAGGTATCCTTCTCCAGCGGAATAATTGGGCGCATATCATAATCCGTCTTCTCCACCCATGTCCTGGTGGCAGTGCAGATCAGGACAGCCATGCGGTCATACGGTGCACCCGAATCTACAGCATCGGATCCGGATTGGCCGCGTGGCCCGACTCGACCACCTGGACTCAGGTTGGCAACAAAGCGGTCGGATTCGTCTAAGCTCTGGCTGTTCCAATTGCCGGAACCGGTGGAGCGAACTGCGTCAGGGACGGGCCGGTCAAACTGACGGCGCTAGGTCGGCGAAATTCGTCGAGTCCCGGACGGCGAAATTCGACTAGTTCCAGTTGACTTAAAATGTCGAAGTCGGGGTTATCGCCGAGTCCGGTGACCGCATCCCCGTACGAAAGACGCCCAGCGGACGCCTTTATTTCGGGGCCAAACCCTCTGTCTCGTGCCCTTCCCCACCGACTTCTGGCAGCGTAGGTGCGGTTTATCTCCGCCGCTATCCCACCCCGACTTCTCGATGATGCACGGCATGGTAAGTCCCTGCAAGTGCGCACCGGTCCTCGCCCTCGGGAGAACCGCAGCGCAGTACACGTCGCTGCCGTCGGCAGTGCGCGTGAGATGTTGACACCCTTCCTTGTGTCAAAATGATGCGTCTTCGTACTAAGTTGCAGATCTGAAAGTCTGACGACGCTTTGGGGGGACGCGCTAAACAGCGCCAACTGAAAGACTACCTGGCGCCAACTCTATTTCCGACTACACAAATACATACAATCGGTTGTATTTGGGCCGTAATTTGTGTTCGTCTTCACAGATGAAAAAATGACAGCGGTACGTAGCACCGAATTCTACGCTAAGAGAAGCTCAAAGAACGGAATCAAACTGATGGGGAACCACGACCCTGCCCGGGTCCCAGCCGATTGAATAGATTGCAAACTAGCCCCCAATCAGCCGAGCCTTGCATTCAATGTGTCACCTTCTACGCAACTGCATTCCTATGAATTTACGCGGACCTACGAAAACGAAATCGTCGGGACACGGTAGGACCGTGATCCGCCTACGACATACTACGTTCAGCTCTGAGATGTAGCTAATCAATTCTTCTGCAATTTCAGGGCGGTATGTCAGAGTTGACGAGCTCTACCGCGAATGAGCACACCTGCTGGCAGAACAAGACTAAATCGCATTGGTTTTGCACACAACTGCGTCACCGGTTTCATTGATGTACAGGGGTCAGTGGCAACGCCAGGATCTAAAAGGCGATCACAGGACAAGAATGTAAGGATAGTGACAGACTATTTGGCTCTTTAAGACAGTCTTGTGATTCTTTTCCGACGCGCATGTCTCTACAAACGATGACAATATGCACCTACACACTAATGTTGGGCATATCTGTATCGTGTTTAGCAGGATGACTGGGAAACAAGTGTGGATACGCCGTCGCGTTCAAGTTGCTGATGAGCCTACGTCGTAAAGAATGCTAGGTTGCAAAGGTACAGTAGTGTACCTGTTCTTTGAATATTTATGGGAACAAGCGCCTTGGGGTCAATGATATGCAGTGGACTACCCAAAATGTTTACAAATAGGAGATGTCAAGGTAACGAAGCCACTGCTTTATCCGCAGCTGTCTACTAATATGTAACGGTTTCCCGGCGCATGTGAATTCTAATTACAGATTCACTTATCCGTTAAATGAATTGTCCAGCCTCGAGCGTATATGGATACTGATAGCTCGAGCTTTGGAAGATGAAGGCACCGCGGAACGCACTCAATGACATGCAACAACAACATTTGGCGGGGTCCGGATCACGCGTGTCGAGGCTATTGCAATAAAGATTCAAATGAGGTTAAACTTATACCGAGATCAGCTACGTGCTCATACCTTGTCTTAATACCTCAAACGTATCTAGTGCATGTAAACACTCAATAAACGATTGTTCAATTCTACTATAGTAAATGCATGATTACATGCATGATAAGTTATCTCAATGACATACGTGTCATCCCCATCGTTGATAAGTGCAACAAACAAGTAGATCCGTGCAGAAATTGGCATGCTAATGATACAGCAAAAAGGCTTGATTGAAAGACATCCAAAACAATAATTTGTGTGATGTCAAAGAATCGATTGTTGAACTATTGGTATTTCTGTATTAGCTGTCAACGTTGGAGAACGTGATGCAAGCAATAAGAACATGTTTAGATTTAGTGCGTCGACGAGAAGTGGTGGGGCGTGCCGAAAATTGCCTTGAAACATCAAAAGTAGCACCACCATCACCACCTCATCTTATAAGCACCCATCATATAAGTGCTAGTCTCGAAGAAATGGAGCTTCTATTATAATGTAGCCGATATCCGTGAGCTTAGTCGTATGTGAACTGGCCGGAAGGATATTAGATATGTACTTGATCGGGTTCGGGATACTTACTTTGACATTGAAGATTCCGCACTTGATTCGATACTTCCTGGTAGCCCATAGTATCCTGTCCCGTGACATGTCGGTGATCCACCGGAAGAGGTGGAGGCTGTCCACGATACAACTGATTGAAGCATTGTCTTCTCGGGGCGGTATCTCTTCTCGTATCAAACTCAACTTGTGAATATTACTGGCCTTGTCCTCCAGACACTTGGAATAATGCTTTGTCGCTTATTATAGATGCTGCTTGATAAACTTGTCCAGTACACGACACAGTGTCATTGACACTCGACACGTCTGGCAGAAAACCATGATGACTGGCGTCGAAAGTTTGAACTTGAGTGGCCTGTTGAACATCATGGAGTACAAATAAATTAGACAAGTACGTTTAAAGTACCAATACAACATACCTGTGACGCCTGTTGCCGTGCTTGATTGTTTGCTGCAACAATTTGCTGAGCGTAGTGGGATTTGTTATGGCCGTACTCACGACATACACTGCATCGACTTTGTCGCTTGGTACTTCTTTCTTCGGCTGTCAAGATCCTGGTCGGATGGGTTTTTCGTTTTGTGACAGGCTCTTTAATTTTTTGCCATTAAGGTATTACTCACAGGCACAAAAGCTTTGTCGAGAAACCAATGGGAATGGATATCGGCTGGATTCAACCCAGCATCCGGTCCATCGGTAATTAATATGCGGAGGAAATCATGCTGACAAGGTAGACCGAAGTTGCTCATACAAAAGTCGGAGCACCCTTGAAAATCACAGTCAAGAGGTAACAATCGTACTCTCTTGGCGAGGCGGAGCTACTTCGACATGATGCCGATCGCGTAGGCAGATAATTTCTTGTAAACATCCACAAACATGTCATCTCGAACAGTAGGAAGAAACGCCTTCGTCCCGCGATCCAGCAAGTTTGATGACTATCTTGTTGTTTTTTGCAGATAAGCTTCATGCAAGGATGAACGGAAAACCCCATTTGTGAAGTTTTTAATATCTTTTGAATGCTGCATGTGCGCTTTCAACTTTGAATGAGGAAATCTGTCCAAAGCGCTCGACTCCCACCATCTAAGCAGCACAAAACTTATCTTCGTAGGATATAAACCAGCTTTGTTCAATGTACTCATGACACACTCTTCGGAATATGCCCTCTCATGTCTTGCCACGCTCCTTCAAATTAATTCTGATGTTTTATATCCAAGACTAAACGCGACCACATCTTCAAAAACACATCAAACGCTCACTAGGAGCTCCCCTCTACCTCTATTGAAGGGAAATCGTTTTGGTGGTGGGCCTTGATATTGCTTTGACTATGCCAAACACAAAGTAGGTGGTTGGCTTGGGAAAATAACTGCACCAATGGCATTCATCAAGGCTAGATCAGCATCGGTAATAATTACACCGGGATTAATTATAATGCTCTGTTCCAAAAGAGTATTTAGTATCCATGTCAAGTCCACTTGTGTTGCGCTATGTAGAAAACAAAATGCCAATGTGTACGTGATATTTGTACTGGTTGATGAAATCACATTAAGCATACCTGATCCATACTTGTTCGTTCGGTATGTTTCGTCAATTTGCACCACGGCGGTGCGGCGTTCTTCGAAAAGAACCTGAGGGATGCTATTCGGAATTACAAGCAAGTGAGTAATATGTGACTCCAACAATACTTTTGGCCTGAAAATAGCACCATCATCCTGGAGATCTCGGATCAAAGCCCCATTTTCAGGAATTCCATCTCTCTACTTTTGACGATACTTTTGACGCATATTCATGATGTCCTTTGCTATCAGTCTGCACTCTCCATTATATTTGCCCTCGAGGTTCTCTAGTATCGATTGGGTACTTGTTCGATCTTAATCAAATCCATTACGAAAGCGTTCTGTTCCATGGTAGCGTGACGAGTACCGGGATAATGGCATATGTTATCTGCTGGGGGGTGATTGTGCAGTCCATCCACGGTAATCTGGTAAACGATACCGCACAGGTCGATACGGCAAGACCATTTGCGACCAGTCAAACGACTCCGGGTGTTTTTAATGACGCGATCCTTGCTGCCGGATCCAGCGTTGGCACACGTGATGTACCAAGTCTTCCGAAACAACTTTCCTGTCCGGGTGCTGACTTCATCCGCCGCTCTATTCTGGTCAAGGCGCTACTTAGTCTTAGGCAAGAAGCCTCTACGACCACATTCCTCGAAAAGAGCTTAAAAAGAAGCGTCGGGACTTATAAAATTGTGTCCTTCAAAATGGTCGTGCAGCTTATCGGCCACTCTTTCGAGCTGTTTGAGAGGCGATCCATGGAAGTCAAACGTTTCCGGTTCCGCTTTCCTCTCTGAGTCCATACCAGCTGAATTAGATGTATCTGCAATAGTCGCTTGATCGGAGTCGGAAAAGCCTTGCACTTCACTCTCCAAATAGTTAGACTCGATATGTAGCTGTCGTTACTATGAGCAACGTACATTAATTTTTGATTCTGAGTTAATTTCTTACCGTGCCCTTCATATTCGATACTGTCCTTCGATCCAGTAGTGGCCACACATGGTATCGACTTTTCTGCAGAAATTTGACAAGTCGGGTCGCATGTTGTCATCAACCTCGGACTGCTGGGGGGCGTAATTGAGCTGTCGTTGTCTTGCTGACGATTCTCCATCCAGAATTCTGAAACCAGTAGCTTTATAAGTCGCGATAGGATCAAATGAAGGTAAACAGTAAGCTTTGCTGCACGTACCTAGCTTGAACCTGTCTTACTTCAGTGCAGCACCATGGATCGCCCTTGTCTTACGTCAGTGCAGTACTTTGGCTCGGAATTTCTTTATGTGTGTTTCCAAACGCTAAGGCGTAACGTTTAGTAATGGTATGGGGAAGAGGACTGTCGCCTTTAAATATTTAATACGTTTGTGTTGATCGCAAGACGCGGTGCTATGTACCGCTGTCATTTTGTCATCTGTGAAGACGAACACAAATTACGATCCAAATACAACTGATTATATGTATTTGTGTAGTTGGAGATAGAGTTGGCGCCAGGTAGTCTTTTCAGTTGGCGCTGTTTAGCGCGTCCCCCTTTTCACACTAAGACGCTAAAGAAAGATTGACACGTGAACGAACACCGCATTGTCAATTAAAGTGCTAGTCGTCGTGCTGACATACGTAAGCGAAAGCTTCAATTGCACTACTTAGCTACCCGTACAATCGAGCATCGACGTCTAAAACGGCGGTGTTGGTTGGTCGCCTTCTTCCGACAACCTCATCCGACAATCGATCAGTCATCACGTCCCTTGACGCGTCACTTGTGTTAATTCGTACAAAACAAATAGCCATAGACTGACGGTACTATCCAGCGTACAACTTCCTCACCACCACTCCACCCCACCCCATCCGCCGTCGCCCCCATGTCCACACGCCAATGCACTTAACCTGCTCCAGCATGTAGCACCGTTCTCTACTGTATTCACCACAACAGCACCAACATGGACTCGTCCAATCGTCCTGTTCGATTCAGACCGCGGACCAGTTCCGCAACATCGGCCGCGTTAGCGCAGCGTCTCGAGGTGGCGGCGCAGCTGCTCCATGTCGCACGACGGCAACCCGATCGGCGCCTCTTTCCCCAGCGCCACGTACCGACTGTAAATCCTCGAGAGCAGCTCGTCTTTCTCCCGCCGCTGCGCTGCACTCCGCGCCTTCTCCGGGTCCACGTGGCCGCCCTGTCGCCAGTCCCGTTGACGGGCAGCTGCAGCGTCGGCCGCTCGCGCGCGCTTCTCGGCCGCAGACGGCTCCGCGACGTTCGCTTCTCGAGCTGCTGCAATGGCAGCGCTGCTCGTGCGCGTCGGGTGGGTGTCTCGCGGCGGAAAACGGCCGGCGCCACGAACTTCGGGCGCCGCCGCTTTCGTCGAGCGACACCCCATTCTCCACTATGCGTCGCTCGTGCGTGGGCGTCGTCCCTGTCAAAACGCATAGCAAAGGGCCCCAGCGACTTCACAGGGGTTTGCACCCACCAGTCAGTCTGTCCGCCACCCACGCTGGATTCACCCACTTTGGGGCGGCCCCAATCACCCACGCCCGCCTCGAGTCCACCACCCACCGCCGTCGCAGCCAGTCACCCACGTGCCGTCCCCTCTGTCCCCAGCACCGCCGCCGCGTCCGCCATGTCGTCCGCCATGCTCAAGATCGCGGAGCTCGAGGCCGAGTACGCGCGCACGCAGAAGAACAAGGCCACGATGAAGCACCTGTGCCTGCTCAAGGCCAAGATCGCCAAGCTCCGCCGCGAGGTCACGGACGCGGGCGCCAAGTCGAGCGGCGGCGGCGGCACTGGCGAAGGCTTTGACGTGAACAAAGCGGGCGACACGCGCGTGGGGCTCGTGGGGTTCCCGTCCGTGGGCAAGTCGACGCTCCTCACGAAGCTCACGGGCACGTTCTCCGAGGCCGCGTCCTACGAGTTCACGACGCTCACGGCGATCCCCGGGACGCTGCACTACCGCGGCGCACGGATCCAAGTGCTGGACCTGCCGGGCATCATCGAAGGCGCCAAGGACGGCAAAGGACGGGGCCGACAGGTCATTGGCACGGCCCGGACGTGCAACGTCATCCTCATTGTGCTCGACGCGATGAAGCCCGCGACGCACAAGCAGCTGATTGAGTTTGAGCTCGAAGGCTTTGGCATTCGGCTCAACAAGAAGCCGGCGAACATGGTGCTGCGGCGCAAAGAGCGCGGCGGGATCCACTTCCAGACGACGTGTCCGCAGACAGAGCTTGACGCCGACACAGTGTACCAGATCTTGCACGAGTACAAGATCCACAATGCCGACGTGACGCTGCGGGCGGACGTGACAGTGGACGAGCTCATTGACCAGATTGAAGGCAACCGCGTCTACATCCCGTGTCTCTACGTCCTCAACAAGATTGACCAGCTTACGATCGAAGAGCTGACGATCATTGACCAGATTCCGCACAATGTCGTGATCTCTGCGCACCACGGCTGGAACCTCGACGAGCTGCTCGAGACGATCTGGGACTACTGTCACATGATCCGCATTTACACAAAGCCGAGAGGCCGACTACCAGACTACAACGCACCCGTGATTCTGCACGAAGAGTCGCCGACAGTCGAGAACTTTTGCCAGCGTATTCACAAGTCGCTGCTGAAGGATTTCAAGTACGCTTGGGTCTGGGGCGCGTCGTGTAAGCACCAGCCGCAGAAGGTGGGCAAGGAACACCTGCTGCAAGATGAAGATATTGTGCAGATTGTCAAGAAGGTGTAAGGGTGACGTGTCGACGCTGTGCTTGGGATGGGAGACCGCGCTGCGATCGTTGTTGTCGCGAGATAGAGCTCGCAACGAGGGCTCGTGTTGCAGTAGGATATGCAAGGCCACAAGAATTTACGCAAAGTTCCTTTGCTGATGAGGACAAAGTGGCTGAGAGAGAGAACGAGCTGAGCTCGCATGCGAGATTGAGGAGAGTGTTTATAAAGGCGGAGTCAAGAGTGATTGATGGTCTTCTCTCGAGCGTGACGCTGGTGTTGGACTTAGAATAGAGACGGTACGTTGTCGTGAGTAGTGATACAGACCTGTCCGACATTTCACTGAAGCGGAATGCAAGTGCGGTTGACTGTTGTCACTGCATCGATTTCGTGATATTGGGTTGGGCCTGTTCTCGTTTCACTGTGTCGGATGAGAACCACAAAGAGAAAGGCTAACTCACAAGCTTTCCACTCGAGGACTTCATCGTTTGCACTTTCGCATTGTGCTGTTTGCAGTAGGCAAGTAAGTGGTCAAAGTGGAATTTGTAAATCGTAAACGTCATTTGTATCGGTGTCGACCGACTCAAGATACTTGCAGGCGCCTTTGGTTCGCACGGCTTATAAACTGACGACGACGCAAGAGCGAAAGTTCCAGGTGTATGGACTCCCAACGCTTGTTGAGACATATCGAACAAGTCAACAACTTAGTCCACGTTGTGACAGCAGTGAGTGACGTAGCCTTTTCCGAACGCAACGTCTTTTTTATGGCGGTAGATAGCAGGCTGCAATCGATGCGTGGGATGAGTGCACTGACTGAAGAAGTGCTGGTATAACATACATGTTTGGTTGGGTTGAGGACAGACACGCCCGATGGTGGCAGGTAAGCTTTCGTGTGTTAGTAGTGCAGGCAAGTTATTCGTCAAGTTTGAGCATGGACTCTCTTGCGGATGCTTCGTTCGTCAATCCAGTGAAGGCCACGTACAAGTTGCCTTTTACGAATGGTTTCTAGCCTCAAGCACCTTGTCAGAGCACGAGTAGTAGCCTTAATTTAGCGTTGGCTAATACGCCATATAAGATGTACAAGTCCAGACGGCGTTAGCACGGCGATAACGTACGCAACACCGCAACTTTCACAGTGGGTACTTTGTAAGCTGGGCTGGCTCAAATGTCTCATGTGGGTCACGAACAGATTTCCAATTGCTTAACGAGGTCATGCATTATTTGCAGCAGCCGAAGAAGACAGAGAGACACGGAGCCTTTATCATTATATGCCCTTTACTTACTGACATGTTTTTAAATAATGCCATGCATCATCCTCGTAATCGATGGCTCTGTTTAGTCTTACTCATTTGGTTGCGCGGATTTCGACCGGACGCGTGAGCAATACCTCGTCGTCCGCGCACACATTTACGAGGGTTGCACAAGTCGTTCCGCCTTGAGCAAATTATGGTATGCTGACTGGTTGATTTATTACAGGTAAAGCGCTCTTGTACTAGTGCCATTTTCGTGTAGTTTGAATGCCGGCTTATGCTTTCTGACCGCTTCTGTGTAAAGCCGTCGTTGAACATACCTTCAGACCTGCAGCAATCGATCTGGTGCAGCCACCGAGTCTTTGCGTAGAGAAGCAGAAATATGTTAACTAATGAATGCGCTGAGTAAGGTATGATGGAAATGACAAGCAAATTGCAACTAGATTTTGCACTTGCTGATAAAAAGTGCTGTCTTTCTTGTTTTGGTAGTGGTATTTCTGTCAACGTGGGGTTGAGCTGCTCTCGTTTTCGATGGATAATTGTGCGGCATTTGATAAGTCCATTCGTTTCTCGACACTGTTTCATTTCAAAGTTTACATTACCTCTCAGTCAGTGGCTTATTCGTCGATCCTTTTTAGTTTCTTTAACTTGTTGTTATCAGATCTGAGCCAATGCCCACAAACAGGCTTCACCATATATCCACAAGCGCACATCAGTTTATCCCTCCTGCCCTGTATCACGAGCAAAACTAGCATGACATTGTCGAACCAAGAATGGAAGCGCACTATATTAACTCCCCACTGGTCCGATGTAGCTCTACCATCTTGCAGACGTAACGCATATTGTAGTGTAGCTATCACAGCTCCGGTACAGAGTAAAAGCTTCAGCCCAAAAGGCCACATAGTTCATCGAACAAAATAACGACTTATCGAGTCAACAAGCTTTCCGAGCACGACTGAACGAGTATACTAGCTCACCGAAATGTTAGTACTGGTCAAAGATCGATGGAGAAAAAATAATGTGGCTCAAGGTGCAAGGAGTATATGCCTTCGTAAAGACTCAAACTTTACGATCAAAGGAAGCCTTAACAAGACTGAGTCACTTGTCGACTAAAATACAAAGTGATGAATACTTACTTATTACGCGGGGATGAAACTCGTCCATGTAATAATAGTAAGGTGTAACGTTCTACAAAAGTTAAACCCGATACGTTGGCCACGACTAGGGGCACACCCCATTTTTGCTAGGGGCACACCCGCTCGCCTAAAACGATAAAAACGACTTCACCTTTCATAGTGCAGAATAATGTGCGTAAACGGTACAGTACAATTCTATGTAGAAGCACACAACCGAATTGCTGGAATTGTTTGGCCTACGGCTCTGGAGGTTAAGGAGGGGAATTTCATCTACTGCAAAAGAAAAAAAACATGTTTTAAACATCTGTCTTGGCCGCGCAATTGCGTCTATGTCCCTCATTCTCATACAATACGATAACGAAAATACCGGATAATAACACGCACCATCTGGACTCCTAAATGGCGTACGAAGACCCGAGAGAGGGAAACTGTCGCAAAACAGCTCCGACCTCCGCCTGCCGTTCTCATTGATATCATCTTTCCTTCCAGAAACTAAATTAAAACAAACTTATACGGTTTTGCGGCTACCCAAGGGTATGCCATCGTCGTCGCCAGATCAAAGGAAACGAGGCGGGGTCTGCAATAGGTCTACTACAAGTGCGATCGTGTCTGAACCTTATGAACAGTCATAAACTCAGCAACGGTGAAAAGAAGCGACGGAATTCCAGCATGTTGATGGAATACCTCGTGCGTAATTGTATTCTGCATCTTCTTACCTGAAATGATCTTCCCGGGACGGGACATTAACCGGTATGTATTGGTACGTACCTCGTCCCAGACGGTAGCCTCAAGGTCCACAAATACTGCACGCGGTACGCGTCTGCCCGTGCCTGTCTCAAAAACAACATCGAAAACGAGTCGTTGCCACTGCCGGTGGTCAGGTTACTTGGCATCGTACCATCGGATTGGGTACCGTGTTTGAGACAGAAGAGGTCCCAGAAGGCATTGCCCGTTTGTATACCGCCCTGGCCGAGATGGATTGATAGAATCTGCGCATGGGCGGATCTGCCGTATAAGATAGGGAGATAGGGAGCAGTAGTAAGTGACAACGTCTTTTACATGTTATTCTGTCCTATAAAATGTGAAGTCCAGTTTATCATTTTAGGTGGGTGGGTGTGCTTTTATAAAAGTGGGGCGTGCCCCTTGTCGTGGCCCGATACGTATTGCTTAGGTGGCTGAATTGCCTCCATAAACGTACTTGGTACTTTCTGATTTAATTAATTGGTACACCACAGGGTACAAATACCCAAATCGTGGCTCCACCAAAGTGTCCCACCGTTACACCCTCCTCCACCAGACTGATGATGCCACGAATCAACATTCGTCTCATTCCTGCTCGAGGCCTTAGCAGTGGAGGAATAAGTTAGTTCACGGGTGCGTTTATTCACTAACGCTGGTATGACGCCACCTGGCGACGAGTCGTCGACTCTACGCAGCATACTCGAATAGGACATAGTAGGCTACGAGAGATCTACCGTCTTACCAAGTAGCGATGCATTCGAAGCACGTCTTTGCAGGAAACTGAAAACACTTAAGCTTGTAAATACGTAACCATAACAGGTGCCGCTGATGCACTAACAGCGATGGGTACCACTCGAAGCTATGAGCCGAAAAGAATCTAGAATATGCTCGGTGAACAACAGATGCACGAGATGTAGTCAGACGCGAATGCTCGTGCTCCTTCGAGCAACATAATATCTCTGCTGGCGAGAAATGAATGTGTCTTGCAGCGCCTAGCAACGATGGTAAAAGTAGACAAGTCGCAAAGGTATCACTGGAACAAAGGAGTACAAAACTCGAGGCAAGGACGCCGCCTAGAAAAACTTTGTACGCAAATGTCTACCTCGGTGATATCTGACGACACAAACTGGTCCTACAGATCAAATCCTGCCAATGTTAAAGGAGCAGGCACGTATTGCATCCGTATCCTTCAGGAAAAGCGTTAACATCAATCGATACCCGGGAGAAATATACATCGACAGCAATCTGCATTTCACCCGCTAGGTGTAGCAAGTGCACCGATTGCACAACATGGAAAGTATAAGAGCTAGTGATTATTTTGCTAATATTCTACCAATGCGAAAACTCCGCGATGATTTTGCAGAAGTGAAGGCCTCAGGCCGGTTGCGTATAAATGATAACCCTTCCCTGTGAATTCACAACACGCTAAATCAAACACAAGTGCTTTGGCTACGACAGCCACAAGTTTAATTTATGATATGGAAAGTAGCTCCTTCTCAACCGCACCTACTCGCGTAAGGCGTTTTGGGCCGCAAGTGGGTCCTGCACGCGGCGTTCGGAAAATGTCAACGGCGTAGGGGAAGTCTTGCCGCGTATCTGAATTGTCGCAAGTCCTCAGACTCAAATATATCTATGCCACTCACAATTACCACACCGTATCATGAATTACTTGATATAAAAACATTAAATTTTGGCCATCACGACGACATCGTTTTAGGCATTTCTTATATGGAACTGGCAGTTTCCTCACTCACCAATCAGCACAAGCGGAGGCCGATACACCGGTGGCATCTCATGACAATCTACTTTGAGCGTATATGATGTGACGCACGAGGTGAAACTTCTTCGCGAGAGTGTGGAGCAATTAGAATCGACTGGGAACCGTTTCTATATATACATCTGTGTAGCCTCGCTTGAAGACATATTGTACATTCTAAAGTGGTGCCGCAAGTAGTGGCTCAGCCAACTTCGTCGGCCCAAACGCCTAAAGATACACATGGGAAGGATAGCGACACGGATTAAGTAAGCTACGTTAAATATGGGGTGTGCACAATTTGCGCAAACGTTTTAAGCGGATATGCAAAGCCCTTTTGGCTACGACAGTGAATGATCTAGTGAAGTGTGGACGATCAAAATGTGATACAGATAGCGAACACTAACAATATAATTGATTTGTCATGATTACGTACTACATGGTATAAGACCCAGACCTTTTAATGCAGCTTCTGCCTCTTGCATCCAATTAGTTGGCTCTTAGTCATTGCATCACGCACACGACGGATTTATCGAGGTATCGCAGTGGTACAACCTTTTCACTTCGATTTGTGGGTGATGAAAAGAATCTGATCATCAAAGGCCATATACACACCGAATGTGAGAAAAAGTACAAGCAATTTTACCAAGGTACTCCAGATAGGATTCAAACTTAAGCTAGAATTTTACATTATCACGACGTTGCTGGATCAGCATGTTGGTCCGCTTCCACTGACCTTCAGCTCTTTTTCAATCTCGACGGTTATACACCTTTACGACAGCTTCTGGCCCGCGCATCGATTTCTTTTGGGCTAAAAGGCGGCTGTTTCGTTAAGTGTATCGAAAAAATGGGCCAAGTTGCAGATTCATGGTTGTACTGGGCTACTTTATGATAGATGCTGTACCTTTGCAATTGCTTAACATTGACGAAAGAAGACGCCATGTTTACGTTTGAAAGGTTCATTTAAGTCTGGATCTCTGCCCGTTGAACGTATGAAGACCGATGGAAGGCTGACTCGATGTGAGCATGCTTCCGGCCTTATTCCATTTCTCGCTGTAGGAAGCGATCGATAAGCTTATTAGTTGGCAAACGAAGCCCGAACTGGCACCCGATAGCATAATTAAGATAAGGGAGCTAGCTACGTTTAGTATAATTGTGGTTTTTCTACCACATGTCCTATTTTCTTACTTTACTGTATAAAGACAAATGCGTGATGGCTACCTGCTCGCTATCCATTGCGCGCGTCTATCGATCATTGGACGCTTTGTTGGCTGATATAGAACTATGTCAGTCATTGAAACGATGAGTAAGTATCGTCGACCACGGTTAACATCTACAATCGACGTTGACGTAATGTCAATTTTGTGACACGGGGTGACTTTGTTGCACACCCTATCCGTTAGAAGAGTCAATGGCTGTTGTAAAAAGCCCCGCCGACTCATCTTAGTTGACAAAGCGATCTGGTTATTGGGAGTAACGCTATGACTTTGTCGTATTGTATCAGCGGTTTGGCGTCACAAAAGAGACACGTGATGTTTAATTAGCGCCTACCATTATCCACGAGCGCTTGCCAAGTCGACATACGCTGCGTTAGGATCGCTAAGTAAGGGTCACTATATTTTGTTTGCTGAGTGTGGGGATCGATGAGTTCAGATTGCTAAGATCAGACATCCATTAAACTTGAAGTATATGCAGGAGAATTGGCGAAGGAAGGAAAGCGACACAAGTGGCTTCCGCAAGGTTAAGCCAATCGATCCACCCACTTAAGTGCAGAAAGCACATCTGCCAATACGTGGTGATACCATTCCCGTCACATTGCATCGAAGAAGATGCATTCATCAGTGGCCAAACTTACGTAACCTTTTCGAGACTTATCAAGCAAAACTGGTCTCGCAGCTGCTGCTACAATTGCATCACTGGTCACTCTGTTTGCGGAACGGAGCAGAGCAGCGCAGGTGGCCGAACTATTTTACGAGTGAAAAACAATGAAAGGTCACGGCAACGTCACACGTCAAACGTGCGAGATTGTGTCAGCAACGCGATTCTTTACCTCATGCCGCTGACGAGGATACTGCTTTGGGCCGATGCTGGCGCTCTGTGTACTTTAACAATCAAGCTGCTACTCGATGGACGAGGTCGTTTTGGTGTTGTGGGTGTTATCCTAGAAGATGGCCACTGCTGGCTAGTGAACGTACAATTACATTGTATCGGTAGCTTGCGCGTTGACAACGCCACACCAGCTTTGCATATGAAGCAAGATAGCAGAAAGATAAACAGACGGCTATCAGGCACTTTTACTGTGAGCTGCATACTCGTATTCACGAGCAAAAGCTTATGAGCTTGCACCTACGCCTAGGCGTTTCCCACGCAGCATATTCGCCAGCTTCGTTCTCCCCTTAACTCGAGTCGACCTGGCTTCGTGTGCAGCAGTCCCATAGCACGGTGGTAGACCACTTCGCTACGTACCCATTGGCAGAGCTGATTCTGGACTTGGCGTCAAAAGCTGCCTCGAACAACAGTCGCGTATCTTCGGTCACGAAAGACCGTAGGCCAGGTAACTAAGCCACGAGATGGTTCATGTGCCTGCTCGTCAATGTACAGCTGATACAAGTGCCGAGCCCAACCAGCCTCTTTCACTTTCGAACGAAACGAACACGTTGTTGGACATTGTCACATTCAGAGCAATTTCGAGCCCCCCCCCTGCTCTGAAACCTGTTCGCGCTCATGTGTTCACAGCGATGAAACAATATGTATCGATTGCAAACGCAAAGTCAAGCCATCCGGTCGTTATAACAAGTCCTGGAAAAACAGTTTCGCGCCGTCGTGGCGCACCGAAAGCGTACGCCAAACAACACAGTCGTTCCGCCGCCGGACCTCAAGCAGTCGCCGTTTCTCACCGCTTTTGTTGCTACTGCCACTTGAGTCGGACATTCCACCCAACGGCTGGCTGGATACACACATACACAGACATACGTTTATACATGCATCCACACATTCAGGCATACGCACATGCATACCCCCTTTCAATCGACTCACCCTCTTCGACCTTCAAGTGCAAACGTCCCATCCGTCCCACGCTCTTGTGCGCCTCTGGCTCTTTTCTGTGCCATCTGCTGCACGTACTACGCTACCGCAGCTGTTCGGACGTCAATGGCGTCAGCGCGCCCCATTTTTACCCGCATTTCGCCATGGGCCATGCATGCCTCGCTCCTATTGGTCGATAATCGACCCCGGCCGTCGTCTCACACAACCCCCGGCGAGACCGCACGACGACGGCGTGTGCGTGCGTCATCGCCTGCGAGTGTCGCGTCCGCGCCGCATCTGCATCGGGAAGAAGGAGCGCGACCAGACGCGCGTGGGGCCGTCGCGACCCGCACAAGTCTCTGCTTCGGTCGCTGCCCCTCTCTCTCTCTCTCTCTCTCTCTCTCTTCTTCTCTGCCCATACGGCGAAGTTGTTGGCTCGCCTCTTGTGGTCACGGAGCTGGTGAGAAAAACCCTGGCACGTGGACTCGATAAAAAACCCACGGCATTGAACCGCTCGAAAAACCCAACTTTGGGTCAATCGAGACAACGCCATCGAAGCACAGACGGACCTGCAGACGGACAGACGCTTATGAACCACAGCGCGCTCGACCTGCACCGAGCGACAGCCGCGTCCGAGCCGTTCCAGCGCGACGTCAAGCGCCCGTCGTCGTCGTCGTCGTCGTCACCGGCGACCGACGCCAGTGGCCGGCGGAGCTTTGGAACGTTTCTCATGGACGACGACGCCGCAGCGTCTCCTGTGCCGCAGCTGCAGCCCACGAAACGCCTTCCGCCGCCATTGCCGCCGCTGCGAGCTCAGGGAGTAGCAGCGCCCATCGAGTACCCTGTGCCGTGGCACCAGCCCCCGACGCCGCTCGCTGCGTGTCGACCACGCGGAGTCTCCAGTGGAGACATTCCCGTGCTGGAGGCCGCTCGCGACAGCAGCCACTTCCGCTTGGACGGAGGAGAGTTGGCACGTGTGGCACTCAACGCCATCGACGAGGACGGCACAGACGCTCGCGTCGTAGTGGGCGACTACGACGACGAAGACGACGACGATGTTGTGCCAGTGCTGCAGACGGCAGAAGACGCGATGCGAGCGCAGAAGTACACGGGCAGTAGGAAGTTTTCGTGGCGAGTGTCGGCTAGACGAGGCGTGCCTATTGGTCGCACGGTCCGTGTGCCTGATCAGGAGACGCTCTTGAGCATGTCGACAATAAGCACGGAGCTGTCGTCGTCGAGCTACGAACTATCCAACAGCAGCTCCCAGGAATCGAGGAGAAGCTCGACTCCACCTGTGCGAATCGATCGTGAGCTCGTGCGCAGCGGATGGCTGTACAAACAGGCAAATGTCATGTACGTCAGTCATTGCCGTGCTGCTTTCTTCTTGTCAAGTGGGTCGGTAGTTTGTCAAATGAGTCGGTTTCGGGACTAATGCGCTTTTTTGCGCTACAGGAAAACGTGGAAACGACGGTATTTTGTGCTAATCAAGCGCACAAATGTTGCAACAGGGGATTACTGGGCGTCACTGCAGTACTACAAGGGCAACAATTTTGGCAAGCTGCGAGGAGAGATGCACTTGCAAGACGGCATGCTGTCTGTGCGGTTTTTGGAACCAGATGAGACAAAGCGGCCATTTTGTTTCGAAGTAGCTGGCGAAGACTTTTCGTTTGTTTGCTCTGGATCCAATGATGACGATGCAAGTGCCTGGGTGTGTCTGCTGCAGAGCTTGTCAGGCGGAGGGGGCAGCACTATCCCACCGTCGGGCAGCTTGCTTGGTGCGTCGGCGACGAATCGGCTTTTGCATTCGGGAGATACTTCGAAGGGCAATCGAGCTCGTCCCAGCACCATCGATTCTCGGAGTATCCGAATCGTGGCAGAGTTGCGGAAAGTGCTGCACACGAGCAAGTCGCCAGAAGCCGCTCAGTATAAAGGGTTCATCGGCTCGTTTGAGTCCCGAGGCACAGAAGCGCTTCGCCAATTTCGAGAGTTCCACGCAACGCTGACGGAATCCATCGTGAAAGACCACGGTGCTCGTATCTTGGCAGCACTCAAGGATCCAGGCGACGATGATATAAATGCTGCTAAGAGTGTGGACAAGAAAGAAGCCGCACAGCCGATATCACTTGATATGGTGCGGATGGCCATATCTCGTCATGTGGAAGAAGTGTTGTTTGTACCGCTTCAGGACAAAATCAATACCGGTCTCCGTCGCGTGTACCACGAGGAAGAGTCCTCGATAAACCGCAAAGTTAGATGGCTGCAAGGAAAAGACCAGATGTACTTCAACATCCCGCTGCATCAAATCTCGTGGAAAGAGTGGCGAAAAGCATCTCGAATCCTTGCTCAAATAGCTCAAGTGTCTCTTCCTGCAGCAAAGTACGACGTACTGACGAGTACGATCCGAAAGATTCAGGCAACGTACGCTGACGAGCACGACACGGTTACTGACTTGGAGGCACTTGAGACCGACGACATTATCCCGATATTTACCTACGTGTTGTCGAATAGTGGCCTAGAGAACCTCATCTCGCTCAAAACCTTGTTGACTGAGCTGAATGGTTCGTGGGCCGTTGGCAGGTCGCCTGATGATGAAACGTCGCTCAAGATATTGACGTACGCGGTGGATTTTATCAGCAATGTCAGCATACCTGCTGTACTGGAAGACATTTTCAAGGACCAAATTACGCTTTCGATTGACGGCGACTGGCGCCGTGTGTTGGAGTTTGAAGTGGAGCCCACGTATCGTTACGGTGCAATTGTAGAGCATATATCACCTCATGGCTACTCGGCTGTGGGGAACATCATCACTCGGGGCTACGTGCTGGTGACAGTGAATGGCCAAAATGTGGTATTGTGGCCGTTCCAAGACATTATGACATTACTTCTCGAGTCAGCGTCTCCCCATCGGTTAGCGTTTATCCCTGGAAGTAGTTACTTCAAAATTCTGACGTCAAATAAGGCGCTGTGGAATGTGGCGTTGATGCATGCGTGCCAGCGCGGTGACGTGTTTAGCGTGCAAATGCTGCTTGCAAACGGCGCTGACGTGAATTATGTTGCTCATGAATGTGGAAGTAACACACCACTGCATGTCGCAGTCAGTGCTTTACATTTTAACGTTGTTTCGTACATGCTTCAGCACGGCGCTAAGGTAAAGACTATTGGTGAATGTGGTCGCAGCGCACTGCACATGGTTGGGTCTCCTTGTACGATGCCAGCCACAATCAGTGCGTCTCGTGATATCACGAAAGCCTCAAGTGGAACATCGGCTACGCTGAGCAACTCCGATAGGGCGGTGTTGATCATCAAGAAACTACTGGGTCACGGCGCGCACGTCGACACTGTTGACATCTACGGCAACACGCCGATCATGTTGCTGGCAGAAAGAGGTTTCCTCGGTGGAATTGACGTGATCATGGAAGCAGATAGCAAGATTGATCTGAACGCTCGAAATTGGCAGCGTGGCATGTGCGCTCTCGCGCTTGCAGCAAAAAGCGGCCAAGCGAATGTAGTGGAGGGATTGCTAGATTATGGCGCTCAAGCTGACATTCGTACGCTGCATGGTGAGACTCCACTACATTTCGCGGCAGCTGGCGCGAGCCAACGCGTGTGTCAGTTGCTTGTAGAAAAAGGCTGCGATGTCGATGTCCGTACGAGCGAAGGGTTGACTCCGTTGATGGTCGCAGTTACGAAAGATCATTGCACGGCGATTGACAGTGTGGACGTTTTGTTGCCGTCTGGAGCATCCCCAGTGATGGACCACAGCAATCTCCGCAAGGGGCGGCACGACATGACGTATGGCTTGCGAGGCAACATAAGCCTGGATAACTCGTCTGTCATTTCAACGATGAATTATCTCGTGCAGAGCGGTGCTAAGATATCCGCGGTCTGCGAAGCGTATCGTACGCCCTTACATTATGCCGCTCTTTCCGGATGTGACGAGTTGCTTGCGTATCTCACGGCAAAAGTAGGCGACGATACGAGTGCTGGAAGGCGCGACTTGTATGGGCAGTCAGTGGCGTCTATAGCGGAAACTGGTCGAGCCTCTCACGCGCATGCGATTGGAGCCGCATCTGACGACAAAGACTTAGCAATAGTCGATGATTGCAGTGTGATGGCAGAAAACGATGACTCTGATGACGATGACGACGACATCGATGACTTGGAGCATGCTGACATCCCCATGTCACTGACAGGGCGCAAAGACCTTTTGGGAAAGGGTTTGAGCATCAAGGATCTTGTGACTGAAGAAAATGATGGAGTGGAGGAAATCATTGCAGGAACATTTGATGCCATTGCCAATTTTTTGTTGCGCTATGAAAATTATCGTATGGAGGAGTTAGGCGCACTCATATGGTCCTGCGGGTACGCATCGAGCGGAGGTGGGAACACGTTCAAAGATACGGTAGACATATTGCAAACTATGCGGAAACGGTACTCGGTCGGAACGGAAGCTGGTTTTTACGTGCGAAGAATGCTGCTGAGTGCACTGGATAAGTTGGTGGAGATATTGAAGCACAGTGTTGAGTGCGATACGGCCGTGTGCAATTACGTAGCTGATCTGTACACGGAGTTGGTTCCTGTGCAGGACGAACTGGCCAAGGAGGACCCGCAGTGCGCGCAATGGCTCTGCGCGTCGCTATTGCCTGAGTTCGCAGACGCTTGTCTGTCGAACCATGTGCATGAGTATCAGGTACTGTCGTTTTGCGAGAGTGATTACACGTCCCTGAAGCAGTTCATTTGCACAGCGAAGCAGGCGAATCCGAACGTCGAGTTTCTCGATGACGAGTTGTTTGGCGTTGCCACGGGCATGGAGATTATCACAGAAGCGATGCGGCGCCGAATGTCTCTCGCTGGTGTGTGGAGGACGGGAGGGGGAAAGAAGTCATTTGTGGTAAAGCAAGAGGAGACATTCGACACCATAGCTGAAGAACGGTCGACCACAATTACACCCTGGCAGCCGAGGGGCGTGAATGTGGGCCGCGCGTATGCTGTAGAGCAGCGGATGGTCAGGTTATGGTGCGTGTCGCTGCAGCCTATGGTACATGCTCATGGCTAACTGGTGTCTATGTCATTGTTTGCAAAAGGATCTTGGACTTGGACCCAAGCATCATCGCACAGCAGATCACTCTGATACAGCACTATCTATTCAGCAAGATTAAAGGTAACGACTCAGAGTTGCATTCTTGCGGACGTCGACCCAAGCAGAGTGCTGGCGTCGTTGCTGATACGTTTTGTGCTTGCAGTGTCTGAAGTTCTTGCATCCAAGCGCAACGCCGAGAAGACGCCAGGGTATCAGCGACTTCGGTTGCTGCACAATCACGTTTCCACTTGGGTGGTTAGTCAGATTCTTATGCGAAGCGACGTGGACCAACGTGCGGAAATCCTCGCCTACTTCATTCGTGTCGCTGGCGTGCTGCTCTCCCCTCTGCAAAACCTGGATGGGTTTATGGCCGTCATGAACGCAGCAAACGACTCGTCCATTTTCCGTTTGAAGAAAACATGGGGCCGGCTACCGCCACAAGCGCGGGAATTGTGGCAAGAGTTGATGCCGCTTACAGAGAAGGGTGCTCGGCCACTCAACAAGCTCACGAAAGAATCGACGCCACCGCTGATCCCGTATTTGGGTGTTGTGATCCAAAACGTGATAGCGTTGCAGGAGTACCCAGACCGTGTGGAGGGAGACTTGCTCAACTTCAAAAAAATACGCTCTATCGGCTCTCTCATCCAGAAACTGCTATCGTTTCAGAAGACGCCGTACTTGCTACCGACGGACAAGCGTGTTTTGGTAAGGTCAAAACGATATGCTTGCATCTGTACGGCTTCATGGATGGCTGATACTTATTTGTGTCGGCGATGTTTTTGTAGGAACATATTTGCTCGCCAGTTCCCTTCGTAGATGGCGACGCGTGTTTTACGCGCTCGCTAAAGATTGAGCCCCGCGTCGCTGATGCTGCATCCGAGACTACATGATAATGTGAACTGCACATCGGCAGCGGCTAGTCGATATGGAGCTTGCATGCTTGGCTGCACACCCCGTGCAGCCGGGAGAAACACCGTGTGGTGTGCTGGTCAGCGATATCTCGGATCGGGGCTTTCGGAATAGCGGATGACAAAAGGCGGATTCGCCAAATGTGAAAGAATAAACAATGTGTAAGTAATAATTTCTAGAGCTTACTGACTTCAAGTGGTCTTTGCTTAGTTATTTACTTGCTTATCCGTGCAAAGTCGGAGCGTTTTACGGATATGGTGTTTGTTTTGTTGCCACAATAGCAGCGTACTGTAGCGCGGCGATGATCATGGCACTATAGCAGTCGATCGATATCTGCTTCGACTGAGTGCTCTATTGAGTCCACCTGGTCTCATCATTAGAAGCAGCTCCTGTCGACCTTCTCGTCACGACGGCATGCAGCTTCTATACAAGCGGTTCTTGCTATCGTTTGTCAAAAGCAATGTTCTCACATCTACGCAGCTGTCTTGTACAATCTCGGGATGTCGACGATCTTTTTCGACATAAGAATGGATGTCAGCGGGTTTGCTGCGATCAAAAGGACGAAGCATCTCCAGTCTTTGCTTTGTAGCTATATATGCAGCACAACACGTCAACACACTACGCCATCTCGGGGACGCGTCTTCTCAACGTCGACCTACCTCAACGCGTCTTCAGACTGTCGCCCATGTAACAGACTTCGGACAAACCTGTCACAGTCATTTCACAGGGTGATAATAGCACAATCGGGTGGCAAAATGGCTCAATGCAATCGATCAACAAGCTGCAGCGATGCGTACGACGTCTGTACTATGCTCTACCTCACGACAATTCCTGCTGCCCTTTTGATCGATTGCTACGTAGAAAAGCTGAAAATAAGGTTTTGCATCATACCATCATCTCGATATGGCTACTCGGGTCGTCTTTGGGAACGGCGCACGTTCGATAGCTTGATCATCTACGGAGTCAAAGGTGAAACAAAGCTGACGATGCTCTGCTGTTTTAAACCAATGTATGGCTATGCAAAAACCGAAAAGTTTGTTATTGGAACGAGTCGTTCGGTGCGACGAGACTGCGACTCATCTTTTGCGTCGACAGAAGCCGTCAGAATATATCGCTGCCATACTTAACAAAGCGATGAAATAGTCGTCTGCTTTCACCTTTTCGAACTTGTCAAGAACCAGAACTTGCCTCGAATAAAGAGCTCTTTGCACAGGATGAAACACTCCAACGGGTTGTAATGCCACTTTGTACAAAACACGACCGTAAGTAAATTACGACAACGCTCTGAAGCCGTTGTTGGCAGTATGTTGCATCTTGAAGCAAAACCACAGTGCTTGCTCATTGTCCAGTTGGCTTCGCATATACTTTTGCTACGACAAAAGAGGAAAGATGAAAGAGGTGGAGTAGAGGAGTCGGGACCTAAGCGGTCTTATTGAATCGACTAAACATATTACGCTCGCACAAGGCAGAGGTGGGTAAAACTATGGTGTTGCGAGTCGCCCAGTCAATGTATATACCAAAGCCAGCGATGAGGGATCTGGAAATGTTTGCTTTCAAACGCATGCGAAATCGACATGGATACAAACGACATCGTTTGGTAGCGAGGTCATTTCGTAAGACACCGCTGCTCCATTGACGACGACTTTGAAGCACCTGATTGTCTGTGCGAGGCACGTCATACTTAATAACGAGGTCATTTTACCCAGTCCACCACAGAGATCCGTCCGTAAGTTTCGGTAGCCCGGTAATTTACTCGCATTTGCCGGGTTCAATACCTGTGTTTATCGGCGTCGAGCACTTTGTATCACTTGCACTTGTCGAACGAATTCGACAATAAAACCCAGCTCAAAACGACACGCAAAGTCGACGACCCATCCGTCACCCAAAAAACCCACTTGGTAGTCAAGCATTATCACCACCGAAACGGAAGTGTCGGAATGGATCCACACGTGTTCCAGACGAAGCTGGCGCTGGCTGAGAGCACTGAGACGCGCGACAGCTGCGTTGAGCTGCTGCGTTACGTCCGCAGAGAGAAATTGCGCGAGTCCGGCGCTGTCGCACGCGTGGGAAAGCTGCTAGTGACCAAACACCGCCGAGGACTCGGCGACGAACGTAATTGTGCTAAAACATCCGAAACGAAAATGCTTTAACCGTTTTAACGCCATAACTGTGCAATGTTTTTTGTTTGGTCACGTAGTGTGGACGGTGTACGAGCAAACGTTCATCGCCGCTCTGGACCTGCACGATGACGAGCTGGCTGAGGTAATAACGACAACAAGCATTGTCGCGTCGCTGTCTGTTTGGATGACTTATTGTGGGCGCTTTTTTTCACCCGACCAAAACTGGATTTCGCTGGTTTTACGATACGATGTGTTTTAAACAGACCTGTCTCAAGGCGCTGCAAAGCCAGTTCCTAGACAGCTCCCGCGTTGCGCGGCTGGAGGGTATGCAGCTCGAGCAGCAAAGTGAGTTCGAAAAGGCGTTGGCACTATACGACAAGCTGCTGGATGCCAATCCGGCCAATGCGTTGGTGCTGAAGCGCAAGATTGCAGTGCTCAAGGCGCAGAAAAGGACCGCAGACGTTATCGCTGCGCTCAATGAGTTCCTGCGCGGCTTTGGAACGGACCATTCAGCTGTATGTGTGGCAGCAGCTGTCGATGAGATCGCGTCATTGACGTAGCAACAGAGTTCTCACGATCGTGCTTTTTCGTGACGGCGTTGATGTGGACGTGCAGTGGACTGAACTGGGCGAGACGTACCTGTCGATTGGCACGTATCGCTACGCCGCCTTTTGCTACGAGGAGCTGGTGCTGTTGAACCCCATGGACGCCATTTACCACAGTCGACTAGCAGATGTACGTCGAAACGCGACGTAACTGCTACGATACGTTGGACTCGTCGATTGTAAACGCTTGTTGTGATCTCTCTGTCTGCAGATTTACTCGACGATTGGCGGTCTGGAGAATCTGCTGAAGGCGCGCAAGCACTACGCCCACTCGCTCGAGCTGAACAAGAAGCAGAACCTCCGAGCTTACTTTGCACTGGTGACCTGCACCAAAGCAATCGCAATGCAGCGTGCCTACCGTGCGGACCAAGACGATGATGGAATCAACGAGCGGCTGCAGACGTTTGCACTCAACTGCATCCAGGACATTTATGCCACCTACTCGTCTCCTGATCTTGCTGGAATCGGTACGTGATCAGTGCGCTGGAAACAACTTGCGAGTGTGCTTGACCTGATCAGCGGCGTGAGTGGCTTCACTTGTTGTGCTCTAGCGCAAGCGACGATCACGGCTCTGTAAAGGACAAATGACGCGGAACAGGACGGCGACGACGTACAATTGATGACTCGTGTCTTCTTAACATGTGCTGACCGATAGCGGTGTGATAGTCTAGATCCACACTGCTGTGTCATGTTGCTTCGTCTGATCGTTCAACAACGCTTGTGAACCATATGGACCGCTCCGTGCTCCCGTTAATCCAGCGTCCGTGCTGCTCCGTACGCCACAGCAAGATCTGGATCGATGTCTGAGAGCGGTGCACGACCTTGGAACATAGCAGTGAGACGCTCGCGCACCCACGGGATTCGCGACGATCCTCCTACCAGTACTACGGCATCAATCTCTTCGGACACCATGTTGTTGGCTTCAAGCACCTCGCGCACTGGAAGCATTGTGCGCTCCAGCAATGACCCACACATCGTCTCGAATTGCACTCTTGTCATCTCCACGTTTGCTCGAGTCTGGTGCACCGCCTCCGATCCAGGGTCGTCCCATAGGCAAGAGGCGCTGGCAGTAGGAGCATCCGTGAGCTGTCTCTTGAGGAGCTCGGCAGCACGGCGGACCCCGGTCAGTGTACACGGTAGCTCTTTGTCGTCATCGCCATGTCCGTTAGCGTCGGCTCCACGCGACGTAATCGGAGCGCCGAGCTGTGCTTCAAACTGCTCCACCAGCCATGCTGCCAAGCGTGCGTCCAGATCTTCACCCCCTAGATGGTTGTCTCCAAGCGTGTCGAGCACAGTGATAGCTCCGTTCCGAGCGTAGAGTAGTGAGACGTCCAGCGTGCCGCCACCAAAGTCGAACACCAGCAGGAAACTCACATTCGGGTCTTGGTGCAGACCATAAGCAATCGCCGCAGCTGTCGGTTCTTCCAGCACACGGGACACCTGCAATCCTGCGGCTTGAAAAGACGCCACGGTGTCATTGCGTTGCTTCGCGTCAAAGTCCACTGGCACTGCAATAACTGCCTTTGTGATCTGGTCGTGGCCGACAAAGTGGTGGGCCATATCGCGGAGATGCCGCACGATCCTGCTGCCGATTTCAACTGGCGTCACGCAGTCAGAATGGCCGTGTAACTCGATGGCAAAGCATACTCCGTCGTGGTCACCGTCTTGCAGCGCCTTCACGCTGAACTCGTACGGCAGAGTGCCATGTGTGTTGGCCTCTAAGCCCAGCACTTGTTCGTACCTGAGACACAGAGACACGACATGAGTTCTCGCTACTGCTTCAGGTATGTAGCACTGTCTGGTCCGTCCCGCACCTTCGACCGATGAACCGTTTAGCATTAAAAATAGTGTGTCGGGGGTCTATTGCTCCGTGCTCTCGTGCTTTGCGGCCTACGGCTGCGTCTGAGAGCAGGAACAAATACACAACATACACAAGACCAATGCATGAGCTTAGCACAGCAGTAGACACGATCGTATCACACGCACAGAGACGGACCTCCATTGGGCAGGAAGGCAACAGTGGACGGCACGAGTGTGTAGCCATCTTTGTCTGCAATTGCAGTCACTTTGCCCTTCTGAGAAATCGCGACGACTGAGTACGTCGTGCCCAAGTCAATGCCCACCACTATCACGACAGGACAGTAGTCAGTACACATCCAATAGTGAAAACTACTATCATCACCACTACGAGTAGCATAGCATAGCAGCATCAGCAGCAGTAGTAGTAGTAGTAGTAGTAGTAGTGGTAGTAGTAGTACAACAACAACAACAATAATAAGTGATACAACTATTACAGTACCATCACTACTACTACTACTATTACAATGCCAATAGTTATGCTATGCCCGTCACGATGTGACTGTACCGTGATCTCTGCCAGTGAACCCGTGACGAGCGAGCAATGCGGCGAAGACGGCAAAGAGGCCGCCGAGCAGCAGCAGAAGTGACCCAATGTTGACGTGGAGCCCTCTGGCGGTCGTTGTGGCCCGTTCGGGTCTCGTGGGCCGCGACGACATTCGACTTGTGCGTCCGCCACGTCAGCGACGACAAGTGCGGCTGCCGATTGGCTACATGTATAATCCCTGTGATTGGTGATACTCGTGGCGGCATTAAATACGGGACACTCGAACAGGTCTGAGAGATTGTAGAATGGGTACACCTAAGCGTTCGATTGATAGTTCGTTGTAGGCGACATCGCTCGGTCAGTTATGAAAACGCGATCGATTTTGCGAACCTTTTGGAGACGGTACAAATTCTGCGACTTGATTATGAACGAGCTAAATTGTGCCACTTTCTACAGCCACTTTGCATTCTTCGAAGCGAAAAGTGCCAGAAATCAAGCGGCAGAACTGGACTCACCTGCACGAGTCGCAGATGGAAAGAGTGCAACGATTGCTCGAGTCACCAACGCAGACAACCTCAATATTACGACCTCATCTTATTGACTCAAGTAAGCAACTGCGATTACTGGTGCCTCACTTACGAAGAGCTATCATTGTCATTAGTATACATTTCATGCACAAAGCTCTGCAACACTCGTCTCATTTCTTCGCTGGATGGTCAATCGTAGAGTACGCATCGTGGACGTTGCCACAACGACCGTAGAGCAATTATGTCGATGAAGTGAATTACGCTCGTGATGAGCTCAATCACTTACGCTCGACCAAAGCAAAGTGGTCTGCAGGTATCATTGACAGCAACAACGAGCATTCAGGTTCCACCACGTACCAAGAAATGCATCACAGCTAGTCACGCCATTCCACTCGAAACTGCCTCCAAGTAATATCAAAGCGCGTGAGATGCTGCAACAAGACCGACTTTGCGACACGTTCAACTACAACAGCAAGTACATATTGGCAACGAAGAAATGACGAAATGACATGAGAGCCCTCCCGCTACGCAGATGTTCGGCATGCTAGACAAGTTCTGTGCGTTTGTGTGCAGTCTGCAGATGATTCGCTCGTTGGCCATGATGACTCGATCTCTATCCTCAAACTTCGGTGTCTTGGCGTTGTTCGATCCGAAGCGTCGATTGTCAAAAGAGTTGCAATGCTTGGACGTATTTGTAGCGACAGCACTACCTAAATTACTAACACTCAGCTTGTTTTGGTCAATAGAAAGCAACAAGGTATTACTTCGTGCTATCGGAACTCTGCTCTGAATAAATATGATGCTTGGTATCATGTCCATCCAACGAGCTCTGAAACTCTGTCGAAATCTGCACTGCTTTCGTTTGGCGCATCACTCGCTCGTCAAGCAGGTTCATTACTGCGTGAGTTGCTTCCTCCGACGGATATCATCGTCGACAATGACTCGTCGAGCTCTTTGTCCGCAACTCTTCCGTACCTTCATATATCCAAGTACAACTTGTCTTTGACAATCAACGCTTTTCAATTCAGCAAACAACAGACGTCAGATGCGTTTGCAAACAACCAAGTTCTTCTCGCTCACACGTACCGCGGCTCTTCCACTAGCTAGTCAGCTCGTGTGGCATGACGATGCGCTCCGGATAAAAAGTGTGGCTCGACGGGTATATCCAACAAGTTCTCGAGTCGCGCTGAGTAGATATCGACGTAGCGCTGAACAATAAATGCGAACTGCGAAGGGTACGTGTCAGCTCGAAAGACCGATCCAAAGTTGACATTCATGAGATTGTCCATCTCCATCTGAAGCGTCTCGTGAATAGTGACAAGCTCATCCACGAAAGCATGGTTCTACATCACGGGGACGAAAACAAAGTGTCAAACAAACGTCGTCGTATGATATTGCACAGCCTCTTACTTGAGTTGGTGCCGAGCGAAGCTCGTTCTGGATGCTTCGCATCAGCTGCTCCACTTTGTCGATCTGGAAACGAGCAAGTCATCGTAATTTTATCATTGACTTTCAGCAGCTCACGTACGCACGTAGACCGAGCCGCACCTGGAAGGCTAGCCACTGGTACCCAGGAGTTCGCTGAACGCGCATTTCATCCTCTAGCTCGCTTTCTCGCACCGCAAAAGTACACACCGTGAAAAGGAGGTTTGGTGCTTGAGTCGTACACAACTTACCGAATGATCGCACCCGTTCTCCAGCCGTTAGCACGAGAAGGCTCGACCAGATCTGAGAACAAATTGTCGCTGTTTGCAGGTTAGTGGTGCATTCATCCACGTTTTACCAACCTATGGACTAGTTTATGACATACCCGATATAAAGCACGCGGTTTCCTACCCATCCGGCCAGCTTAGACAGCTGATGCATGCTTCCTTGAGTGTAGACATCGCCTCGGTCCAACGCTTGCACTGCGTGCCACTACTCAGTAAAACACGATTATCGTTAGAGTATGTCAGAGTGATTCGAGTTCCGCAGCATTTTACCTGCACTTGTTTGTGCTCGATATCCAGCACACGGAATGAGCGCTGACGAGTGTAAAAAGAGGGCTTTCGTGCACTGGTACTAACCACATCAAAGAGCTGTGCCAACATCGTTGGCCACTTCAACATAGCCAATGCAAGCATCCTACTCTTTGTCAAATGACCCACGTACATCTCGCCAGTCGTCCCCCAACATGTACCTCAATCCAGCATTGACGTACGAAAACGAGCTATTTGTACACAGGAAGCTCTTCTTGCCACAGTTCTAGCAAGACATCGTACTCGTCAGCAATTTGGCTCACACGCGCATCAGACTACCACTTTTGCCACACCCGCATGCGCTCTAGTAGCGGCCTCAGAGTCAGGTTGGGCTCAATGAACCTCGTCAAATCTCGCAACACCTCCTTGTGCATTTCTCCACTAAGGTGAACGTTTGTGATAGCGTGGTCCACGTCTTCCACGAGCGCAATAGGCTCGTACTCAATATGATGTTCCATCATGTACTGCACAACGTCCGCGAACAAACACGCGTGTGCAACGCTAAACAGGTCGTTGAGCGGCTTCATGTTGTCAGCGCGGTCGCGCACAGAAATGTGCTTCGAACCGCCATACAACTCAATGATCTCGTCCCGCGACAGACGCTCGCGACCTCGGAACACCGCCGTGTTCGACAGTTTCTGATGAGAGCTTATCTTGCACAACAGACCCTTTTGCTTGTCAATTGCCAAGCCTCTGATGGCAAAGGTGGGGTCGTACTGCAATACCGACACACCCTCCGGGTATCGCAACTTGTGGACCTACGCGGCAACAACAACGTCAACAAATGTACACAAAGGTGAATGTTGGTACATGTCCACACGCATCCAGTTCATCAACGCCCGCGACCAAATGCACAAATGCATACACGACCGACGCACCATATAGTCTCGAGCCATGGCATAGATGAGGTACTGCAGTTCGTCCGTATAATGGCACAGCGTGTAGTCATAGTCTAGTTACCCCACACACGATAAGAGTCAGGTTCGTAAGCACAGCGCGACGTACGAACCACAACAAAAACTCACCAAAGCCAACAACGTCAATGCTAGATAACCTGTCAATATCATCCGTCATAAGACAGCAACAATAGATGACAAGTCACCATTTGTTACGGCCGTGTTGCTCTCATCTATTTTTTTCGCTCTTCAACAAGTAATCATTGAGTTATGGATTTGCGGTAGTACCGTAAGTGGTTGTTGGCGAACACGACTTCTGATTCGGTACGCTCGATCGGTGCAAACAGCTGCAGGTCGCGCTGTAGTAGTGCCACCGAACAGGCTTTAGCCACACAACATTTCGATGGTCGCCACAGTTGCATTCCACCCTAAACCTCGTAGTTTTCCACCAATCGGTGAATCGCAGGCAACGACGCCGGGATCGACGCGCGCAGCTGCGGCACGACGGAGAGGACGGACCGCGAGCGCGCCAAGAGCGGTCGACGTGGAGACAGAGACGACGGAAGTAGCGGCGGAAGTAGTCGCTTTGCTGCTCTCGTCCACAACGCCATAGCAGCAGTCGTTGACGAAGAAATGTGGGCGCTCTATGGATAAATTACGGCCTGTACCCATTTGTGTAAACTACCGTGTTGCGCCACGACCGTATGTTGCGCCGAGATTAATGTGGCGCCACGACCATATGAGCCGTTAAGACCGAATGTTGTGCAACATTAGAGTTATGACGTTGTGTTATGCGACACAACGGAAAATCATGGAGTCGTCGCCATGAACGAGCAGTTTGCTTGGCCTGAACCTATTTACAAGTAGCGTTCACCGGTCTTTGCCGTGTTTGAAGCTGCAATAGCAGAAAAATTGTCAGGAGGATAGTCGATCATCAGTTGCAATTCGTCGAGCGAGTGATGACAGATGGAAGCGTCCCCATGTCGACATTCTGACTATCGGTGCATCATATCCAACTGGATTGTAGGAGAGTACAATGGGGTTGACGATTGACTACATGTGTTGGGTCTGGTTCATAAGTATGCACGCAAAAGGCGGAGAAAGTGTAGTCGCGAAGCTCTTGTATCGCAGCGAATACGTGCATCCTCTTCGCCAGACCACGTCTATGCCAACATACTCAGCTGCTTGCGACATTAGGGTAAAGAAGTTTGAGCACTGCGAACGCGTCAAGGTTTTCAGCTGCCGAGGTACCGTCATCCATACATGCACGGGCAGGAGACCCTCTCACAGCACATTAGGTGTTTCTCTGATACGAAGGCACCAGCAAGTTGGGGGCAGCTTGTTCTGCTCCGGGTGTTGACTGCAAGTCCTGCATGTACTCGACCTGTACATGGTCGTAGCGTTTGTTCACTCGCACCTCTTCTACTGCAAATTCCCTAGCGATTACCTAAGACCCGCGCGACGAGAAACACGTACTAGCAATATCTAGTCATGCTACCGATCACAATTGTGTCGGCAATAGGGCCGTGTTCTAGTTCAACGAGGTTCTTTGCAGTGAAGCAAGTACCTTACAGATGCCCAAGCGAGACAGCGCATGACACCACTTGTCAATCCGTTCGTTCGTTCGCCAGTAAACATCCGAGTGGAGCAGGCCATGCAGGTCACTCAGTAGCTCTACAGCTTGCCATCCAACACTGGTACCTCCTCGTTTATCCATCAATCAATCAATCAATCGATATCCACTCGGTACTGCCATCAATCTTTCCATCCCGTGCAACGTCTATCGCAGCATCCAACAATGGCTTCAGCATCGATCTCTCCGTCCGTACCTCTCAGATACAATCACGTACCTGCTTTGTCCGTGAAGAAGAGCCATTCGCCAGCAAAAACGTCGAAAACAGCTGGTCGTCGCGTCGTCATCGACTCAAGCCGCTCTCATCGCCGCGCTGCGTCTCTATTTAATCGAAATAAAGGCCTCACCTAATCTATCTATCTATCTATCTATTTATACCGCACCACCCTAACAACAAACAACCCAACAAACACTGCCGACCACGACCTCGACCGCGGCCAAGAGCTCTTCCGCCTACGCACACGCCTCCGCCCGCCCCCCGCCCGCCGTCATGTCTGCCCTGCAGCAGCAGAAGCGCACCGAAGCCGCCGCGCAGCTCAAGCAGGCCGAGAAGGCGCTGACCCGGCGCTCGTTCTTTCGGGGCGCGCCCGACTACCTCTCGGCAGCGCCGCTGCTGGACAAAGCGGGCGAACTCTATCGCCTCGGGGCGGACTGGGAGGCCAGTAAAGACGCGTTTCGACGCTGTGCCGACGCGCAGGCGCACAACAGTCTGCCGTTCCGCGCGGCGCAGGCGTGGGAGAACGTCGCCAAGACCGTCTTGCAGCAAGCGCAGGCCGAGCGGACCAGTCGGGCGACGACGTCGTCCAGTCAGCCGTCGCGGGTAGCAGAAGCCCGCAACGCTTTTGAGACCGCCAGTGACTTCTACGTGGACATGGGAGAGTTTGGCAAAGCTGCGGATGCGCTGGTGAAGGGGGCCCAGGCATGTGAGGGTCAGGGATCGAGTGCGGACGACGTGCTGCCGCTCTACGCACGTGCGTGCGAGCTCTTGGAGGCGCAAGACAAGCCCCACTTTGCCGTCGAGACGTTCCGCAAGATGCAGAGTTTTCTCGTCAAGCATGGCAAGCATCGTGACGCCATTGCGTTGCTGGACCGGCTGGCTGCCCTGTTTGACGCGATGGACCAGCGCCATAATGTGCACAAGTGCCGCTTGAGCCAAATCATTCTCCACCTTGCATCAGGAGACGTGCCCGCAGCCGATGCGCTCTATACAAAGTGCTTGCAGGACGACGCGTTCCTGTCGTCGGACGATTGTGCACTTGCAGAAGACCTCGTCCGGGCCTATAAAATGGGCAACGAAGAGCTCCTGCGAACGACGGTGCGCAAACCGGGACTCCTCGCACTGGACAACCAGATTGGACGCGTTTGTCGTAAATTGTCGATCTATGGGTCGGGGGATACTGTTGTTGCTGCTTCTGCTGCCGGTGGTGGTGCTGCATTGCAATCGAAGCACCATCATGGAACAGCTTTGTCGATGAATGGAAAACACACGCATCAGCACCAGCAGCAATCAGGCAAACAACGCAACTCGTTTGCACCTTCAGCGCGCGCACCTTCTGCCCAACGCAACCCATTTGCACCAACATCAAGAGCACCAGTGCAAGCGCCAGTGTCGTCCCTATCGTCGGAGTACGCAGCATCGGAGGCAACGACAGTAGCGAGCACTGGTATTGCTGACAGCGATTATGAAGCTGCATTGGCCGAAGCCCTCGGCACTGTCGATGTTACGAAAAAGACCAAGCCACATTCGCGGGCAGCTCCGGTCTCCAAGTGTCTGCCACCCGCATCGCCAAAGCTAGTGAGATCCGGCTTATCATTCGGGTTGTCTCCAACCGCGACATCCGCTTCGTCACCTGCAGCAGTGCGTGCGAGCGTTAGCTTGGAATATGGATGTGACGATCTCGAGTTTGCCATGCCGGATTCGGACTCGCTCGAGTTCTCTATGGACGACGCGGCAAGCACTGACGCAAATGGCTACCCGGATTCGTTTCGACCAGCTACAGCTCTGGCCTCCAAGACAGAGGCGCCAGTGCGAGAGCCCAAAGTTGCACCCACGGCACCTGCTTCGGTGCATGATGAATTTGATCTTACATAAAGCAGCAAAGGTCAGTCATAGCTTGGAGTCAAGCTGGCAACGAAGTATGTGTTTGTATATGGCCGAGCAGTGGCCATTGTGTGCAGTCGAGTCGTACTCGAAAGCGGGAACCGAATAGCCGAACGATCGTGCGCGTGATTACTCGCTGCAGAGTATGCCTTTGCTGTTCTTCCTATCTTTCCACACTCTGACTTGTGTAAGCACATTCAATGCAAACTATCTCAGCACAGTTCCGTCTACTGCGACTGACAGCTTCGCATTTGCATACTTCACACTGCTACATCTATCTGCGTATGTATCTACTGATCCAGTGGTCGCACGATGGCTTCGTTAACAAAGTGACAGGAAGTGACAGGAAGTACCTGCTATACTCGCTACTGGACAGCAATACTGACGTTCAGCTTGACCTGTTGCTCGAGACATTGACCAGCAGCACCGCAAAGTCCCACGCGTGCAACGCCATTCGCAACGTCAGACGTTTTTGTTGTAGGGCACAGACCCGTGGCCACAGACTCGTAGCCACTTCGTTTCTTAATGGAGAACTGGTGCGACGAGTTGACACGTCGACGGATCGAGCTATATCGATCACTGTTACAAAGCTATGCAAATCGCAGCGGTGCATCTGGATCTACGCGTTGGAGAGGCTGAAGGCGTTTGTTGCACTTGTTTTTTTGTGTGTGTGAGCCTTCTACCGCGAGGTCGGCCTCGGATGCTACTGAACGATTGCCGAGCACAAACGATTGTATTTGGCATCTATTGCAGCCATGTCCACCACGTGACGTTCGGTCCCCGTGTCGCTTCGCAAGCAAATGCACGAGATACAAATCTGCATCATTCGTATGGATCGTAGCTCAATCGATTCTTTCCTGCACGCTCCGCAACAATCCGTGCGTATCCCTATGCGCTGTTCCGTGCAAGCGTTCTGTACACCAGACCCCACATGGTAGATGGGTGCCAAACGTATTGTAGTTCACGTGAAGGTACTTCTGTCAGCACAGTCAGTGCAGCTACAAAAGCAACGATATGGCGCTCGGACAAGTACCACAGCTGAGCTAGTAGGCCTCGAGTCCGGGTCCACGTTGGACTTGCTGCGGGTCTCCTACATCTCTACTACATTTCTAGTCATTATACCCCTGAGCTCGTCGCGTGGCATAGCACGGTGTTTTGAGTGAACGAAGGCAGAAGAAGTTAAATGGAAAGGCGCACTAGTGCTTCGTCCGTGCGAGTTGCTCTACGTTCTATCGCTTTGTTTTTGTTGCAGGCAACGTCGCAGATACTGTCGCCAGCCACTTTGTGACCCAGAACCGCGCGACGTCGGGGAGAATGTAGTGGCTGCAGTGGCGTAGAAACAGCTGAAAGTACCGCAGCGATGGAGCAAACATGATCCAGTCTTGTCGAGATAATCTCAGCAGAACTGCAGGATGCAGTAATGGTGCAGTAGACCGTAAACAACCGCTTGTACTTGCGCGTGTGAAAAGCATATGGTCGTCTAAAGATCAGTCCTGCAGTTGCGTTCCCGATACCGATACGTGCTTCAGACGATGAACGTGCTGAGTCGACAGCTTCACAGACTGCCAGTCGTCGCGATCAAGAGTCGGTTGGTCGCATCGGGAGCCACATGAAACACGTCCGTTGCACCATCAGGATACACTTCGAGATTGAGAAAAGTAAGTTGGCAAGAACGTTCAGAACGACTGATCCCTCGAGCAGTGGTCTGTCAAGCCCCTGTCGTATGTGCAGCTACCAGTCGTCACCGGTTTATAGCGTCGCCTTTTCATTTCACCGCCAGCGTGGGCAGATTCGCTATGGGGTGGAGTCCGCGTGTCCATTTTCGTCGCGAATGACAAGCTAGTCTGCGGCAACGAAGTCCAAAGGCCAAGTCCATGTGTGAATACGGAGGATGCCGATTGATGCTGGCACGGGCACAAGCGTCATTCTGCCGGTGTCCTTTTTGCAGTGCAGGTACTCTTCGTGCAGGTACTCTTCGTGCAGGTTCGTGACTCGTACATGATGCGTGTCTTGTCGCGTTTGCTTTGTGATCAATGGTCAAACGTGCGTACGAACCAGCGGTAGCGTAGATCGATAACTTCGCACATAGCCGTAGTGGATGGAGCTTGCTCGGCTACCGTCGCAGCAGCTCATGGCAGAATGCTGGTCTTGCTGACGGAAGTAGTTGTGATATGTCCGCATTTCTGTCTGCTTTGGTTCTTCGTACATGATAGTGGTTGCATTGCATTCGCTAACTGCTTTCAACACCATTGACCGCCACGAAAATGCTTGGATACTGCACCCGGTCACTTGCCTGTTATTGCACAAGACACGAACTGATGATCATAGCAGATGCCATGGTACGCGAACAGAAGGGGTCTTCGTGTTTGTTTCTGGATCCTTCAGCATAGCGGATACTTACGACAGGCATAAACTTCGCATGGACGCATGTCCGTGTACTACTATGTCCGTGTACTACTTGCTATCCTGCTTCATGCAAAAGCTTTGTCCCGTTGTCGATGCATGAACGCGCAACTCACTACCAACACAGCCACCAGCACAACTCCTCGCCAGTAGGTGCTGTACCATCTTGCTGAAGCGGCACACGACAGCGCCAGAACATCACTATAATCTCACCCGTCGCATAAAACTCGGACATGACGTCTGTCACGACGGCAGGCATCCAGAACATAACCAGTATCCTCTTCTTCAGTATCGGGGTCAGGACATTCTCCGCGGACATGTCTCGCACGTTTGAATGTACGGCCCTGTCCTGCACTTCCTTCATCGTCTTTCTTCGGTAAGAGCTTACCGAATCTCACACGACTTTCATCGCCTTTCTTCGCGGCACGAATCTCACACGACTTTCATCGCCTTTCTTCGCGGCACGAATCTCACACGACTTTCATCGCCTTTCTTCGCGGCACGAATCTCGTGAGCGTAGTTGACCTTGATGACATATTGCTCCACCTCGTCCAACGTATCGTCTTCATGCTTCACCTTCTTCCTCCCGCTACCATGACAGTTCTGGTATGTGAAGTCGTCGTACACGTCGGGCGGAACAACAAAGTACAACCTCGGTGCAGCAGGGTTGCCAAGCAAATTTAGAGCCTCGACAAGCCCTGCTTGCTTGCAAGGGTGAACTCGTTCACAGGTTGGCTGAAACATGTCGTTGGGTTTCGCCATCGCATCCACTAAGATAGCGTTACTTGAGGCGGGCTGCAGATATGTTGACGGATCAACATCGGTCACATCTTCATCTCGTTTGAAGAAAACAGTTTCTCGTGCAGGCAAGCTCACACATATCTCTTCGTTGTTGATCGCACCCTCGCTCTCGCCAACGACGCCTTCTGCCTTGCTCGCATGCTCACCTCCTTCTGCACCTTTCTTCTGTCCTCGGACCAGGCGCCGACCTTGAAATTCTCCACCTTGCGACAGCACTGCGTGCGCGTATCGCTCGAACAAGGCTCCCCGGTACACTGCACGACCACCAACTTGGTTCGGAATAGCAAGGAAACCCATTAGCTCCACCCAATGACGCGCATACAGCAACCTGAAAACTTTCTCGGCGACGTATTTCGATGCAAAGTCAAAACCCTCATGACTGAAGCGCTCAGGGTGGACACGAAAGTGGAGCAACAGATGCACCGCATCGCACTCTGCGCTGCTTGATTCCACACTTGCTCTGAGAATTGCGTCAAAACTGGATACCGCAATCGTCGCATCGAGCTCCTTTTGTCGTGCCTTGGACGTAGCATGGCGCAAGACATAGCGTGGAATGCCTCCCCATCTACTGTAACATTCCTTCACGACATCCACAGGTCTGTCCTGATACATCAGCTCGCGGCATTTGAGGATCTCTTTCTCCGTCCAGACTGGCATGAAAAGCCTCTAAGAGCCGCTCTTGTCAAAATTACGCCAAATGTCCTTGTGTGGCGATGTGACAAGAATTGTCTTTGCTTCGCAGTGCAACGGTTGGACACCATCCACAACGTAAAACGTTTCCGGCTGCGCAAGAATGTCAGAAAAATCCGCCCACAACCCGTTGACCACCTTATTGCCCGAGAAGAGGGTACGATTGTTCACCTGTCCAGCACTCTCGTAAACTACCGTTGCTCCGGCGTGAGCAAGATGGAATAGGACGAAAATGGCAAAAAAGGTCTTGCCGGTTCCTGGGTTGCCGAGGATCAAGAGCCGCCGACAGGCGGTATTCTCATCGCTCAAAATAGCAAGGCAAATATCCCATAGCTGCAGATAGCAAGGACGAATGTACATGCGAGAGCCAAAGTCGAATTCACCGAGAAGGAGTGTTCCTTCGGGTAGTGTAATCACAGCGTCCGCTACGACTTGGGTCGAATTTGCACGAAAGGCTCTCCAAAAAGCGGCAAGTGATGTGTTTCGTATGCTAGGCGTGAAACGCAGATTGACGCCACACACCCTGATTGTCTGAGGATAGCGTAATGTCGGTGGAAGCAATACCAGCACGTGGACAACCTCCTTTCCCGGCGACACACTAGTACCAAAGAGACTGTGATCTGCCAATTCCCTCGATACTCGCATCGCTCGCATTTCATCACGATACCCTTCAGTCGGAAACAACTCGTCGAGATCAGTATCATCTGGCAGCCACGTCCCGCTCTTTCTAGCTATAAAGAGTTGTAGCTCATCGGCATCGCACTGAATCTCCGCTGGTTTCTCCACCTTGATCGCCTCCTTCAATTGATCTACACTATCATTCGTGTCAATTTTCACGGAGAAAACGCTGTCCGGTATTCCAACGACTGCACAAAACAGAGTGACTTGCACCATCTTTTGTTGTGCGGGCAATTTCGCGAATGGTAAAATGTGGACGTCCGATTTGCCCACACCACGAGTGGGAAGAAGCGTCATATCGATAGGCGTCTACACATGGAACAGTGATCGATGTCGCTCTGTGACGAAGAATGACCACACGGGACATGGGGCACACTCTCTGTGATGGGAGAGCGCTGACAAGCATGTTGTAAGTCTCTTCTTGTTATTTGTAATAGAAGGCCAAAAGATAGTGGCTAAACATGGTAAGAAAAGCGACGTGTGTCTCTGACTTGGTGAACGTTCAAGTGGTAGCCAGACACATTTGCTCGACTTGTGGAACACTATCCACAACAACCCTTCTATGCGTTAGTCGCGTGTGTCCTTTGTCTGGTACGTTGACTTACATCTTGGTGTACACCAACACGTTAGCCGCTAAGCTATCGGCATGTCACCTGATGTCCATACTATCTTACAAGTTGCTTACATAACTTTGCACGTTTACTATACCCAAGGCGGAACTCGATTTGCAGTCATCTGCAGCCGTTCGTCGTAGGACCACTGCTTGCAGAAGTATCATCTGAGCAAATTGCCACACACATTCGACGTGATGTGATACCTCGTGCTCGGTCGTGGAATTGCAATGATAGCTGCACAGCTGCCATGTGTGCTGGTGAGGTGTTCAATACGTCGGTGGCGCCACACTGCAGTTTGTTAGAGCAATACGATCGCGCAAGGGTGATCGCCTGAATGTGGTCTGCGTCTTCCATCACCAGCATGACAACGCATAGAGCATCAGAAGCCTCGGCCCTTTCCTCACACGTTCCCTTTCATCACATTTTCAAAGCTATGCACAAGTCCGTATGCCTGTAAGTACAGCTTTTCATGAGCTTGGGTAATTACACTCGGGAGATGAACAGAGCATTGTGACGCAAGCGCACCGAGCATAAGGTGTCGTTCGAAACCGCGACCAAGCCTGTGCTGACGCGTCGCACTGTTGGACAGAAATCGGCGGAGTCAATCAAGTCGTTGATCGATCTCTTCTGGGGATCGGCGGAGTCACATCTGGTCGTTGATTGATCTCTTTGTTCTCTGCAAGCCGACAGCATTCGGTTCGCTGAAACTGCCGACGTCAGAGAGTCCGATTTTGTACCCATTTTTCCATGATAGCACGCTCCGCATTGGGATATGCGGTACAAACGGTGGCTCTAGCGCGGCAGTTGTTGACCGTTTGCTTGTGGAAGAATAAAACGGAAGCTTGGCGGTTCTTCTTGAATCTCTGATTGACATCTGTACGTAACGCAGAATTCTACAAACACGTTAGTCGTATACTATCAATCGATGGGTCAGAAGATACTCCTGCTGTCCGGACTCGCTCGAGTTTTCTATGGACGACGCGGCAAGCACTGACGCAAATGACTACCCGGATTCGTTTCGACCAGCTACAGCTCTGGCCTCCAAGACAGGGGCGCCATTGCGAGAGCCCAACGCTGCACACACGGCATCTGCTTCGATGCATGATGAATTTGATCTTACATAAAGCAGCAAAGGTCAGTCATAGCTTGGAGTCAAGCGGGCAACGAAGTATGTGTTTGTATATGGCCGAGCAGTGGACAATGTGTGCAGTCGAGTCGTACTTGAAAGCGGGAACCGAATAGCCGAACGATCGTGCGCGTGATTACTCGCTGCAGCGTATGCCTTTGCTGTTCTTCCTATCTTTCCACACTCTGACTTGTGTAAGCACATTCACTGCAAACTATCTCAGCCCAGTTCCGTCTACTGCGACTGACAGCTTCGCATTTGCATACTTCACACTGCTACATCTATCTGCGTATGTATCTACTGATCCAGTGGTCGCACGATGGCTTCGTTAACAAAGTGACAGGAAGTACCTGCTATACTCGCTACTGGTCAGCAATACTGACGTTCAGCTTGACCTGTTGCTCGAGACATTGACCAGCAGCACCGCAAAGTCCCACGAGTCCAACGCCATTCGCAACGTCAGACGTTTTTGTTGTAGGGCACAGACTCAAAGCAGGTTTGCTTCTTATCGTATCACAACATGCGCGACAAATTGACGTGTCGATACATGCAGCAATATACCTACTCGTGACATGTATACTTATATATGTGGCGGTGCGTTCAGATTAACGAGTCAAGGGATTGAAGGCGTCTGGGGCTCGTAAATGTCATGTGTCACTGAATAAGCGCAGCACAGGTACGCATGAAGTGGCAACGTCCGCTTCGGTACACTTACCCACAATGTCATCGTGCAACAAGTATGAAAAGAAGGCCAAATAGCCCGTATCGATCATTGGTTAAATCGATTCTTTTCGTGCAGTCTCCACGCCGAGCCGTGCATATCCTGTACATGCTGGTTGGTGCACGCGTTTCGTGCTCCAGACACAGTATAAGTGGGTGCTAAACGCGCCGTGGCCTTCTAAAAAAGCTTCGATAAGCACATTCGATGCGGCTAAAAGATGCAAACAGGCAGTAGCTAACCGTCCACGAACCGTACCTGCTGCAGCTACTGTCGCTGTTCCGCCACGTTTTTCGTCCAATCATACGACCGTCAGAATGCACACCAACTTGCGCTGTACAAGATGCACTGCGTCCACCTCCGGACAACATCGACAGCAAATACGGCTTCCGCCACACCATGTTCACACAATTGACACCACCCGTCCAGGCGTCCACGTCCGCCTCATGGGTTCAATCGCGCCAGCGCTTCCGCCTGCAAAGAGCGACAAGAAGCGCAGCTTTACCGTCACCGAGAAGCTCGCGGTCGTCGCCGCGTGCAAAGCGCAGTCGCTGCGGTCAGCTGCGCGGCAGTTCAACGTCGACCGCAACTGCGTGCGCGCGTGGCGTGACAAAGAGGCGGAGCTGTTGGCGCTGCATCCCACAGCCAAACGACTGCCAGGCGCCGGCCGCCGACGACAGCGGCGGTCGTTGCTGTCGAATGTTGCACGAAGAACAGATGGGCAGCACAATGGGGAGACGATCGTATCAGCCAATGAGAATCGAGCAGCGCCCAGCAGGAAGATGATACCCACCCACGATCTGATTACAATGACAACCACAATGGCGACCACAAGCACAAGTCCAACGACAAAGACAACTGCTTTGACCGATAGCAACAAGTACGTGCTCGTGGGGTTCCAGGGCAAAGAAGGAGCATTCTCTGAAGTCGCGGCCAAGACAGCGTTCGAAGAGCTGCGCCTGACCCATCCGCACGCGTTGATGCACGACGAGTTCATGACGGTCGGCTTTCCCCACACGTCCGACGTCATGGACGCTGTCGAGCGCAGCGTTATGACCTTTGGCGTGTTGCCCGTCGAGAACTCGCTCTCGGGCACGTTCCACGGCATTCTCGACCGCCTCGTGGCTTCTCACTTGAAGATCGTGGGCGAAGTCATTGCCGTGCAAGAGCTTTGTCTCTGCGCCTTGCCCGGCGTCCGCCTGCACGAGATCGAGACGCTGTCGTCGCATCCCGCCGTGTTGGACCATTGCGAGCGCTTTATCTGTGCTATGGAACGCTCGAGTGGCAAGATCGTTGCTCGACATGCAGCGTGGGACAGTGCAGGAGCCTGTCAAGAGGTGCAGCAGGAGCAGAAGCGCCACGTTGCGGCCATTGCTAGTGAACAGGCCGCACTGGCTCATGGATTGGTGGTTCTGGAACGAAGTGTCGGTGACGAGCTTAATAATGAGACGAGATACATGATTGTGGGACGACTGGACGCGTCGTCATTGCCGTTGGGAACAACAGCGGCGACCACGACCAAGTCGAGCATCGTCATAGCAGTCCCGAATGAACCCCAGGCACTGTTCAAGATCGTCTCGGCTTTCGCTCTCCGTAATGTGATGATTGTCAAGATCGAGAGTCGTCCAGCGTCGACGGCTGGGCGCCTTTTTGCTGCGCAAACGACGCACTGGGACTATATTTTCTACATTGACTACATGACAAGTCAGGATGTGACACAGGAAGCGCGATTGCGTGCGAATCTGGAAGAGTTTGCACTGTGGGTTAAAGATTTGGGCACGTACACGAGCAGCAGCGGCAAAACCAGCGTTGAACCTCCGCGCTGGACGAGCGTGATGAATGTCGTTGCGTGCTGAGGGTCTGGCACTTGCTTTGCGAGTCACCAAGTTTGTCGACATTGATGGGGAGACGTGGAGATGTGTTTGTTGTCGTCGGTAACAAGTAACGTCGGCAGCGACGGCTCTTGAGCTGGTTGACGGTATGAGTTGACGAAGATTATCTGAAGAGCTGGTTAGCCATGTGCACGATGAAGCAGCAACGTTAATGTGGAAATCGGACCTGCGTGAGACGAGCAACAAGCAGGTATATTGGTATAGCACGAGTTTATGAGGCGGAACAGTCATGTGGTGGCAAGTGGTCTGCTATAGTCAAGATTGCGCAAGCGAAAGCGACTGCGACCGTGACTGTGTCAGGGCGAAACGTGTTAAGGAGCAGCAGAAGGTGCCGCTTGATCGGTGGCGCGAGGTGGACTGTGAAACCTCAGACGGACTGGAACGTTTATCGCCGTACAATTGACACTTGAGCTTTCCGATATGAAGAGATTGAAGTCTTGAGTATGATCATCATGCTATCGGTCGACGCAACAGTGGCACCTGCATGTCAGCACACATAATGCTGCGGTAACGGACGCTGAACAATCGGAGTATCGTCGGTTGGTCGGCTTTTCTACCTCTACATCTCGTATTGGCCCGGGTCTGTTCTTTCTCAGATCCTAAGGGATCAAGCTTCTTAGCTAAGTGGGTGGCATTATCCAGAAAAGTCACGAACATGAGCACGCCGGAAACGATCGGCCATCCCAGTTGCATCACTGCGCCATTCAACGGCCGAGTTCTGGTTACACCATGGGCCATTGTACGACGGTCGTCTGCAGCGACGGTGAGGCCAAGCACAGGTGCATTACTTTTCGGCTGGACTCCAGAGGACAAGAGCTGCAATGGCAACGACGAACAAGTGCTTCCCACCTTCGTAGCGTGTTCGCAAGCCATCATTGCTGCAGCCGAACGAATGGCGACTCTCGTGCAAGAGCGCAAAAGTCTGGCCGTGGCTGTCGCATACGACGAGTGTCTGGACATTGTCACTGCGGCGGTGAATCACATGGAAGCGGCTGGGTCACAAGCGACTGCTGCAAGCGAATACATTCGTGAAATTGATCAGGCTACGCGCAGTATCCGCGATGTGCTGATACCGAGTCCATACGTCCGTCGAGCTCTGCAGTTCTGAAACGATGCGCACAGCTTTGGCTGACTGCAAGTGCTTCCTCACTGCTGAATGCCTATCTGCTCGAGAAAGACGTTCGCGAGATGTAAGTGACAGTGTAAAGTGCAAATCTCGTGCTGATTGACACGTGTGCCGAGGTAAAAGTCTACAAACTATCGATTGTACCCTTTGAGACTATTTGCTCAACGCTTTGCCATGTGTCACACTGTAAGAGTAAGCCCAACTTATCAGACATATCCGTCTTCTCGTTCTATGTGGCTGTTGCATCATCCGACTTTTGTCGTGAAAGTATCCACGAAATGCACTGCCTCACGCCGTCACTGGCGCTTTGTCTTTCCCATACATGTGAAGCTTACGCACGACTCTAGCGCTCGAAGATACTGCTGGTGTATCACAACTTTGATGATTGCAGTAAACAAACGTTATTGTGCTCTCGAATGCAACATGCCGCAAAGTTGCTAGCCCTGTAGATAAGCGAATCCTTTGCCCTTCAAGCTGCTTTTTGATGGTAATGACTGTACCTTCAAGCACTCATTTGTGCTACATCCACGATACTTTGCTGCAGAAGAGGTCGCGATACCTGCTGTCATTGCAATCGACTCGAAGAACATGAAGGGCTGGTTCACTCCTGGCACATCGTCCAGTGATCGATCTATCAGAAAGCAGAATGACGATCTGACGGGTGCCTTTTGGCATACAGCGCATACAAACAGCGCTGTTTTCGTTCGTGTCCATACTCCTTCGCTTCATGTTCACTTCTTGGCAACGCCTTACTCTACACTTTTTTCTGAGTGTGATTAATGCTTTCGGTCTGAAGACATACCTTAATGCACCACACCTCCCATGCTTACAAACCGCAGACTTTGCTGCACAGTTTTGTCAAAGCGTTTGCCTTCAGTACGAAGAAACTTTACAGCTCACTTCGACGCGCCTGTGTTCTATCACTACGTTGACTGATGGCAGTGCCACGTGCATGAGGTTGCTAACAATTATATTCGTATACTGTTTAACATGTTGTCAATGTCTGCTTCGTTGCTAACTACACAAGGCAAAGCCCACACTATCTTGATGGACAAATGCACCACCTACGGCATGTGCTCGGCAGTGTAGTTGTAGTAGACTTGGTTTTCAAACTCGCTGTCGCAGTACGGGAACGCGGCATCGTTGTCGACGTCGGAGAAAAGAGTCTTGCCACTCGTATACGTGACGTAGCACCCGAGGAGGAAGCAAACGACCAGCACAATGCACGCAGCGACCTTCTCGTACATCGGAACGCGGTCCCACGCCTTGATGAGGTAAAACACGATCGGAAGTAGAATGCAGTTCATCGTGATGCACGACGCACCGATAAAGTCCGTAAACTCGGAGAAGTGGTCCTTAAAGATAATCGCGAGCGCGACGAGGATAGCGACGAGGACGATACGGAGCACAATGTACTTGATGACGTTGGCGCCAGTGTACTCGGCAGCTTCGTCCTCCTCGTTCTCATTGTCCTTATACACACCCACCGATTCGGCCACGGACACATAGGGCATCTTGGATCGACGACTCGAAAGAGGCATCGAGAGACGGTCGGTCGAGTCTGGATGCGTTAGCTGTCCACTAACGGGCGACCCGTTCGGACGAACCCCCTGCCCATTCACGGGCGACCCGTTCTCGACAAAGTCAAAGTCATCGCCCGTGTCAACCACTGTGCCCTTGTGCATGCCCAAGAACAGGCGCTCGCAGATGAAAAAGGCGGGATTCAGAATGATGGAGAACGCAATGGTCACGTGGAGCTGCATGAACAGGTACGCGAGCACGACGGTGCCCCAATCCGGGGCGAAGCCGAGCGACGTCAAGCCCGACTCTCTGTCGGGGTAGATGGTGAAGAGCAGGTTGCCCGAGATCTGGCACCCCACCGCCGAGTACGCCGTACTGGACAGCACGAGGAACAGAATCGACACGAAGCCCACCGTTACGCCCACCACTCGAGGCATGCGCGACGGATTGCTGTGTTGACGCTGCAAGTCGGGAATGACAATCCCTGCGCCGTACGCGAGCGTGAGGTTCCCGAAGACGCCCACGACTTGCGAGAACTTCAAATCCGGGAACGGCACGCCCGGGTGTCCCCGCATCCCGTGCATCACGACCGCTACGCCGATTATGTCGGCAAGGATCGTGCCCAAACAACCAGCAAAGGCAGCGGCCGCGCCCTCTTTGAGCGTCGGCACGAGGCACACCGGCAGCACCATCAGAGCCATGAAGACGGTCCACGTCGTCTGACTAAAAGCGTGGACGAAGAGGCCGTCGAGCAACTGGCCGCCCAGCACGAGGAAGACGCACGGCAGGAGCAGGCACGAGCCCATCTGAGAGATCACACACAGCCAGCGACCCGTCGCGCCCATACTCCACTGCCCCAAGTCGCCAAACGTCTTGACCGACTTGGGCGCGAGCAACAGCACTTTGGACATGGTCACGGACGAGTAGATATTGGCGAACGCCATGAACGCCATAGCGATCACAGCGATCGCGGGCCCAGCGCGAGCAAAGTTCCCGGGCATGCCGAGCGTCCCGATGCCGTAGATGCAGCAGAAGAGGTTGAACGCCGACTTGCAGTCTTCGCCCGTGAGAAACGGTCCGTCTTTCGACAGGCCAAACATCGCGAAGAAGAAGTGCTGCGACGGTCAAAGCGAAGCGAACAGGTGATCAGCTGAGCGAGTCGACCGGTTGCAGGATGGAGAAGGGAGGGCACCGGTTGTGGTGGAGGACGTGGCCGGCAAAAGTGGGAATGAACAGACCAAAGGTGGGCGGCGGGCGCTGCGGCTTTGGCGTCGATCGGTGTTGAGGTAAAGCCCAGCGATAATGAATACACCACTGGGCAAAGCAGCTGTGCCCTCTCACGTGCATGCGGACCGAGAGCGGGTCGCGTGCATAGGCGTGTGGGGCTCTCCACCAGCTGCAACGCACCGGTGGACAAGTCCGGATACAGTCGTACGTTCGATTGTGCCCTTAAGTGGCACTTGAACTCGTCGCACGCTGCAAGTGGATCGATTGATAGAAAGCGCTGACCTTTTGGTGATGCGTTTGACCCGTCGCCACGTGGGCACTGGAGGGGCGACGCCGAACAATTGTCTCGAGCAGTGCCGGAGGCACTGGTGTGCATTTGCACCGAAAGGGGTTCCGTGAAGCTCAAGCTCAAGCTCAAGCTGCACGCAGCAAACGGGTCACACCGCTATGACAGCCAGCTGGTCCTGCGGGACATGTGGCAATGGACTTCGATACCGCAGGCTGCGGTTCGGTTGTCGACCGTTGCAATGCGATTTGTGATGCGTCAGGCTTTTACAGGTAGCGTTAGCACCGCAGCGACCACAGCTGAGTCGTTCGTTGGAGGAAGGAGGCGCTCTCGAAACGTTCGCGTGTCATTAACATCGCTCGTGCTGCTTGTTTGTGTCACACTCACTGCGATGGCTTACAGCTCTTTGACCGATTGTGATGCAGCTATAGATTGTGACTACAGCTGAGAACACATTTGGTGGATGGATGATGGCAGCAACTCCTGATCAGCGATGCGATTGAGAGCATCGTGGAACGCCGACGTTCTTGATGATGGATACGTGGCGCAAGACACATCAGGTGGTTCATTAGCTCCCGCGTCTTTGTTCGCTTCGATGGGCACGAACCAGTGCGACACCACTGCCTTTCTGCTCGCGTGAATGTGCATGTGCAGCACCATTAGCGTGGCAGAGGCAAACATGTGCTACAGCGCAATGAGGTCTTGAGACGGGTGATGGCCGTTCATCGGCTGGCGTCGTGTCACTCTCTCCAGAGCTAAGATGGGACGAGTAGACTTTCGCAGATTAAACTGGTTCCCACGTCGTGGACCAGACGCCCCCACGAGGCTAAAAAGGCCATCCGCAGCGAATGAGTCTGAACACGATGGTCGCTTTTTTTCGTGTAAAGCACGAGACCAGACACAATCTCCGAGGCGGGAGCCTGCACCTGCGCGAATCGGAATACGTCCTGGGAACAAACAGGTTCCTCCGAGATGGACAAATTTTGACGAAAGCTCGCGCATGTGGGTCCGAAGACTGACAGTTAAGACCATAATCATTGGGATCGTTGGCCATTCCGCGTGATGAACAACTGCGACTCAATGGAATGTTTATGGGAGATTATGCAGGAGCCGATCTTTTTTGCGCGGCAAAAGATGCGCTCGTTGGCAAGATTACGCTGGCCACGCATGAGACAGCAGCACTTCCGTGTGGAGTCTTGTACTGCTCGTTTTCTTCGTCCAAACTGCTTCTTCGCGGCGCAGATTCGATAGGGTCTTTTGCTCTGTCACAACGCGTCTCGGGCGAACGAGAGTGCCGGTTATGGTTTGTTTCCCATCTCTGGTGTTAATGCGTGCGTAACCTTCGACACACGGTTTCCAAGATGTTACAGGCATTGCGTAGTTAGAGGGTTCGTCGTGCTTGTCGGCGACACGGTGTGACAACCCTCCGCATAGTGGCGGTATACTGCATCTACATCGAGATACCATGAGTTGGATGGGCCGATATGTCACACGGTGAGGACTGTGTCACACGGTCACGGATGGAGGATGGCAGTGTTTGCATTAGCCTCCCAAGCTATCGGGATGTTATGGTTTCTGTGCGACGACAGCTCGTTTAATACAAAAGTCGACGGAACGCGACACCCCTCTGCATGTACCGCTTCGTGCAGGCTGTCGTATAGTCCTGCGTGCATGGCGTAACAAGGGCGACTGACTGCGCGCATATCGTGTATCCGATAGCATTTTGAGCTGTTGACAGTTGAAAGATCGATTGTAAGCCCGGTGAAGGCTGCACGATACCCTTCGTCGCAGGAACTGCTCGAGGTGCTGCTGGCCTTAGTGGTTGGTATCGATACCAATCCCAGAGCACCTGCGCGACAACACACGGCGTCGGATCGATCTTCCAGTTGCCAGTGCAACCGACTGCGACTGCGACTTGACTGACATGATCAGGATGCCATTCACTGAACATGTTCGCTACATGCGATGAGGCGCTTACTTGCAGAATTTTCCAAGGTTTGGTTGGATAACCGAAGCTGTAGGTGATCCCTTGTTGCATACGTAGACGATCGACAACCCAAGGGAGCCGGGCCGTATGTATAACGTCTCGCCAGTGCAGTGACTAACGGTGACTCATTACGTCAATCTTGCGCTACTTTGCCATTCATTGCTAACTTTACATTAACATTGGCAGGCAACGTGATCCTTGTGGGTTCCAGTGTGAAGGCCCAGAAGTGTCGCCGTAGGTTCCTTAGTAGCGGTTTACTGTGCCGACGGCGGCATCTTCTGCGACGCAAACACTTTATCGCGGAGGCAATCAGCATAATGTTCACGGCATCACATACGACACCGAGCGTACAATCATCAGCGAGAGGAGAGGGAAGCGAAAGCCGGTGCGTGTTTGGCTACCACACCGTCTTTGTCCACGTCGACTTAACAGATGGCTACGAGTGAGACGATGAGCATTGCCGTCGCGACGGGTCACCAACTGCTTTCGTCTAGCGGGATCCTCTACACAGTGCTGGCTTTTTGCCCGGGCAAAAGAGTGGTGGGCAGATCAATTAGCTGCACCACTGCTTTCGCCAGTGCGTAGGGGACTTCCAGATCACATGTCCACCGTGGCCGAGCACGTGCTGTCGCGATTCTTCGCCTTTGCTCTCGAGGGTCGTATAGACGTTTGCGCCCAACTCCTTAACCAACGCTGCCCAACTCGTTGCGAGCGGTTGGTCGGTGCAGTGCATTCGTCATCGATATCTCAAAAACGTGTCGTTTGTCGCCTTGTGAGCACTGATTAATGCACTCGTCGCAGCCTTGCCGCCATCCTTTCGGATTGGAAAACTACACGGTACGTCTCTGTGCGCTGCAGGTGCTTGCGCTACTTCGAGATCGCACTGGAAGAGAAACACATGGACCATGTCATTGTTGTATCGGGAATGCGACCCCTATAACGAGCATGTGAACGCCACTTGCAGGTGCCGAACAACACGCTCGCTGTGTCGTAAAAGCAGAATCGTGCAAAGAAGCCGACACAATCGGACCTGTCCTAAGACACCACCCAATACCGGTGACACCGACTTGACCACGAACGATGAAGTGCGCTGTCCATTCAATGGCACTCCACACTCTTTTCGGTTTGCACGGCCGCCTTTGTGTCGAAACACCACGACCTATGTACGATCTAGACTTGCCGTCGATCCCGACTGGGGGCATTACCAGTGCCAACAGCGCTGCGATACTGCGCTTTTCGCCATAATGAGCCGGCACGTCGAGTGCCCTGTGTAGAACGCTGACACAGGACCGCCCACCTTCCCGTTTGTACATGGATGACAGCCGAACGACAAGGCCAAGCGGTTGAAACAAGCGTGCGCTCGAATGGCACATTTGCATCGAATGCTGCCACCCTACTTCGTCAGAAGCAAAACGGCTGATACTCAATACGAACAGGACGCTTCAGTCTTCGCGGTCGATGCACGCATCAGGGATGCAATTGTCCAGATGGACAACTCGGTCTAACGCAATGGATGCCTCGATTGCACTCCATTGCACGTCGCGTCTTAAGCTGTTCCGACAGGTCACATATTGACAAGCATCTCTTCTGCAGCCTTACACAATGTTACTCGCCTTACAGCACGTGCTGCTCATATCGCATGCTGAATATGACATTGCCGACAGGTCACTTGGTCTGATGTCAGTGTCGAGCGAGTCAGACTGCAGGACGCAGTGCATCTTCAGCGCCTTTGTTTTGAGACAATGTTCCTTTTTTTGCACGTCAACGGGGTGAGCAGCGTCATCGCTTGCAATAAAGAGTCACGCCATGATCGACGGTGTCCAACAAGACATCAAACGCCATCAGCCTTTTATCGCGCGTCAAAAAAACCCGAGACCTGTCTCTCTCTCGCTCACGCGCTTTCCCACGACATCCAACATACGTCCAACATGGCCCTATAGATCACGCATCCGACAAGTCTTTCATGATCAAAGACAGCATCTTTATTGCGCGACTTCACTCGATGCTCAGTAGTATCGTCATCTGCGCATTTGTTGCTGCTCGAACATTCGCGTTCTACTAGTCCACAACGTAGACCCTTCTTGGTAAGCAGGGTATACTCTGCAACGCAACAACGCTCTCACCACGCGGAAGTGTGACTCCGACTTGTCCTCACTAAGCTTACCACGCCACTTTTGCTGAGATCATGGCGATTTGACAAACGAAGACTTGACTGTAAACCTTGATTCCGCTTGATGACCACGAACGAAGCGAGCTTGACTGCAGGCGAAAAGTTGTCAAGGCATTCAATCTTGCGCTACGAGAAGACGTAAGCGATTCGGAAAAGCAATCCAGCAACTAAGAAGATAGTTGGACATCCATCCAAAGTCAATAGCGCATCCAAGAGCATTTGTGTCTTCCCGGGCTAGCAAACTCAGGTAAGACCTTGAACGCGACGGGCCGATGCACAGGATTGATGAAGGCTTCGGAAGGAGCGATAGACTGCCACGTCGCATTTTTGCCGCTTTGCAAAATATTGCTACGATGTCAGCTTCAGCTCAGCAACCATCGAAGTCACGGCTACGTAAACGTCGTGCTTCTTGCGCATCTTCGACGCCCTCATCCAATGTAAGATGGCAACACGGGCAATGTCAAACACACCATCAATACAGATAGAACCCAGTCTGCATCCCTTGCAAGTCTTCTCCGATACGCAACTAAAACCAAGTGTCGATGTACAAGAGTAGTTGCGTCGGGCGTGCGAGGGATACTGTTATAGCCGATGATCGTTGGGCACACAGCCCATGACCGGTTCAGATATACCACTCGTCAAGAGCAACAGCACGAAAGTCAACACACCGTTCGACGTCTACTTGGACACATCAGAGATACATATATTCTCATTCACACATCCACACCGTTTATTGTCAACCAGCCAAAAATTTGTGCGACCAGAGCCCATTCAACCACGACTGAGGCGTTAAATATCTACAAGCAACAGATCCACAATGAGACCTATCCAAACAGCGTAAACAACGGCGCGACAGCGTTGCTTTCCCATCGCAGCAGCGCCATTGCTATTTGATACTTCCACATCGTAGCATGTTTCGCACTTCGACTGGTCAGCAAATTGCCACCAAACGATACGTCGCAACCTCGCACTCGCGACGTCGACACGTCTGCAGCCTGTCCACGCACGCCTTTCACGGGCGGGTCGGTAATCATCAGCCAATAGAACATCTCCATCCACTGAACGCTCGGGTCGTCGTCGTCGTCCATCACACACACTGCCGGGTTGTGCGACCGAAAACAGATCAGGTAGCCATTCGACAGCTTGATGCGAAACAACAAGAAGACAGTGCGAAAAATAGGCGCCGACGGTCCTTCCTGCAGATCCCGTCGAATCAAAAGCGTGTCGTCGTTGATCTTTTGCAAAATCTCGAGCTTCTGCACCGACGAGTAGATGCCGTGATAGAGCCCAAAGTCGCAGTACATCTCCCAGCTCTTGTGCACCAGTTCGTCCGTCGCAATCGTCTCGATGCGCTTTGTAAAGTTAAACTGCACGCGTCCGTCGCCCGTCACGCGCTGGTGCATCGTCCAGCCCATGGTCTTGTCTTCTTCGGCCGTCTCGACGCGTCGCATGGTCGTGAAAAACGACGTCGCTTGTTGGTGCGACGTGACCAAAATCGCACTCACTTCGTCCGCACTTAGCGGCTCAAAATGGACCGTCCCGATCGACGTCCGCACCGTTCCGCTGCGCGAAAGCGCGCGCGGGATCTCAAAGTCCACTTGCAGCCGCTGGAGCTGCTCGCCCAGTGCGTCGTACAACAGCACTTCGTCCCGCAGCGCCGCGTTCTCGAGGCGGAGGCCGCGCACTTGCTCCATTAAGTATACAAACTGCTCCACCCGACCCGTGGCCAGTGCCACGGACGCACTGCGACACGGGCCGACGTCGTGCGCGCGCAGCAGCCGCTTGAGCTCCTTCTCGAGCGCGTCGTTCACTTGTTTCAGTCCCCGGCGCTCGTTCTTCTTGCGCACGCGCGACTGGCGCACCGTCTCGCAGTGCTTCAGGCGCTTGAACTCGGCTTTGGCCATGCGGCGCTTCACGTCGGGCGGCACGTCGCCCGTCAGCTGCTGCTCGAGCCGCTGCTCCACTTCGTCGAGCGTCACGTGTCGCGTCGCACTTAACACGTCGCGATCGGCGCCGCTGCTGTCGTCGGTGCCATTGGCTGCCGACTGTCGCTGCTCTGCTGTGGTCGGCGGCATGAAAACCAAAGTGAACAGCTGCGGCTGCGCGACGCGCGACGAGGGCGGCGCGTCTGCTGACGTGCTTGTATACTTGTGCGAGACGTGGCTGATGGGAGACTTACGCGAGAGGAGCCAGTGGACGCTTCTCGTGGTTTGTTTTGTTCAACGGCCTGAGCGGATCGAAAATAAAGTGAGTTGTTACAACAAAAAGAGACGCATCGGTTTGCGTTGACTTGGACACGTTTTCTTGCGACTATACATGGCGGACCGATTGCGACCCACATCTCGTTCCCTTTGTCAATGGCGAGGGCTGCAGGGACGTGTTTTTGACTTTTTTAGCTGCGTCTTTTGGTCGCCGTCGTCCACTATGACAACAGGGCTACATATCGATTCCGCCTGCTGTTCGAATCGATAGAAGGCATTATCGACGCCATTGTCGAGGGTCGGGTTGTAACTGTAGGGGTTTCGGACACGACCGTGGTCGAAAGCACTTTGAAAAGGCACAGCAACGACAATACTTCCTCTCTACGACCTGTACTTGATCTCGTCAGATGTCAGAGTGCGACAATGAAACATCAGTGGCCGATACTTAACCTAATAGTCCTACAACAGCCCCGCCAAGATCGGTCAATATGTTGCATTAAGCACAAATCGCATGCGGATGGCCAGGGTCCACATGTTTCAGGATAGGCGTCGATGAAATCTTGGGCTCAAGCATAGCACTGCCGTCATAGACTTCTTCCACCAGTCTTTTTTACATCCAACACATCGCTCGTATCATATATTCTTACCCGTCTGTTTCACCATCAATAAGCTAGGTAGATAGTCCGATCTCATGGTAATGAGATTTAGTTACTTCGTACAACAAACCGCATGGCAGACCGCACACTCCTTGATAAATCGACTACAATACGTTCAGTCTTCCAAGGATCAATCGCATTGCACGCAACGTGCTCGGAAACGTTACTTTACTTGATGACTGTAAATCTTCTGGGCTTGCTCTTACATATCTCATCGAATATTGATGGCCCAGTTCATACACTTTACGACGTCCCATTTCGCTTCGTTAAACTCACACGTAACTACCATTTAGTGCATGGTTCCGGCCGGATTCGAACCTTTTCGTAGAGCGACCGCGATGCGTTGCTGGAAGATAAAGGTCGTAAATATACGATCGTCTGACTATTATGGACGTATATCGGTCCGAATCGAATTCTCTCCTCCAAGAAGCATCTATTGTAGCTCAATATGTTGGATGGTTTATCATAAGAAAAGGCACGATCTCTGTATACTTGTGAATCAAATTTTCAATCAGACGCAAATACGTACTGTCGAAGGCTGAAAAAAACGGCATAAGCTGCCACTTGACTAATCAAAAAGGTTATATGGAAGCAGATATCCCCTCAGCTTGCTCTGTCATCTCAACCGCCCCGAATTTCTTTGCCAGCTTCAGCGAATATTCGAATAGAGTTTATTGAGGTCTTTTTCCCTTCGCTAGATTAAGACAAGGGGTACGCCATCCGCCTTGTCACGCGATTCACCACGCGATAGTCAATACAAAGTCGTACACCCAAGACGTTCATATAGATAATCACTACAATTTGCCGGCGCGTAAGGCGTCGCAAATGAAAAAAGTGATCGTAGCAGAAAAAGTAATTTGTTGTATCGGACAGTTTCTCTCGACATTTTGGATCTACCGGAAGCACATGCTGCACGATGGGTGCTACAATACTTGCATACATGCCGCCGATCGCACTTCATTCACCGGGTAGCAGCACATTGCCTTTTACAACAGTCCAGTGAAGGTTTTGCACAATTGCAATTTAACTTGCTCTTGTGGTGGTAATGAGACTCGTCTGATTTGCTCTTGCTTTCTCGAAAGAGATTTGTCTGGATCGCGGACTTAAACTTCTACATCCGTTTCTTCACCATACATTTTGTTATCTCCGGCAACACATCCATTATGTTGTTCGATAACTTCTGCAAACCATCGCCTTTTTCATATTAGGAGATCAGTGTTTCCATTGTGATCTCACATCCTACTGCTGCTTTCGCTGTTGGCCTCAAGGCGTTGAATTCCAACTTCATTTGCACAATTTTTCTCAAATTTAGATATTATCTTATTACCCTAATAAGTATCTAATTTCTTTTTCATATTTTTCTAACCAATATACGATAAGTCAAAATTATTGAGCATTTATTTCATACTTTATTAAATAAAAGTAAGCAAATATTTATAACCTTTAATTGTATACATTTTTAGAATGTGTTTGCCTATATACGTTTAACCCACGAGTAATAAACAATATTTTTTGAGGCCGATATACAAACAACACCCTTCTGTAATATGTACCAAATCACATTTTACTTGAATAATGATCGCAAGACTTACTTTTGCGCTATATGTACCACAGCCTATTCTTAAGCAAATAAGATTTAAAGGGCTTAAATTTCTGTAAAAGACCCACAACTCAATTTAATTCAAGTACGATTTCGAAATGCTGATTGTACAGTATCTATAATACAGCGCACAGTACCCAATTGTCGTTAAGGAGACAATTACACCTGTAACGGGGGTACACAAAGGTGTGTGAGTAAAGGGTTACATAAGATGTGCGGTACAGAAAGGACAGAGTCCCATTAAAAATGATATTAGAATACCATATCATTTGTCGGGGGTTGACGTGTGTCATTCACCGAATAAAGAAATCTTTAGGAGGTATTAATTCAAACGGCAGTGACTAGATTGAGTAAATTGTTCTGAGGTGTTCTTTTGGATAGTAGGAAATAAAGTTTAGTTCCCCTTTTGATCACTTAAGATACGTGCCTCACGAGACGTCTTTGGTCGTTAGGAGCTATCAATACCTGTGAAGGTAGCTGCTTCTGATCACTCTGTGCTGTTATTCTCTAGAGTCGTTTAGTCCCCCTGGAACAGGGACCGTGAGCTCTATGAGCTTGTTGATTCTTTGAGCCGGGTTTTCTATATTAAAGTTACTCGTTGAGCATTAGGTCTTCATCTGACTTAAGGGGCTGTGTAGCTCCGCTACTACACCATGCCGCTAACACCGGAAGCTGGCGTGACTTTCTCATCGCTTGATATACCATGGACAAGTATATATGCCCATGCATCAGCAGAAGTATTCAGAGTCAAATATGGACGACCGCGAACCGTTTGAAACAGAAAAGGTGGAACGATGAAACATGTTGTCTTTCACTGTGTACATGAACGAGAACACAAATAGAAAGAGTAGGGTATCCGCAGAACTAGCACCTATCGAATCCTCTGCCCTGTCCTGGAAACACTGCGACGAAATGATTCAGACGGCTTAATCACTTTAACGGTTGACGCTACTGCACACAACCACGCAGCATCCGAAGATGCCGTAGCATACGCAGCGGAAATGACCCTTAGGGATGAGCATCTGTTTAGTGTTGAACATCTCTGTAGAGCACGCGTCCAGCCAACAGCAATATTCACTTCTATGCGCCGGATTGAACCATCCTGCAAAGCCATCCTTCAGTAGCTGCAGAAAGATAAGCTCGAGGCATAATATAGATCTACAAAAAAATATGGACCGACATCAATAACGCTCTATTATTAAAGACAAAATCGCTATTTTAAAATTTAATCCATAATGGTAAGTATAACCTGTTTGCAAGAACTATTTGTTTCAATAAAAATGGTACTTTGGCCTTTTAAACGACATATTAAATTAATGCTTTTAATAATTATTTTCTCACTAACATTTACCGAAATATACAATTTTATTTTAAATTTATTGTACTATATTATTATTTTAAATTGGCATTTTGTACTTAAAAATATATTAAGCAACCCCTTTCACTTCATCGCCACTTTCTTCTCGTCTATTTATTGATGCAGCTACATGTGGTTTTAGGACGTCGTCTAAAGAACATAACCTAACCTTGAAGGTGTTGACTCCTGAGGGCCTACCACATGTGGTCCGGTCAACTAATTAGTTCGGCCATCACAACTTCTCACAGCTGCTTCAGGTGTTATGCCTGCCATAAGACCGATTCCAGTGGAAGAGTGGAAAATCACAGGCACCGAGACCGAACGTACGTGAATTGATACCCGCGCAGGGGCGATGCATTGACATATTTCCGGGGAGTGGATAACAAAGTCGGATAAAGTGGGTAGTACGCGTACCTAAAAACACCTTAAACCTTCTCTCTTCTCTCTATGCTTGCCATTATATCGACTACGTCCGATAGACACAATAGAAAGGAGATAACAAATCGGTTAGTACTCGGTATAACATACGTGGTTCACACTAGGGATACAATCCCATTGAAAGTGAGATTTGAGCACCTTATCAGTTTGTTATGGCTGACGTGTGTCAGCCACATGATAAGAGACCTTAAATGGTTCTAATGTAGAGCATTGGTGTCTAGGCTGGTTACGTTTGGGCTACCGTGTTAGTTTAGATAAAACAGAACGAAGTTCAATTCCCCTTTTGATCGACTTGAGACACGTTCCTTCCTAAGACGCCTTGAGTCATAGGAGAGTCAAGCCTTGTTAAGGAGAGACTCCTGAGCTTACCGAGCAGTCGATTCACTTAATCAATATGTCCCTCGAACAAGGACCTGGAGATGTAAGACTCATTCGGAACCGAATCTGTTCGCCGAATGTGGCGATGCCAACGCTTCAGAGGCGTAGCATCATACTTCAAATGCGGGGAATGCCACCATCACCAACTCGCTCGATGAGCAACAATAGCTGATCATTCATCAAAAATGATTTTCGCCGTTATCAGGCCGCTACAGCGCTCGAAAGGCATTGCGGATATGCTATCACAACACCTGACGTGTGAGGAAAGGTATCCACCAAACGGTTGGTTGTACTTTGGCGGGGTGGGCCATCGGCCCTGAAGCTAACTCGCTCAATAAGATTTCCTTCCGACAAGCTCTACGAGAGAGGTGCCTAAATCTTTTTGACCACCAAAACCTCATGAAAGGCCTAATTTGAGACCATAGCTCGTCGTAGCCCGGTTTGACCGATCAAGGGCGTGCCCACACTCGTGTTTGCTGGTGAATCACCTGAAGAATAAGATAATCACTTCATTATCTAGGTGTACCGAACTCGGCACCTCATCATTATGATGGTTTATGGAGCAATCTTAAGCATGGACGAGCCTCGTCTAAAACGAAAATTTTGGTATAATTATGCAAAAGCTCAAGGCCAAAGGCCATTTTCGCAATTGCTCGCGCTACGCTTCCGCTGCTCCGGTAGGCGCGAGTACCGGCCAAGAACTGACCATCAAACTGCTTCCCCTTACCACTACTTTTAGGAAATATATTTTGTTCCAAGACAGATCTGCGCACGGCGCTCAAACACGTCAACGGCGCAAGGAAAATCTTGTTGCAGCGGGATCTCATACTTTAACGAGTTCTTAGACTGAGGATACTCACGTCTCTTCAAGCATTGGTTCTGGTCGTTGCGACGACGTCTCTGTAAGAGTCTCTCCACCTGGATATGGCGGTTCCCTTTCCAATCGAGCAGAACCAGAGGACGCCGACGCATCGGAGGCATACCTTGCCAATTCACGTCGAGTGATTGATGACTTGAAGTACGAGGTGTAGCGTCTTCGCGAGCAAGTGGAAAGCCACGAGCCTATAACGACTCGTCTACTAGCCCTGAAGCAGTATTTATATCGTTTGGAGGATCAGCTTGATATCATGATGTAGATGCAGCGATTCTTGGTACAGCCACCTTCGGCGGCGCAAGCGCCTTTAGACGCACAAGGAAAGTACCCCGGTACGGCTTGCGTAATCCAATGCAAATCACGGAATGTGTGCGCAACTTTATCGTAAGTTATAGCATGTAGGCGAGACCCTTCTTGACCACGACCGTGAACGGTCCGATGAAGCGTGGAAGCAACTTTGTTTTGAAGACAGCGGACTCTACATTTCTGGGTAGGTTTTTTGCATTAAGTAATACTTGGCCTCCGAACGCATAACTTTCAATAAAACTTCTGCATTTGGTATGTGATTTTTGCTTTTGTTTCTCCTGACTTTCAGCCAGTGCGTCACGCACATGTCGTATGTCATTCAATCGCGTTGCGAGAAACTCGCTCACATGTTTTTAACATCGACAGGGCTGATACCAGCATGCCGATTAGCTATCTCTCCCCCAACAAGCCCAGAACGCGCAGTGGTAGCGTTTATCAGAACGAGATGGTGTGTGGTACCGTTCGCGTGAGACGGTGTATAGCCGGTAGAGGTATGCACGGCGTTATTTAACGCACAAAGAAAAACAGGGAGAAGTGAACTCCAACTTTTAGCAGTATCAGCGCAAATAATGTGAAGACATCACCGATAACACGATTCAGTCGTTCTGTTTGACCATTGGTCTGCGGATGATCTGCTGTGAAATTGTCTAAACGGGTTAATAGAACCTTGACAAAGGACTTCGAAAACTTCCCAGTGAATCGAGGGTATCTGTCAGTCGATTGCCAAAGGCAAACCGTGTTGACGAAATACGCGACATGTAACCGGCTTTTCTGTACCTTCACCATTAATGGTATCTGGCACAGCCACAGAATTTGTTATTCCGATCAAACTGTCAACAAAGACCACAATGTTTGTGTTGTCGTCCGACTCGTTCGTTAGGCCAACCACAAAGTCCATATTTATGGATTTCCAACACCAAAGAGATGGGTCACCTTAAAAGCGGCGCAGCCAAACGGGATGAGGGATTGACCCGCTGACACGTTTCGCACATACGAACATACGTGCTAACACATCATAGAGTTTATGAAACGAATATGGCTGGTTCATAAACCTACAAGTTTTCTCTCGACCGAGATGGCCGCTCAACGTAGAATCATGCGCCTCGAAGAGGACGCGGTACTTGAGCTCCTAATCGTCTGAAACTACGATAAGAGGAGGATCTATAACATCCGTGCATTACCACAATGTACCTTGATCGATGAAATATTGATGCAGTCTTGCAAATAAACTTACTGACCATTCTGTGTCTGATTCGGTAAACCAATCGCTCTTCCAAGAGCACGTTGCAGTGCTACAAAGTGATCATCACGGGAATAGGCTGTGCGAATCAAGCCTGATATGGACGACGACAGAGTGGTTACGTGAGCAAGCTCATAGTCAGGTCCGCGCGATAACGCATTGGCCAACAGATTTTGCTCGCCCGGCTTGTACTTATCCTCGAAGTTGTATTCGGAAAAGAAAGAAATCCAACAAGCCGCTATCTGAGATAGATGAGGCGACTGTGTCGCAGTGCATCATGACGCATGATCGAGACATACCTCACGAGGCTTGAAGCCAAGTAGATGGACTCTGAATTTGACGAGAGCATACCCATTGAGAAAATCTTTGTTATGAACTGGGGAATTGCGCTCTGCAGCTTTCATCTGGCAAAAATCATACGTGAAAACACGCTAATGACCATTCGTATCATCTTGCAATATTTCACAGCCAATGGCGACGTCAGAAGCGTCACAGACGACACTGAATAACCGCGCAGGGTGTGGCAGAACCAAGACCGGGGACTGTATGAGGCTTTCCTTAACAGCTTCCACAGCATCGTGGTGTGTGATAGTCCAGCACCATCCTATATCCTTCTTGTTAAGATTGTATAATGGCCGAGCCATGTCAGCATAGTTCGCAATCGACTTGTGCAACTTGTTGGCAAGGTCGTGCCACTTTCGTGAGTCCTTTTGATTTAAGGAACATGCCAGTCGAATATGGATTTAGATTTATCGGGATCCGCTAGTAAGCCTTTCTTACCAATGAGCATCCGAGTAAAGGGAATTCTTCAGCGTCAAATAGATATTTAGATGCGTTCGCATACAGTTTATTTGTGCGCATGCAATCAAGTACTGATCGTAAATGACCAACACAATTTTTCACGTCGGACCGACCGCTTGATTCACGTTATGGACAAAATAACCATGTAAGAATGTATGTGCATAGACTATATGAGTTCTGCATAATTGTGACGCGAGACGATTGAATGTAGCCGATCATTGGACTGCCCTTGAAGCATCACAAGCCACTTCCAAAGCATGCCTCTTTGATTGCTGACTGTAGTAGGCGAGATATCGCTGGCTCACATGATTAATTGGCAGTAATTATCGACTAGGTCGAGTACACTGAACTTGGTACATCCAACCATGGCGTTTCGTAGCACATCCTTTCGAGATATAGGTGTCTGGGCCGGTATGGCGGATGCATTTAGTATGTTATAAGCGTGAGCAATGCACCACCTACCATTCGATTTCTTGGCACAAACTGTGGGCGTAGATTGAGGAGAATTAATCTTCCTTGCCATTCCTGCCGCGTTTCTAGCACGAAAGAAGTCGTCAGTGAAGTTACACTGTTTCCTTGGTAAGGACCACTACCGTGAAACACAGTACTTGGTTCCAAGAACCAGGTCATTTTCATGACGAACATCTCTATCGGGAGGTAAAACGGACGGTGGTTTGTGACACACCACGTTTTCAAATTTCTTAATCAAAAGGTAGAATGGATACAGAGGATCTTTTACGATCGCAGATTCAATACGGGCACCGGCTTACATCTTCGTGTCTTGAAGAACAGACTCATCCATGAGTGATGAAGGGTTCATCACAAGGCCGGTGCGAATGACCACAAGATCGGATAAGTCGCTTGCCTTTAAAGCCTGACTATACTCATCATCAGAAATTTTGTTTATCTCAAACAGATCGTCCAAAGATGTCAATTTACCAAGGCTAATATTGTCATCAACATGACCAGTCAACCTATTGGCAAGTGTATAAAGTGTATTGTTACTATTATCACTGTGTAACTACATGGACGCTTGGTGCTTTGCAATTTCTGCCACGCGTCGCTGTCGTCTCTTTGAAGAGGCCTTACACCTCAGAGAAGTTAGTAAAGGGATCCTCCGGGCTTAGCAAACCGTAGCGTGCAATATGCAATCTGATGAATCGACCAAAATCTAGTGAAGGGTTTATCAACTCATACGATTTACTCAGTGGATTTGCACGGGCATCTTCACGCCCATCACGTGAGATCAACTCAGGATGTCTCGACCCCTAGAATAATCATGCTTGCAGAATTTGGTGACGAATTACCACCAAGAGCATTACTCCGAAAAAGATGTGACACGCCAACATCCAATAATGAGTCTGACTCGGGACTTAAGTCATTGACATATTTGGTGTCAAGTAACTCTGACAAAACAATGTCCATTAGACTGGCAAATTCAGGCAGTGGATCGCGTCAATAGCGTATTTGTTTCCTATCATAGGTAAGTTCACGAGTCTTCAAATCTACGCTAGGAATCTTGCGCGTTGCGTCTAAGGCCTTAGATCTACAATCAATCCATGGATTTTGGCGTGCTAGCCATGCCATTCATAGAATTAGATTTTGTCACGTGTCCAAGTCGAGGGCTAGGCAGCCTTCCACGCAAGTAAAGTTCCAGAACTTCACGCCTAGAATTATGACAATATTTGGCACCGTGACACACGTTACTGTCGCCAGACGAACGGTTCGGATCTCGAAAACTTGCACCCTCAGCTCTTCAGCCTACGGCTAGATCCCTTCGAGGGAAAGACGACACGCATAGTTGATTGATGCTTCAGGGTCGATGAGATCTGTCAAAGGATGAACAAAATCGTTTACTGTTGCTGTAATAACAATCAACCCCGAATTACAAAAACGCTCCGTGTTATAGAGCACAGATCACTAAGGGCTAAGACCTGTTCATCTTTACCTCGCTGAGGTAGCACAGAACCTAGTTCATCTTCAGTTAAGGTACCACTTGCCTACTTCGAGCCGACGTTTCCCGTGCCTTACCATGGTTCTGGCTGTTGGCAAGGATTCGACCCATGTGATCCTGGCGCTGCTTGCAAAATGAACATTCGGGACGTAAGTGCTTAGTGCTTCCGAACGTAGAGATGGATGACGAGTTGCTGTTCAGCGACTTGAATATCATGTTCATCATCACTGTCACCTTCAGCATTGCTGAGGCCCATATGTTCAGGTCTAGAAGACGCTGAGGTGCTCATGGATCCCGTTCGTATAGAGCTTGGGTTATAATCAGTTCAAGCAAGCTTAGCAAGATTAAATTGTAGTCTGCATCGTGCGCTATTTTGACAGCACCTTCCATGGTTGCAGGGTGTACAGGGAAGAATTAAGTTCTGGCGGGGCCAGGATAAAGATTTTCCATGAACACCGTCACATTAACTACCTCTGGGAGATAGTCGTTCTGCATAGCAGATATGATTGTCGTCAACTCTTGGTCATAGTATGACAACTCATTCTTACCCTGACGAATCGGTAAGAAGAGTGGTCGCACGCGATACGCCTGACTAGGCGGCAAAAAAGTGCGGGTAAGCTGCTGATCAAAAATTTCTCATGTGGGGAATACGTCATCGATGAACGCACTTCACGTACGTTCCTACTCTCTCGCTCTCCTAGCGAGCTTGTTGATTGCCACCGCGACCCGCTTTTACATAGTCAGGATCATGCCCGGCTTATACGCTATCTCTACCTCGCGAATCCAGAGGATGATGTTTTCTCCCTCTTCCCCGAAGTAAGTTTAATGTCTAACTTGCCTGACTGAGGCTTATCCCCATCTTCTGATACAGGTCTCTAGATGGTCGTTCAGCGCGTCCAAGACTTGTGTTATGATAATTTCCATATTCTTCAGGTCCACAGCCGCATTCGGCTTATCAAACGCGACCTTCTGAGGCTCAGAAAGTGGCGTGGATTGTTCCATCCTCACATAGAAATCAGTCTTTACAGAATCAGAAGTAGATTGAATACAGGTGCTACAAATTGTAGCGGATCTAGCACAGCTCCAAGCCAGACGAAGAATTTCTGCTTAACGAACAAATAAGTTATACTAAGAAGTCGACTCCACGAATCAACAAGTTAAAAGCTCCAGGCCCTTGCTCGGGGGACCTAAAGATTCAGCGATTCGACTGATCAATGTGCTCAGGAACCTATTTCTAAACAAGTATTGACTCTCCTATGACTCAAGGCGTCTTAGGAAGGAACGTGTCTCAAGTCGATCAAAAGGGGAATTGAACTTCGTTCTGTTTTATCTAAACTAACACGGTAGCCTAAACGTAACCAACCTAGACACCAATGCTCAACATTAGAACCATTTAAGGTCTCTTATCATGTGGCTGACACACGTCAGCCATCACAAACTGATAAGGCGCTCAAATCTCACTTTCAATGGGATCGTATCCCTAGTGTGAACCACGTATGTTATACCGGTTACCAACTGACGTGTAACACCGTTACAGTACTGAGGTCCCGTCGCCTTGGCAATATTAGCGTCCACATATAAAATGTTGTTAGATCACAACAGGAACGATACAACTCTCTATACGTGAAAAATTCAAAAATTGTCATTGTTACACTTAAGGACTTTACCAAGCGTTGACTTGAACAAATATTACGCACGAATCTGCATTGCATCCATTGCATTGACGTCCAGGTTTGTCATGTGTCGAAGCACTCGATTATAAGGCCAGGTTTGTACGTGGCGGCAAATGAACAAAAAAGTAAATTCATTGAAGAGGCCGACCACAGGTGGGGCAGATATAAACGCCACTCCAGTAATTGTTTTTTTGGATACAGGTTATATATTCTGTAAAGAAGAGAGCATATAATTTCACAGAAGGGGGTCGGGTAACGGTAAGCAGCAAATTTAGATTCAGGAGGTGCAAACAATTTACGATAAATGGAAGCAAAATAGCACATCAAATCGTGTTATACTTTTCGCGTACCTAAATATATCTCTTACCGCACATACTTGGCTTTACAGTCCAGTTTTAGCCAATCAGGTTCAGACGCACGTGACTGGTAACAGCTCTTGGAGTTAGAGTGTTGTCCATGATAAAAGATAAAGGCTGATTAGCCTGAATTTACTCGATTTGTGCGTCCCAGTCTTCGCCCGTACCTAGAAGCATCTTTGTCAAGTACGCGTCTGATTTGTTGACAACAATCACATGCAACCATCGTGTCTTTAATTTAAGTTTTATAGATTGCTCGATGAATGGCGGGCTAAGCTTAGCCATAATTTACAGGGTCGACCGCTCATAGCATAATCAGCGCTCGGAGATGGGCGGATTCTACTTGCGCTTTTGTCTATCGGATGTCTTCCATCACAAAACCGAAATGTTGCACTCATCGATGTGCTGATATTCAATGTTCCCGTCAACACTTTATTACTCGTGGACCACTTTTCCATCCGCCACGACGTTGATATAATTACGTGCGCATATCAAAATTGATTCCGAACTAGAGGTCAGACCAACTGTACGGTCTCCAGGCAGCATAAAAGCTCGCGGAGACGCTGCACCTCCTGCTTCCAATCGTCAATCACTATATAAAATTGGTATGGGTTGCCTTCGACGTGTCGCCACCGCCGATTCTTCTCAATAAGTAAGAAAATCACCAGACATGCGTAGAGAGAACCCTAAACGACGGCGTTGCAATGGTTAGATTCAATCTTTGGTGAAAACTCCGTGTAAATTATTTCGAGAGCCCCTGGAATACAAGATTTCGCTGCGACAACATTGTCCTTAAGCGTTGAAGTTTTTGTAGGCCGTGCGAAGAGGTCACCTCCTGCACACGACTAGCACTCGCGGGTTCAGGCACTGAACGATTCGTTGTTATATTATGACTAGAAATATGGATGTTGCAGCCGGATCCATCTAATGCGATCGAGATTGTGGTGGTTTGATGTGCGGGTACTATCAATACAACGAGAGAGATTGTCCTATGGCCTCAAACTTTGCGAAGCCGTAGCGCAGTTTTTCCTTAAATTAAATATCGCTACGCCACCTCTAGCTTAAGGAACACATAGGTTGTCCAACCAACGCACACGCCCTACCTAAAAACTGAAACATAAATTGTTGCCGGATACCGATTCTACTGGGAATGGAATGAAGGGTTTTGTCCTCATGGAATTTACAGGAATATTACGTGCTTGGCTGGCTATCCTTGACATAAATTGATCGATCGGCAAAATCTGAGGTAGGATTAATGGTGTTTTTATAGAGCTTGACGAACATCAATCTCGCTAAGAGTGGCGTTCTCAGATTGAATAACTCATCATACCAACAATTGGCCTGTGACTTGACGAAGGCTATCGTCAATGCTGAGCGGGCGAAAGAAGTAGTCTTGTTTTGCCTATTAAGACGCAAGGGTCCTACATATAATACGATCGCTCTCAATCAATCCATAGATCATGCATCTGTGGCTCATCGAGTCTATTATTGATGATTTTTAGCTTTTAGCCTTTAGTGTTACTCACTCAGTGCTTATGGCACATTAGCAGCACCTCGATATGTGAACGTATTAAATGATTAAGTGGGTTCAGTGGCCATTGCAGAAGTGCTTAATGATGTATTATCACTCAGCTGATAAGTGTTATTATCGAATTCTTCCAAATCTTGTGGTTGAATCAGCTCAAGAAGCCGACGGTCATTATTTGGTGACGTCATACTAGATTGGGAATGGATGCGTCACCGTAAGGTTATCCGTTTTTCATTGGTTAAACCGTAGAATAGAGTGAGGCAAACAAAGTGTAATTATATCTTCGTAGGTTAATCGTGGATCATATAGCTGTTCCCAATACGAATGTTAACACGTGGTACCTACTGTCTAGTGGGGAAGGTTTTAACAATGGTATACGATAAGTAATACACCACGGTATATGTACGTGTACCATGTGGTGCGCCACTCATTAATATCAATTTCGTTTCAGGTACGAAAGGTGCGTTCTGGGTTTGACTCTAGTAGCGAGTAAATTATAACCTTTAGTCGAATAAGAGGATATATCCCGCATTAAAACGAAAAGAAATGTCAGATTCCCTTCAAATTTGTGGGGTGAAGCGGACCAAAAAGAAAAGATTGTATATCAAGCAGCGAATACGATATCGTTTTGAAAAATGGGGTAAGCAACACAATGGCGTGCACCGCACACCGCGATCTTGGGCCAAGCGATCTTAAACAGCGCGTAGTTGGGTTACGTGAACTTAAAACACACGATCATGGAAGACGTGATCTTAGGTGACGTAATCATAAAATATGCGATCTTGTAGGATGTGATCTCGGGTAACGTGATCTTAGAGGACGCGATCTTGAAGGTTGTGATCTTGGGCGACGTGGTATTTGAATGTTAAGATCACGTTAATCTGGCGTAGACCACCGACTACGATGAGAGAATAGATCACGAAACCACAAATCGACTTGTGGTGATCTATCCTATTGATAGGGAAAGGCTTGATAAGAGATTTTGAATCGGGTTGGAAAACATTTTAACGAAATATCAATTTACTGCTTAGTGCACAGTAGTTGTTCCTTTTTCTGGGATATTGCTTTTGGCCTACTGACGCCTGAGCAGATCAACTACCCCATAAAAAGATCGCCCTGAAATAATTGAACAGATGTGCAAGATATCTTCAGACACTTAAACTGAGATTGGACGCAGAGTGAAAAATCGCGTACTGCCTCACATGGCCAGAAGGTTTGAAAAATAAACATATGATTTGTACAAGGCGATATGGTAGAGATCAGGGCGACTCACGTCGGGATCTCTACAAGTACACCCGTGGTTGCGTAAAATTTCCATACGATCACCATCCCATCTCAAACACAATCAAGTTTTTTGTCGGCACAAATTCACCGGGGAGTCTTTAGCCTGACTTACTGACGGGTATACGAGGAAGGAAGAGAACGTCACGGAAACGAAGTACCCATTTCTAAAATCGGTCGTCTAGGTGTAGGTCGAGTATCGGGCTTACAAGAAACTTGTGATCTCCACTCCACCACATTTACTAGAGAAACAAGCTTTTCTTCAGCCGTCTTGATTGTTTACAGAGTTTGTAAGAATTAGTAGGTATACGATTTCGCAACTAGTGGAGTGATTTCACCGAAAATTTAGTGTCCTTGAAGTAAAACTCGTAGGTCTCTGAGCTGTGTTGACTCGCAGAGTCATTGATCTACGATCTACTTGACTCATCTAGTCTTCTTTATCTGATCAGAAAACTTTGTAGAATCCTAAGATCGCTTAAAACAAGTTACTATCAAATCTTAAAGTCTTTCTTTGGCTAGAAGATGTACTGACTTCGCTGCAATTGCTGTCAGTCACTTATATAAGGAAAGCGGTTATAAATTTAAACTATAGCTGTAGGACCGGTTGGATTCATGGTAGGTTGTCGACCAATTGGCACACGTTTGGTCATTGGCGGGACATGCACTTATGTATTGGAAGCGTTGCGCTTCTCATAATAATTGGTGAAAAATTTGTTACAGCTTCATTAGGGCCATGCTGTAATGAGACACTGATAGCTGCGCGCTGACTTCAGTGCATAGAAAGCTTTAATTTACAATTTCAGCTAGTGTCTTGCTAGATATCCTACACGGTACGATACAGAACGATTTAAGACCAAGCAACTGTGCGTATGTGTACAGAATAGTAAGTGTGAATTAACATAATTAAGTCTTAAGGTGTCTCCTGTATTGTAAGTCATGTCTAGCAGCGATTGGGTAAGTTGAACCAATGGCAGTATCAATAATGAGCATATCCTTAGTACATTGAAATGTTGTGATAAGAATATTAGACTTGGTGTTCTCTATATTTCTGTTGTCATAAATGTTGATACCATGTAACAGGCTTACGCCCTTACACAGGTGTGATGTTGTGCCGAGGAAAGACAATTCGTTCACCGCATTTCTAATTGAATCATCGTCTCCAAATCACCGTCTTCTCTGCACAAATTTTCTTTTCGGATCCAAATACATGCAAAATACTGCGACTCTGTTTTCTCGAGACTGCAAAAAGGAAACTTATCCGTGTTGATATATGCGACACAGTTATCGACGAGGGAAAAGGTCAACGACACAAGGCTGACAGGATGACACTAACGGAATAAACAACGTGCAAGAACACGGGAAGAGACGTTAATGTAAACGGCGGTTGGCAAGTAAGATGCCGCCCAAGTAGGAAGTAGGAACCAAGTCGCTCAGTAGGAAAAGTGCTAAGTGTAAGGCAAGTCTTCTATAGTAAGCGGAACGATGCTGAGTAATATATATTCTTGTGCGTTAAGATATTTTTACTAACTAAAGGCTCAACGCCATAGGGAATGCAACAATCCGCTACATGGGATGCCGCATCGATGTATCGACCGACTTGCGCTGAATCAACTGTTGCAAAGAGTTGACCCGCGCTGTTCAGTTGCGAGACCACAACACCCTATTATTTTATGTGGTCAGTGACTCTGTTTGTCGCAGACCTTTCTCTATTATTTGATCTTTGGCAACATATAGGCTACATGCAAAGTGCTGTAGGCCTTATGTAAGGGGCACGTCTTGTGTCCAATCAACACAAGTTTGTGAGCACCCGACGTCACGTACACGTAGCGTGAGGAAGCTCAGCGAAGTAGGCAGAACTCGAAAGTTCTTTGTATGGGAAAAAAAGAACTGAATTCAATTTAGGTATGATTTCTAAATAACTTATTTGGTCTTTAGCTAACTATAATAAACTACAAACTTCTATGTGGGTTTCTTGCTCACCACCCATTGCGCGCGCCCAGCAGCGATTGGTGGTTAATCTGGTTTATGTACCGTATCGACATCAACCACCAGGTGAAGCAACCCATCAAAGAAATATTACCCTCGGGAATAATATTCCTTTTAGCTTACTCCATACGATTAAAGTCAATTGGACATTATCTATCAAGATAATGTTCAAAAATTGATACAAATATATCAATTTTCATGTAACTTGCTCACCTCATTATACATTCACTGCCATCGCCGGACAGGCCGGATACCTAATGTTTGGTCGGTGCCCTTCACCTAGCCCTGCGACGGGCAGTGATGCCAGCGTGGCGTATATGCAGCAGCTGCATTTGTGGCATAGGTAGCGATCCACCACATGCCACGATCAACATGGGGATACAGCCGGTTCAAAAAGGTGAAAGACAAAAAATGCGTACATGGAGCTATAGTAGGCGTCAGAAAAAAGGCAATTGAATACATCATTATTAAAAAACAAATAGACGTTGTTCAGCTCCTTCGTTTAGTATCTCCTGCTACATTGAATCCTAATAAATATATCGACTCGACAATCTATTGTCTACCTCCAGCATTAATTCTCGCCTAGTCGCGCTTTCTTAATCGCCACACACATTACTAATCGTCTCGTCGCGCATTGGAAATCGTCACATTGCACATTACTATCGATGCCATACCTGCTTTCTGGCCAAACCGCTTCTTTGAACACAAAACATCGTCCAGTTGGACAAAAGTTTCGTCCAGTTGGGGTAGCCTTTCCCTTGCGTATGACACGCTGCTCAAACTTCTGGTGTGATGGACCTTAAACTGCACCGTCGTATCACTTGAGATAAGTTCGCACTATCTTTAATTGTTTTAATTTTACCGCGATGCTGCTCCTTTGTGCATTCTGCAATTCTCCCTCCCCAAGACACAGCGTCAAGTAGACATGAAGACTGGAGTCATCTTGAACGGCGCTCTGCTCGCTGCTGCTGTCGTCTTTTCTGAAGATAAGCCACCGAATTGGAATGTGTTGATAGCCCTCGATCAAATTCAGCCATTTCCTCAGCCGGAGGTTAAATAATCCTGGATACGGCGGCAGTCAAAGTTAAGCCTCAGATCATCGTTTCTGAGGGGTGCCACTCTTTCCCTGCTGTGAATGCAGCGGGTGAGACTACTGCCGGTCTGAAGATTGAGGGGATCTATGACGTCTTGTGCAAGGGGAATAAAAAGGGCCTGAAATATATAGTAGCGCTACTTAGCATCGGAAAATTGAGTCATCGTGTTCGCATGGCACTTTCCGAGGTACCATGTTGAAATGTATCCTGCCGACTGAGAGCATGTTGTCCTGTGGCTCAATAAATGTGCAGTAGCAAATCAGACACTTGAGGTAGTGTCGGTATTGGACGATTAAAAAGGTATGTACGAGAAAGCAGTGACTCCTGAGGCTAAGTTTATGGACGGGTTGAGCTCGAACTCGAAATGAGGAAGGCTGATTATATCCTCAGTCTCCACCTCACACATTTGGCTGGTCAGTCCCAGCCACTGGTCATGTACAACCAGCTATCAGACAATATCCAGCATGCGCTCGCTTCTGCCGACTAGGCATTGACATTCCCATGCCTCTGAGTGATTGATGCTTCACGCTTCCCTTGGAAAATGCTTGAACATTTGATCCAGCGGCACGACCTCCTCCAGCTCCTGTAAAAAAAGATTGACCATTTTGTCTCTACTTTGCATGCGCCTTTCCACAAAGAGCGTTCAGGTCGATAATTTCACATGTCAGAACGAGCCGGACGTACATTTTATTGTTGCACTTATTATAGAGTAAGTTTCCATGAAGTTTGCATAAGTTGTTGGTATTGTAATTGTTCCAACTCTTACACATCATTTGCTAGCTGCTCGATACCGTTCACCTAGTTATTTTACAACCAGCAGATGACCTAGGAAAGTGTGGCTTGCTGCTTATGCCAAGGAAGTTCGCATGCAGCCAACAGGTCAGCTTTGATTTGCCATAATACTTTGCTTCTCTCCAGTTGTGCATTAGTTCGTACATTTTGAAGTCGCGTCAATGTATTGCGGCGAATAGACGTGACTTGATTATCGCTATCTGCGCGTGTATGCTAGGATCCAATGGTGATGTCGTCGGAAATTCGAAGCGTCGGATCATAATCTTGTCCGTTCGCGACGTCGCTTAACGTAGGACGGTAGTAAATATCACTGTAGTAAAATTATTCTGTCATTCTTAATGTGTTATATCTTCACATACTTTTTCGTGCGGTCCATTATGTCCACACGATTAGCAAATGTTTCTTATCGTGTCGGACAATAAATTCATCTAACGAACACAAAGTCGTCGGCCGCATTCACCATCGCCGTCCGGCGCGCTTCCTGCGCGCTCATACTAACAGCTACAATGCTTTTCGACACTCCTCCTCGGCCATTAAACACTGTTTGCAATGGCACGACCCGACGCTTAGCATCTCGCACACCGCAGCTAGCTAGGATGCGTCAAGTGCATCGTGAGCAAGTCCGCGAGCTGAATCTCCGAGCCTATGTACTGCGCCGCGACGATCTCACGACGCACGTAGCCGCAGGCGAACTTCATTCGGACGTCGATGTGATTTGGCCATAGTGAGGAAGACTCGATCGATCGATGCTTTAGCACCGCCTGGTTGTTGACGGGGAGCTGAATCAGGAGACTGGAGGATTTCTGGTCTCGCTCAGCATCTCGTAGATGCCGAGAAGCTCGCGCGCTTGCTCGGTCACCACGACGAGCTCAGCCTCTATCGCGAAAAGCGAGACGTTGCCCTCGTTCTTCGCTGTCGAGCCGATCGCCATGCCATTAAAACGGATTACGCAACCGTTCAGCAACTTTCGGTCGCTCTTGTCGGTTGCCAAGTCGGCGTCCGAGTACGCTTTTAGCCGCAGCTCGCCGTCGCGATACTACGGTAGTGCCATCCGTAGCTTGAAGTCGATGTTAACTTTTAGTTACCGCGCAATGCGCTTCTCCAGCTTTAGGTCGTGCGCGCATGGCTGGTGCGTCTGTCACGTCGCCTTGTGCACGGCGATAGAAATTTACGGCCGTAGGAAACGCGCCACCCAAAGCAGGCTCTCGACGAGGGACTGAAATATTTTTATGCTCGATGCAACGTCCTTGCCGGAAACGCTGAGATGAGCGCTGTCACCATACGGCACGTCGTAACAGTCGGCGCCGATTGGAGCGCGTGTTGTTGTTGCGCTCTAAGTCCGTGCTCCCGCATCAGATCGCTAATTGCTTCTGACTGGTCGAGGACACAAGCGCCGCTACAATCTATCGCGAAGCGAATGCCGAGGAACTTGCTCATGGCGCTGAGGTCGTTGATCAACAGGCTGTCGAGATGGGTAAAAAACCGCTCGATCGCTGCCGCGTCGGTGCCCGTGAATAGCAGATCTTTGACGTAAACGCCCACGACGACCAGGTGTCCGCTCTCGACCTGCCAGTACCGGCACATGTCGGAGATGCACTACCGGAAGCCAGCCTCGAGCAATTGAGTGTGGAGCAGCTATCTACAGAGACGCACAGCCTGATTTAGGCCGTACATGCTTTTCTAAAGCCGCAGCACAAAATTATTTCTGTGCGAGACACCGAGAGTATTGATCGTGTCGTCGCCGATGTCTATCGCTTGTGACACCTGAAGGAGGCTCTTTAGATGTGCCTCCTTACCCGCCTTGAAATAGGCGTTCAGGATTTCGACGTGCTTCGCCGAGACACCCCTCGTTGCAGCGAGCGCTAAAATTTTCTTCACTGTTGACCTGTCCATGACGGCCGCGAAGGTTGGCCGGTAGTCGACGCCGAAGACCAGCTCATTCGCTCAGGCTACCAGTCGAGCCTTCAAGAGCTCTAGATCGCCGTGCGCGTCTACCTTCGTCTTTAAGACCCACTGCGTGTGCAGCCCATTGATGCTCGGCGGGCGCTTGATCCCGCACCACATGTCGATGTCCTCTGGAGATTGGAGCTCTTTGCGCATGGCTTGTTCCCAGTCAGCGCGCCTCATGCTGCGCAGCGCTTTGTCGAACTTCCTCGAATCACGCTCGCACACGTGTGCTACTACGCTGTTGCTGCGTGCTGGCTCCTCCTGATCGTCTGTCTCCTGCAAGCGCGTCATCGCGCCGCGCATCGTCGTGCCGCGCTTCCGGTAAGCCGCGTGTGTGTACGACTTCGTCTTCATATTTCCGCTGCGGATCGCCGTCGCTGCTGCCGCCACTAGTATTGATTCCTCTGTGCTCGTAGTCTCCACTGCGATCGGCGCCATAATTAGTGGTGCTGCTTTCGCTATTGTTGTTGTCTTGTCACTTTTATCCTCGTTGTAGAGCGCACGCTGCATCTGGCCATTTTGATCTGCACTAAACCATCTCGATGTTTCGCACATGCCGCGTCGTCGTCTCCTTGTTTTCTTTGCGGAGCAACACGCGGAAGTCCTTGGCTTCGTCGCTTCGCCCGATGATGGCGCCGACTTGTGCACGCTGCGCGAGCGAGTTCTTGCCCGGGTCTCGATGAACCGAGCCGATTGATCCGAATGGGACGATTTTTCGCAGGTCCGGCGCGTGCTTCGTCAGCACCTTGATCGACAACGCGCGCTTCGCGTTCGCGCACTTCGAGCTGCGGTTGAGGATGTACGCGGCGTACTCGACCGCTTCGCCCCAGAACGTCACGGGCAGTCTACTCACGAATATCATGCTACACACCATTTTAAGCAGCGTCTTGTGCATGCGCTCGGTCTTTCCGTTTGACGCCTGGTTCTGCACCTCGCTGACATGTCGCGCGACGCTCGTCAGATTACAAAAGAGGTCGACGTTCGCGGACTCGCCGACGCCATCTGTGCGAAGCATGTGAACGCGAGAGTTGAATTCGCGCTCGAAGAAGACGAGGAAGTGCTCGAACTTCTTCGCAGCCTTGTCCTTCGTCAGCGCCAGGTTGACACGATAGTAGTCAGGCTTGTGATCGACAAAGTTGACGAGCTATCGATTCTGTAGTCGGTCCTTCGGGGTCATGGAACCGTAAAGGTCAAAACGAATCACCCCGTCAACTTTGTCGATTGGCGAGTACGCTTCATTGTCCTTGCGCGAATGCGCGTTCTCTGTCTGCTTCCCTCGCGCGCAAGAGATGCAAGTCGGCCGCTTGCGGTCCGTAAGCAAGATGCCGGTTGCGGGATCCTTCGCCATCCTCTCTACCGGAACGTACGCGATGTAGTCGAACCTCTGGTGGAATTACAGCAGCAAACCACTGTGTATCTTCATGTTGAGCACCTCCGTCGCTTCGTTTCGCGTCAGGATCGCCATGAGCCCGTCGCTCGGCGCCAGTGAATCGCGAGCGGCCGCGACTGTTTGCACCTACAGCACGTTGTGGTCCATCAACACGTCTAACACGACTTGGCCAATGCTGCGTCTCGCCAGCACTCGCGACTCCTCGTCGTACTCGAAGTGTAATACCTTGCGCTCGAACTTGCCTTACGACATGATGTTTTGCAACGCTCGGGCGTGTTGTACATGTCTTTGAGTGTGACCTTCGGTTGACTTTCTTTTGCGAGCATCGTCAGTCATAAAATGCCGACTCACAGCAGCTTGACGGTCTCGCCGTCTGCCAAGTGTCGTTCTAGATTGTAGTCCCTCGCATCACGCATCAAGGACGCGTCGTTAACGAGGTGGAGGCTGAAACCGCTGTCAAGTATTCTGACGTCCTCCTCGTCGTTGCTGTCTTCGCCGATCGCCACCGTCAGGTCTCGCCTGGTGGCGCGCGAGCCGTTGTGGCCTTGTCTTTCGCCGACATCGAGCGTGATGCTAGCGCTGTCCTTGGCGCTTTTGCATGTCTTTATGTCGCAAGTATTCTTTCTGCGACAGTACCTCATTAAGTGACCGACCTTACCGTATCCGTGGCCGGTGCGCGTCTCCTTGCGCGACGCGGACTCGTCCATGTGCGCGAAGACATCATTGCCGAAGGAGCGTCCCGATCGAGCTTCCATCTAGATCTCTTGAGCGAAGTGCGCAAGCTCTTACCCGTGCACGAGGTAGTCGACGCGGCGCGTCCGGTACCTTGCCATGAGTATCGATGACAGCTCTGGTGAAGCGTAGCGCACATTGTTGTACAGCACTTGCTGCGCTGCGCCACCTGTCGGGCGCTGATCGCTTCCAAGTACAGGCACTGCTCTGGTTAGGACCTCTTGCTCATTTTCCTTGACGTGAAGAGCTTCATCGCTTGAGACGCGGTGATCGTTGTCTCAAATGTGTCGAGCATGTGCTGAATCACGTACTGCAGCGTTGGTAGCACATCCCACTACGTTTTGACCTGCTTGTTGAAGTACCGCTCGGTAGTGCCCGTGAGTTACTGCCCAAGCAAGTCGGTCTTTACGTTCTCGCTACACAGGAAGCTGCAAGCCTCCTGCGCCATGTCAACATGGCGCCAAAATTTCGTGCCCCAGTCGAAGAAGCCGGACCCAAGTCCCACTTACACCTCAATGACATCAAATTTTTAGATTGCCGCCTTGCGCTGCCGCGCGCTCCGGCGTGCGGTACTGCATCGCCATCGCTAATTGCAGCTGATTCAGTGGCGCTTGAGCCGCTGGCATCGCCTGAGGCGGTGACTGTGGCTGGTACGGCGGCATGGAAGCGGGCGGCTGCGTCAACTGGTCAGCACGCTGCTGCGATGCCGGTCTCGCTCGCGTCCGTGGATCGTTGAGCCTAGGTGGTGCCTGTCGCGCCGGTTGCTCGTAAAGATCAGCAAGCTCAAGCTCGCCGCCGTGAAGTAGCTCTGCGAATTCCGTGCTGAGCATCGCGCTGAACAGCTCGCTTTCGGCTGCGCTGCGCATGCGCTCGTCTTCATTGATGCATGCTTGTGACGCTTTCATATCCTGCAGGTTCATATCCATGCCAGGATCATCTCGAGATTCTTTGCCAGTGCGTCTGTCTCCGCGCTCCTTTCGTGAGCTGTGAGAGAGACGACCGCAGACGGCGCGGCTGCGGCCCTTTCTTGGCTCGTTGCCGGTGACCCCTATGCCGCGTTGGTGTCGTCCTTTTCTTCAGTTGTTGGGCTCGTTTTATGTTTATTAGCGATGTAGCTGGACGTAGGACGGTAGTACAGAGCACTGTGGTAAAAGGATTCTGTCAGTTTAATGTGTTATATCTCCACATACATTTTCTCGCGTGGTCCTTCTTGTTCACTCGATTAGCAAATGTTGCTTATCGGTTCGGACAATGTATTCACCTAACAAACACAAAGTCATCAGCCGCATTCACCATCGCCGTCCGGCGCGCTTCCTGCAAGCTCGTACTTACAGCGACAATGCTTTTCAAAAGTCCTTTTTTAGCGCTGCGGACTTGTACCGTCTATCCAACCTGTTGCCTACAAGCTACTGGTACAGTTACTTATCCAGTCAGTGTTCCAACCAAGAAAACACTCGGAAACAGCAGACGATACGTAATTACTATTTAGGCCTTGGTGTCATCGTCCGATAATTGCGCGCTCCAGTATCGTGTCATCATGCTAATACAAGAGCCCATGGCGTGATATAATTTTACATTTTGTAGTTCTTACAAGTAAATCAGGGCGGCTGTCACTATCTCTCAAGTTGAGTCATTGTGTGGTCTACCTGCCTTAAGTATTGAAGACAAATAGTGCTTGAAAAATACTAGAATGATACTGCATATGCTATGTTGCTTTTAACGGACGGTGTCGGAAAGTAATTGTTCAAGAGACACATTGATATGTGTTGTATGCCTTCTATCGTCAGCCGCTTGTGCTCTTTATGTTGTCTACTCTCTATACGTCGTGGTGGGAACGAAGAACAAGAACAAAAAAAAGCTGTGAGTAAAAGAAGTCTGCTGTTGCGATCATTTTCCTCGGGTTGGTCCGATTATGCAAACGGCAGCGCTTTTTTCTAAAGGTATAGCGTGATTTAGCACATTAGAAATGGATGAATGATAGTGTGTTCGTCAAAATTCTTGGCGGGTTGTTCTCACCGTGTCGTACCATTAGCTCTCACAAAATGTTGGTCGCTATATAGTGTCATGATTTGACACGCAATGATGTTTCTCGCGGAAGGTCGTGTGGTATCGACGATGTGGCATAAGTTCACCTACACCGCTATACGATTTGAGATTTACGCGATTATAAAAGTTACTGGCAATGCTATCGCCATAGTAATACATTATTGAAAGAGGTGGAAAAGCGAGGGCTTCGATATTTTTTAGTTGCATTGAAGCTGCACTTTACACTCGCGAAGCATATGATCCCAGAAGAGAACGGAGTAGTTTGACAGCTGACGGTACTGCAATTTTCCACAAAGAGATATACAATAAGGAGCTTTACATTCAATACAACGATAAACGTTCTTGCAGACCGGTGAGCGGTGCAATTCGCTCACCGGTCTGCAAGAACGTTTATCGTTGTATTGAACGTAAAGCTTTCAGCTTTCAGCTACCGGGACTCAAACGCAATGACGCGTTCCCATCCATCAGAATCTGTCTGTAACAGGGCGCTGCCTATGGAAAAGTCAGATGCGTCACAGACGACACTGAAAGATCGATCAGGATCAGTCAAAGCCAAGATTGACGCAAGAAGGAGACTCTCCTTTACTGCATAAAAGCATCATGCTCGGTGCTAGTCCAGCACCATTCCACATCCTTTTTATAGGGACTGGATAATGGCCGAGCCAATCTGCGTAATTCGCACTGTGCTTGTGCAATTATATGGCAAGGCCAATCCACTTCCGTAAACCCTTTTGGATCTTTGGCTTCGGCAAATCAACTATAGCTTTTAACTTAGCGGGATCCTCTCTAAGGCCTCGCTTACCAATAAAGCACCCTAAAAGGGAACCTCTTCTGCACCAACGATGCAATTAGACGCGTTGACGTACAACCTATTCGTGCGCATGCCCTCGAGCACCGCTCGTAAACGGTCAATGTGATTGTACACATCTGACCGACCGTTCATAGCACGACTATGGACAAAGATGGCATTAAAGTGCGTCTGTGAATATCCTCGGTGAGGTCTGAACAATTGTGTCACAAGACGATTGAATGTAGCCGGGGTATTTCATTACCCTTGCGGCATAACAAGCCACTCCCAGAGCATACCGCTTGGAGTGCTGACCGCTGTCAGCGGAATATCGCTTTCTCGCATGAGAAGTTGGTAATAACCATCGACTAAGTCGAGCGCACTGTACATTGTACATCCCACCATATTTTTATAAAAAACATCTTTCCGAGGGATTGGTGTCTGAGCCGGGATCGTGGAAGCATTAGGCTTATTGTAAGCAAAAACAATGCGTCACTTCCCATTGGGCTTTCGAACAAAAAATGTGGGCGTGGATTGAGGAGATTTGCTCTCACGTAACATTCCTGCCGCGTGCTTTGCACGAAAGAAGTCGTCAATGACGTCACACTGTTCCTTCGGTAAAGACCACTGCCGTGTTACGCAGTATATAGTTCCAGGAACCAAGTCAATTGCATGACGTACATCTCTATCGGGAGGTAAGACGGACGTTGGGTCGTGACACACCACGTCCTGAAACTCCTTTACCAAAGGATTTAACGGATCAAGAGGATCCTTTAGGATCGAAGATCCACTTCGGGCATCCAATTTCACCCTTGTGTCCTCAACGACAGACTCGCTCACTAACGAGGATAAATTCAACTTAATATCGGGTCGGATGACCACTAACTCGGATAATTCTCCGGCCTGTAAGGCTTGGCTTAATTCGCCGTCAGATATTTCGGTTAGTTGAACGAGAGTATCCAAGGACGAAAGAGTCTCAAGACTAATATTGCCACCAATCTGGCCAGTCAACCCATTGACAGGTGCATATAGGGTATTATTACTATTATCACTTCGTGACTTCTTAGACGTTGGGCGCTTAACAGTTGTCACCCTACACTGGAATTGTTTCCTAAAGATGCCTTACTCCTCCTAGAGGCCAGGGCAGTCGGGTCCCCGTGATTGCTATTTGTCTTAGCACGCTCTATAAGAGAGCCCATGTCTTAAACGACATCTGGTGAAGTGTTACGTTATTCGAACACTTCGCCCAGTGGATTTACACGTACCACTTCACGTAAAGCATCCGGGCCTAGCTCTGAACACTCTGGCTTCTCGCCATCAATGTCATTACCGACATTCTGTGAGGTGCCACCTCGGCCGCCCTCACTCGGTGAAATTTCACGCGCCACCCCACTCACATCGGAGAAATTATATTCTTGATGTTTCATCCCTAGGCCGACCATGCCTGCAGCATGCAGTGACTAAATATCACAACGAGTATCACTCAACGGAGTATAAATTCCCTCACATACGGTGAAAGAGCTCGGCTTAATATGGATGTCATTGACATTGGAGTTAATTAATTCTGACATGCCAATGTCCAGCATATTGACATCTTCTGTCAGTGGCTCGCGCCAATAGCGCTTTTGTTGCCTAACAAAGGTGGGTTCATGACTCTCCAAAGCTTCGCTAGAAACATTGAGCGTGACGCCTTAGGTCTTAGACCTCCAATCAATCCATGGCTCATGGCGTTCAAGCCAAGCCATACCCAGGATGAGATCATATCTCGAATCCAAATTCGTGACAAGACAGCGTTCAATGCTGTCAAAGTCCAAAAACTTCACACCTAAGTTCAACGGAACTTTTGGCACCGTGACGCGACTACCCGTCGCTAAACGAACGGTGGTTGAATCACCCTCATGCGCTTTGAGCGCTTCAGCATATCGCTGACTTACCTCAAGGGAACGACGTCGAGCATAATTGCATGATGCTCCGGAGTCGATCAAGATCGACCAATGCTTCTCAAAGCCTTTAACCTTCACCTCGGCGACATACAAGATAGGCTTGAATCCATGCTCTGTGCTGGTGGGCACATAGTTCGGTAAGGCTAAGCCCTATTTTACTCTACCTCGGAGAGAAGCAACAGAACTCAGTTCTACCCCAGTAGGACGCCCCGCGCCTACTGGGTGTCGACGTATCCCCGTGCCATACCAAATTTATGGTTGAGGCTGGGGTTTCGACCCGTAGGAGTCGGTCGTTGATTACGCAAAGGACAAGTGGGACGCAAGTGTTTAATGCTTCCGCACATGTAACAGCCTCTCATCTCCTGTCGTTGCTCGGCAACATGAAGCTCAGCTTCACCTTCATCTTCAGCATTGCTGAGATCCATCGGTTCGGGCTTACAGTAAGCTGAGCTTTTTGCTGAGGTTGCCCTCGCATAGCTTGGATTGTACCCATTCCAACCAAGTCTGGCTGACTTAAGGTTGTGCTCAGCATTCTGAGCGATGCTCACAGCCTCCTCAAAAGTCGAGGGACGGACTCGAAAGACCTCGGTCCTGGCAATGCCAGTGCGAAGACCTTCCATGACGACTGTCACGTAGACGGTCTCAGGGAGAGGGTCGGACTGCATGGCAGCCATCAGAGTTCTCAACTCCTGGACATAGTCCGTTAACTCGTTCTTACCCTGACGGGTAGACACGAAGCGTGAGCGCACGCGATATGCCTGGATAGGCGGCGAGAAAACTCGCAAAAGGTCCAACTTGAGCGAATCCCACGTGGGAAACGCCAAGTTGACCGACGTGCCACACGTCAACGCCCACTCTCTCGCTCTTCCATCGATCTTTGAGATGGCCAGCGAGACCCGCTGGTTCTCAAGTGAGATGATACCAGAGTTCATGGCCATCTCAATCTCACGGATCCAGAGGGTAAGGTTTTCCCCCTCCTTCCCGGAGTAACATTTAACGTCCACCCGAAGGGGACGAGGCTTAGCCTCTTCTGGTGGCATAGCCACATAGCGTGTCGGCATAGCCGACGCTACTTGGTTTTGAACCTGGCCCAACAGGCCCGTTTTGTACTGCATGAAGGTCTCGACTCGTGCGTTGAGCACATCGGGACATTGTGCAGCTAGATACTCCACATACTCAGGGCCTACGGCCGCGGTCAGCTAATCAAGCGCGACCTTTTGGGCCTCAGAGAGGGGTGTGGATTGCTCCATCCTCACAGAGGATCAGTCGTAACCGACTCAGGCGTAGATTAACTACTAAAGCTACCAAGTGTAGCGGAGCTACACAGCTCCTTAAGTCAGAGGAAGACTTAACGCTCAATGAGCAGCTTTGGTTCTACAAACCCGACTCAAAGAGTCAACAGCTCTACGAGCAACTTTGGTTCTAAGAACCCGACTCAGAGAGTCAACAAGCTCAGAGAGCTTACGGTCCCTGTTCCAGGGGGACCAAACGATCCAAAGAATCACAGCACAAAGTGCTCACGAGCAGCTACCTTTACAGGCGTTGCTTGCTCTTTCGATCAAGACGCCTCGTAAGGCACGTGTCTTATGTTGAACAAAATGGGAACTGAATTTTATTTCTTCTTTTAGCCTAAAAGAACACCGTAGAACAAAGTAAATAACCTACTCACTTATGTCCTAAATAAAAACAATTAAAAGATCTCGTAATCAATGGTTGATAGACATCAGTCTTCAACAATTGATACTTGTGTTCTAATATTACTTTAAAGGGGATTCCATTCCTTGTGTGTACCACACCTATTGTCGACTACCAGTCGACGTGTAAACCCGTTACAGCACGCACCTAGCCCGCGCTATCGATGTAGAAATGTAAGCATAGATTAAACGTCACGTAAGCTTGATTTCCTGGTATATAATGAGTCTAACACAGCGTTGGCACGTAATATTCTATTCGGAACTGAGCATATTATAACCTTTACAAACTGATGCATAGTAGGAGCAGCGGCAAACTAGTACGACTGAAGGGGTGGTATTACATAGGTAATAACCAAACAAAGAAGCCCCAGATTGCGTGTCAACAGTAAGCGTCACTTAATATTTTCGATAAAGGTAAGGTATCATTATATAGTATTCGTCTTATAATCCTTTGACAACTACTTCACCAGAGATGATGGAATGTGACCGTTTTCTGTATAAAATAGATGTTTATGGTCATGGGTGGTAATAGAGTTGAATGATATGCAGTGAACATATGTATGCATGTTGCTACGGGTAAGTCACTTGTACTGCGTGTAACGGGCACCGATGACTACGTACTAATCAACCAGTATGAAGCTAACCTTTCACTGACTACAATGATATTCAGTGCCTTACTAAGTGTAGAACTACACAGAGGAAGATAGAGCGATTAAGACAAAAAGTCAAGTCGTGGTAAAAGTAAAACTGTCGTTTAATACAATAAAGTCCAATATCTCTCATTTTTCTTGTTCGTCCTAACTTGATTATATTAATCGAACGAAACGTATGATGACGTCTACTCACCACCCATTGAGCGCGTCTAGCAGAAAATGATGAGTTAATATCTTCTTAATATTAACCAATGAGTAGACCCTTCGGTCAATTCAACAATATCACTATGCTCATCGATATTGTCAAAAGAATATTCAACGTAGTATACTTTGTTGTCAATTATCCTTATTGGAAATGTCATGAAACGGGCTATCCCGTTACATCCCCCCTTAACTGATAGTCACCGTGTGACAATCGAACCTTGGTGGCCACCCGTTGGTATTAACAGAACGGGGAACACTTGTTGGTCGGACCCATTCATTCTTACTTTGCCTCGCCTAGTTGACATGTCTATGCGGGGAGACTCAAAGATGAAACAGTCTTCTACTGCGCCATCCTCTGCAGCTGAAGATTCGTTAACTGCTACTCGTTCTCTGCTTGCATCTCCTGTCGCTGCAGGAGCACGTGGTGTCACACTTCGTGCACACGATGACTCCGAGTTATGGGTCAGCTACTCTGGCGAGTTAGATGTGTCTGACTCGGGAAAGGCTCCAGAGGCATTGAAAAACCTACGGTGCCTCTTCCTTTAACTAAGGACCTGCCGAACAGACGGGCTCGCGACTTGCGTCACGGTCTGATCGGCAGTGATGGTGAGTCCGGTGATGAGTACTATTACTCATCACCACGATCAACTCGTACGTCTTTGCACGAGAGCGTTGACGATGGAGCAAGCCGTCTTCACACTGAAGCCCGTGGTACCGACGAAGTTACCACGTTAAAACGTGATGAACAGAAACCTTGGCGTTTGCCAGAGCAGCTCATCAATAGCTAGTCTCACGAGACAAGCCAACATCATAGAATTGCATTATTCGATGCAACCGAGCTTCATAGCTTGTCCAGTAGCGCGAGCAGCTTTCGCGCTGAAGAATACTTCAATCTCGATGCCTTTCTTATACATAGATGGCACAATGGTAATTTAAAGCGTGACAAGCACTCGCTTTTGGCAGCGTGGAACGCGTTCGTCCAAAACGTCAAGAATTTTGAACGTAAAGTGTGGCTTCAAATAGTTGATGCATTACACATCAAGTTCGAGAAGCGAACAGCAACCGGTTCAAGATACCGATTGAATCGATTGTCGCGTGAGGCAGGAATTCCTTGCCTCATATAGGGTGACCATTGTGCGATTTGCTTGTACAACTCGCAACGCGCTAAACGGGAAGTCTTTTTCCAAAGTTCGTCCTGTGGAAGGTCACACATCTCACCTGAGATGCGTGACGCGATTGCAAACATGCAATCCGTATACAAGCGCCAAAAGCGCGTGTTTATCGATGATACCAACGACCAATCGGTTGAGTCTCGTCATACAGTCGGACGAGACCCTCAACATCAGCTATTAGCTGGGACCGAGGCTCCCAGCTGTCTAACGAAGGTGGATACTCCCGCCAGCGAACAAAACAACTTGTCCTCTCCCTGTTCTTCACGCGTTGGCCAAAAATACGCCCCACGTGAAAGCGTCGACCACCGTGAGAATCCTCCAGTAGTTCCGGCGGTAATGGAAAGATAATGTCTGGCCGACCAGCGGGTCTAAGGGAGATTGTCGATCGTCACGAAAAATAACTGATTGAGTTGAGGGACGACGTGGAGCACGAATACAGTCGACGGCATGTCTTGCTGACGACCGTGCGACGTTCCTCTATCGATCAGGAGAAATACCGATCGGAATTCGCATTTGCTCGGCTTGAGAACGAACGCGGTACTCGTCACTTGCGGAACGAGCTAAAGGCAGATCGCCGCGAGAGAGCATCGATGATGGACCAACTTGAGAGTTTGGTCCGTGATAACAAGAATATGTTGGGGATTTTTGAGTGGGCCGGATGTTTTTGGCCTCGGAAGAGGCCTCGTACGGATAGTACGGGCGGAGACGACCAACATAAGACGTAGGGTGCCTGCGCATACTTCGAGGCAGCTTTATTGTGTATGCATTGCCTTTGCAGTGCAATACACAAAGGGACCGATGTATTTCGGTAGCAGTTTACTACTGCCGACATTAGTGACTGCATGTCCAGGTAAGTTTACCGTAGACAGTAGTACTAGGTCTTTAACCTTAAATGAAAGAACATTTTCTCTTCCATTCTTGTCTGCGTTCCGTTTCTGGCGGCGAACCGCATTTGCGATGGAGTTCTGAACGAAACGGACTACCGCTTCTCGAGTCAGCAGGAAGTTCTCTACTGACTCTTTGTTTTGTGTGGCAGTGCGCTTCGTGCGCACTGCTAAGAGATTCTTCCCTTCTTCAGCGACGGGGTCGATTTCCTCGCTGGCATAATCGTTGACGATGCTAAATATTCCATAATCGTCATAACGTTCTGATGTAGTAGCAGCGTCAATGCTACCGTTAAAGTCAGTTGCGTCAATGTCGACAGTATCGACATCGGCGTCAAACGTATCGGCGTCAGCGATGACACGTCATTAGCAAGATCTTAAACGCTTTTTGCCCGAGCAAGTCCCTTCCCCTTTAAAACCAGAGTCACTCTGTATCAAGGCGGAATTACGTGACATAGTCTACTCATGTAAAACGGTGTATGCGTCGTGGAAGCATGCACGGAGTTGTTGATGACAAACTCGAACATCGGCAAAAACTCACTCCAACTCGAAAAATGGGGAAGTATCCTCGAAGTATTTATTGGTGGACACGATTTGCATGTTCGGCCTGACGGGATGATCAGAGGTTGACATCTTAAACCGTGTTTCCGATGTGCGGAACACGGATTTTCAAAAATCCGCCGCGACCGAGGGTCACGGTCGAACACGAGTTCACGGGGTAATCCGTGGAGTCGAACCACTGTGTCGATGAACCAACGCGCACATCCGTGTGCAGTGATCACCCAAGGGACCGCAGCAAGATGCAATATCGTGCTAAAACGATCCACAAACATAAGATTACCATTATTCTTTTGATTGTCTTCGGAGAACTTGAAGACAAATTCCATGAAATCTGATTCCACGCACTTTTCTAAAACCGGCAGACGTTTTAATGGTGCACGAGGATAAAGGACTAAGCTTCACCCGCTGACAGGCCTCGCACGAACAAATGTACTTGCGCGCAATCGGATACTGGCGTGGACAGTAAAAGTCACGTCTTACCGTAACTAAAGTCTTATATATACCACGATGCCCGTCTTATGGCGCATCGAGACATTCGAACATGATTCGTAATCGCAATTCATCATGATCGGGAACGAAGACACGAGGATTATCGTCGGCAACTGCTTTGTAGTACAGTAGACCATTTCGAGTCGTATACAAATCCAACGAGGTACGGTATTGAGCCGGCAAAACTGACAAGGATTTCCGGGATGGAATCGCTAGATGACCTATCAAACGGAGAAGATTAGTATATCCTGCGTATGCCTACCGCACTTCGTCGAGTAAAGGCGGTGACGGCACACTGACGGATAGCGTCGCAACAATGGGCAAAGCCTTACTGTCAAAGAGCGCAGTCGGCTCGAAAGCGCATCAGCGACGACGTTAAGTCGTCCTGGTTTATACTTCACGGAGAAGTTGTACTCCGCGAAGAACGACAGCCACCTCGCCATTTTTGCGAGAGATGGAGACTTTTACGGCCGTACGTCACTACGAATTGTCCGTATAGACAACAAACGGTCTATCTCTCAAGAGATGGACGCGAAACTTAGCCGAGCGTACTTCATGGCAACGAGTTCTTTATTATGCACTGGATAATTGCGTTCAGCTAGTTTCAGCTGAAGCGACTTAAAGCAGAGGACGTACTCTACGCCGTCTGTGTCGTACTGCTTCAACGCACGGCCGATTACAAAATCGCTGGAGTCAAAGACCACATGTAATGGTCTGTCGTAATCGGCTATAGTCAAAAGGGGCGACTGTATCAAGCTTCTCTTGATACTTTAAAGGAATGCTGACAGTAAATATTCCATGACCCCTTTGCATTTTTCTTGAGCAAGCAAATAAAAAAGATGAACATACATCTCGGCGTAGTTGCGTGGGTTCTTCTGCAAGTACTACGCTAAGCCAAGGAACTTACGAAGTCTCTTGACAATGGCTGGCACGGGCCAGTCGGTAATTGCCTTGATCTTTTCGAGATCAGGGCGTATGCCGCGCTTACCCACAAATCACCCATAAACTGGTATTTCGCTAGCCGAGAATATACAATACTTGAGTATGGCGTACTACTCATTATTACGCATCAGTTGAAGGACTTGACGAACGTGAGTTCTTTGAACTTCCTCGTCCGTCTTTCCGTCCATATCCCGAATATGGACGAACACATCGTCGAAGTAACTCGGTGCGAAGTCTCGCACCGGTCTCAACAGATTTGTAACACATCTGTTGAATGTTAGAGGGGTGTTACTCAGTCCCTGTGGCATCACTAGTGACTCCCACAGCATACCGCAGGGGGCGCTCATCCATATGTACGGGATGTCTCGTCCCCGCGTGAAAATCTGATGAAAGCCATCCATCAGATCCATGGACGAAAAGATGGTACTCTTTGACATACTATCTATGATTACGTCCTTCATCGGTATCGGCGTCTGTGTCGGTACCGTTGCATCATTCAACTTAATGGATGCATGCACAATCCGCCATCTACTTGTGGGCTTTCGCACACAGAAGGTCGGAGAGCTGTGAGGGGATGTTGATTCTCGCACATGGCCCGCTGCTAAGTGATCGGAAAAGATCATGACGACCGCTAGTACTTGTTCACGAGGCAGTATCCACTGCTTAATGACACAGTACATTTAGCCCTGTTTGAGCTCGATCTTGTGTCGAGTACCTTTGTCTGTAGGCAACTCGAAAGGCACGGATATAGGTAATACGTCTTAAAATTTGACCAAATTCATGTACAGAGGATTTGCCTGAAGTGATTCCCAGGATTGAGGCGAGTATCTTATAATCATTTTCATCTCATCGATGACACTTTCGTCCATCGATTTAATGCTGAGAACCTGTTTGGTCTCAGTAACTACCATTGAAGATCGAATATCGATGGCGTACTCGTCCTCCGCGACGATTACACAGATCTGATTGACTTAGCCACTATGCAGATCACGCAAGAACCATTTCAGTTCTAGTGTTGACAATTGAGTTATCTCCGAATTTAAATTCGAAGACACAATCAGATCGAGCGTGTAAGCGCCTACGCTGATCCTTCATTTGTTAAGACATTTAATGTCTCGATTACTTCTTGGAAAGTCACATCCACAGGATTTATGAGAGCTTTCTCCACAATGTAATGATCATCTACACTTTGTTCTTGTACAGTCGCACTAAAGACCGTATCTCAAGTGAGGCCATCGCACTCACTTGCAGTACACCCACGTGAATGTGAGCGTTCCAATACATTCTTCAGTAGGCCATCTGAAGAACAAGTGGCAGGCATCGTTACTGAGCGATGTTGCCAGCTCACCCTTGGTTCGTATCTCCTGAGCCAAGGTAGTCCTACGATTTCATCAAACTTGTCATCCAGGTCGAGTACGATGAAATCGTCATCGTACTGTTCATTTTTCGACGTGAATTGAATTCCGACTACACACGTTTCTTCACAGCGATCTATGCGCCTGTCGCTAGACGCACCGTCATTCTCGTCGAAGGAATCTGCCGCTCCACGAAGTTGATTCTTCCATCCTCTAGTGACTGGCGACGAACGAAATTTTTCGAATCCCCACAGTCAACTAGGGCGCAAAGTGTCAAGTCATTTGTCGCTTTCAATATCAAGGTGATGAGGGACACCTCACCACCAGTTGTAGAGACATGCAGAGATGGTGTGTAGGAAGCAACCTTCGTCAAGAGCTTTGTAAATTCTCTAGATGTTGTTGGATCAGTAGGGTTCTCCGCCGCTACTGGCCCGAACATTTTTGATGTTCCGCCTCGCTGTTGCGGCTTTGCAACAACATCGGACCCTCGTCGCCCAGTTCTTCTGACTGATGAACGGTTACTGCGCTCAGCACCGCAAGGTCCTGAGCGAAGAATACTGTATCCATATGTGTAGTGTCCCATTTTAACAGCGATGACATCTCATCTATCGCTTGTCGTTTGAAGGGCGAGGTTTCTCGCCCTTGACGTTACAGAGGTCCATAGGCTCTGAACCTTCGACCGCCGGTCGTCTCTGTGGACGATAGGGAGTTAGCGTAGTGTGAGCCTGTATCACACACAATAAAGTCTTCCCGCTCCTTAGCGTAGATTGCTTTGGAGAGCATCTTTAGCTCCTTGGGAAACAGGTGGTAGCTGACGGGGCCATCTGAAAGACCTTGAATCAATATTGTGATCTTCACAAAGTCAATCACAGGTTTCACTACCATGCAATTTGCAAGGTAGCATACATGCTGAGCGTAAAATTTAACCTTACGCTTACCCTGCTTGATCTCGAGGAGTTCAGATGGAGTACTGAAATATGCCCCTAGTGGCTCAAACGTCTCACTGAGCAAGGACTTGTAGGTGTCTAACTACTTAAACACGCTCGGGTCGCTTAACTCGATATTCAGGGCCCAATTTCTGGCGCCCCCTGCCAAGCACGACTGAGCAAATGTAACTTGCATTCTCTCATCGTCGATGCGATATGTCTCGATGGCACCGTCGACTTCGACGAATCATTTTAACTGAGAGCCGTTATCAACTCCGTGATTACTTGGAGATCTCTAGCTTTAGAGAATCCTGCCGACGCCAACGAGTCATCGATGCGGGCTGAGACTGATGCTGTCTCAGTTCTTCAGTCCGCTGGTGATCCTGTTGTCTCAAAAAGGTCACCTGCGCTCGCGACTCAACAAGTTATCGTTGCAAGAACTTGCTGATGACGGCATGCTGCTGGTCTCTATCCCTTATGAATAGCATGGCCCAGATAGCATCTTCGCCAACGGTCAAACTTATTCGTTCAATCGTACTCCATTTGACATCGCTCAAATGAGAGTAGCTTACACGGTTTCTGTGAAAAATGTCGCTTTCGACTTCGTCCAACGTGTTCACGTTGGCCGATGCGATTGTGGTCCTTGGACGGACAACAAAGTGCTACCAGGTGTAACGGGGCACCGGCGACTACGTACTGGACTACCAGTACGGAATTAACCTTTCACTGACAACAGTGAAGTCCAGAGCCCAGCTAGGTGCAAATACTTACACAGACGAAGGTTACGACTAAGGTAAAGACTATAGTCGCAGTAAAAGTAAAACTGTTATTAATACAACTAAGTCCTATAAATATTGTTTCTCTTGATCTTTCTGACTTGATTATATTAATCGAACTAAACGTATGATGACGTCAACTCACCACCCATTGCGCGCGTCTAGCAGCGATTGGCGGATTATAATCATCTCAATATCAATTAATGAGTAGCCCATTCGGTCATCTCTACAATAACACAATGATTATTGATATTGTTAAAAGAATATTCAACGTAATATACTTTGTTGTCCTTTTATCCTATATGATAGTGTCATGTAACGGGATATTCCGTTACACTTCGATTTATAACGTGACCTACACTGATAACGGTAATACCAAATGACTCGACTTTCCGCATACACTTACGTGGAGAGGAAGCAAGTAATACTTGTTAGAAGTGAAGCCTTGTTGGCTGCACTTTTGCAAAGGATGTACGCAATAGAAATATATTGTACTTAGCAACAACTCTCGTTCGTAAGACCTACAGACTGTTATATATCAGCGCTGTAAATTGACCTGGCCAAGTTGTTTTTGACGTACGCCCAGCGCGCCCAATACCTTAAGCTGGACCCACATGTCGTTCGTGTATCATCTCCCTATCGTCTACTGATGGCATGATGCAGCGACCGTCCCTCCTTGTTCTATCCGTCATCTTTCACCTCTTAGACTAATGGTCAAGCATGTCACTGATTCTTCAATCAGGCGAGGTTGCTAAGCATCGACAACTGGCCTTCCAATCAGACCTCGAGCCTTCGAAGGCCTGTCAAAAAATATCTTCAATCAAAAATAGAAACACGTTGTATAATGTAAGATAAGAACTATTTTGATCTATTTCATCGTTGTCTGATTGGTCGCGTTTAGTATGTCTTCACTGTATTGCAATACACAATAAATTGTAACTATCTAATAGCCACTCATTGCGTGCGTCTAGGATTGATCGGCGCATTGTTGGTTGTTATGGTGGTATAGACTGACCTTTTCACAGGAAATATTAGGTACCACATTTTAAAGTGCTAAATCAAAATACTTCTCGATTTGCTTTCACTCGTATATTTTCACTTTCACGGGTCAATCAAATAAGCCAGGGTAACCCATTAATCAGGATGTGGATAGGAAGGCGTGCTTTTGCATTCGTTGACAATCCGTAATTTTCTGGTTTATGATGGGCCTTATCGAGCGAAAACTTGTTCAAAAATGTAGTTGACAAACTATCCTGATTCTAAATCTCGTGGCACCGCATTTCGGATGCACAATAAAAAGCCTTGCATTATTTGAAGAAAAACCTCTATAGGTGTATATAAAGCTAAATCACACGTCCAAACAAAACAGATACCGATTGGTATAGTCAAGCTCACCAAATCAGTACTAAATTAAGGTCATCGTCGACCACATTCACACAAAGAGCCCAAGACGAACTCATCTGGTCAAGACATCCGTACATCTCGAAAGTGGTTATATATGTGGTCTGGATACCTTGAGAGCGCAAAAGGGAGCAGTTAAACGTATAAAGCACCACGAACAACTTTTGGTGGCAGAGGACGCTTCATTGTGTTTTGTAATATTGTATACTACGTTGACAGTCTTGATTTACAAAACAAAAGCGATTCTAATATATGAGTGAGCGAAGCACATGCATTTTCCCAGTTTTAAACGCATGATTTCCAATTGTCTCAGTAATTATGTCGGCTTCAACTAGTGTCGTTTGCAGGTTATTTTGATTGCGTATAAATGCAAGATCTAAGACAAAACGACACTATATAAGGTCACCTTAGGCACTATTTTGTTTATATTTATTTGAGGCCACGCGGTATTTGACAGAAAATCGGCAGCTACGCAATAATAGTTATAGGTTCATTGTCAATACGTTTTACTGCTCTCGAATATGTCCTGAAGTGGTTGTCATATGTAGCCACTTGTTTATTTGCGAGGTGTTCTCAACTGCTGAATGGGCTTGTGTTATAAATTAAAATTCGAAGTAGTATAAACTGACAATTTCTTTGTAGGTCTCTTTTATTCCAAAATAATTCATTTGGATGAGGTAAAAACGTTCTTTCGCGCAACGATGGCAGATCAAAAAAATTATGTGTCATCGCTAAATTAAGACCAGCGCACTTACGAAAAACCTAGTCACTTAAATTGTATGTCATACCATAATTAATGACAATAAGGGTCGTGCGATTTTCGAATGTCAATCAATGCACTAAAACAATTTTGGAAGTGCAAGATACACTGAATAATAATATTAAGCTTTATATTATGCTAGGGGATACAGTGATATTAAGAAGGTCATGTACGTATTATGCCTTTCGACACGTTATGTATAGATAGGAGTATGTACATGTTAAATCATAGATTATATTGCTGATATTGAAACCCTGAATGAGTCTTCAGAGCGTCGAAAACTCGAAATCTGCATGAGATTGTGATCTACTTTGCTGTTTGATATTTTAGCAGTTATATAAAAGTATGTATCTGCAGGGGATGCTTCACCTTTGTAGGCGCTTCTACGCGAAGTGAAAAGAAGAGGACCGTAACTTATAAATGGAGTTATGGGAAACTCATTATTTGCAACTGCATTACTTGATCTCTAGGAGGATCGCGCACTTAAAAAAAGCATGAGTAAGTTAACGAGAGTTAATAAAGCGAAAATGGACGGACAGCCATAAGCGATAGCAAAGAAAATAGATACGCACGAAGGTCGAGATGAACGGCTATCTTTAGGAGTGTAAAAATCGTTAGGTCTCCTAATATTCAAGGTGTGGATGGAGAATTTACGTGCTTACGCTAGGGTTAAGTCCTCGCAAGAAAATGAGCGAGGTCTAGCAGCCAGAAGGATTCTCGGCTAGAGAGATGCGCATAATGACAATAAGAATTGCGAGCTTGTACAAATCAAACAGTGTTTATTGTTTACTGGACACAAATTGAGCAGTCGATGAAGTGCTTGCAGCAGCGGGAAAGTATGTACAAATTGTTATGAGAATAGTGATATAATATGCCAAGCTTATACAAACAATACAAGCACGGTGAAGTCGGCTGGTCATTTATCATCTGTGTGTTGATGATGCCATTCTTTATGAGATCGTTTATCAATTAACGCGTGGTATGCTGCGTTGATTACAAAGTGAAGTCTAATTTGCACTTGATAAGGAACTGAAGGTTGCCACGACGGCGAGCTGCACCATTTTAGGAATCGTCTGGACATTTATATATTATCTTATACAAAAACCCTTTAAATGAATGAACAACTATAAATCAATTGCATTATGTCCTTTGCGAATGGCGGTACAAACGTCGACAGCAATTTAAAATGCGCTCAACCGTTTGATGATTAACTTTCAATCTCCAATATAAAGAATTTTTATTGTTAAGGCAGTCTTGAAAGATTTGATTTGATTTCGATCCTGTGTGAATTAACGACAGGCTTGCTATTATAACTCTATTACTCGATACGTTGTCATCTTTGTTATATTAAAAGTCAGTGTTATTGAGACGATTTTCATAGGTACCTGTAGTCGAAAAAAAGACTCGATAAAAAATGCTTTCTATGGCTACATAGAAATAAATTATAGTGATGAGTATCTTCGTGACAAAGGGAAGCATTTGTTCCGCAGCGTCATCAAGTTTTTATTGTCTAATATATATTGGCGCTAAAATACAGCCATCTCAACGAGATAAATTTGTTCAATTCTCTAAATTTAGATTATTTATTCTTCTATACACATCGCGACTTCATCTTAGCGTCTTCTTTCTTGTAATAAAATCTTATTTGGTACATACAAGATTGCGTTTGTTTGTCCATCATCAACAGATTTTGACTGCATATTTGACAACCCACATACGTGATGTAAACAGAGTTTCTCATGCATCGTTTCATAACGTTATGTTGCCTTAAATGCAGTAGAATTGCGCGACACTTTGTAATATTGTGGTATAGTATTGATTCAGATCCGTAGCTATAAAGTTCAGCGTAACAACACAACGATTGCGGAGCCAGTCGGCACAGCTGGACTTATAAGTCGGGTCAATATCCTTCGCGATTCGCCCCTTCGGGTTCAGTCGTGGCCCTAGCCTAGCAGAGTACCTCCAACCCCTTACAATCCTTTCCAGAAGACTGCCTGATCTCAGCAGCTTCCGTTCCTGTAATCCTGTGACCTACTACCAATGGGTAGACGTCGGCAGTTTCACGCATTTACAGGTCACTGGGCGCAGTGTACGCCCGAATAGAAGACTTCAGGTGTCCTTGATTGTAGGCCCACCGGCTCGTCGATCGAAGCGTCTTTGGACAGTGCCTTCTATTGGGTCACAGGCTCTCAATTCGCCAGTCTTAAAGCGGTACCGTCGATTGGGTCACCGGCTCGCCGTGCGACGAGACTGATATTTTGCAAAAATCGAGTAATGTACACTCCGAGCCTACTTGACTCTTGGCACTTTCGATCGAGACCTCTACACTCTATGCTCCTCGAGGCTCGACAGCAGGCATTATCTAATTCACGCAGGGACTTAAATATAAAGCTTACACGTGGGTTAAGCTCGGCAAATTTTGGTATGTATTAGTTTTTCTCTCTTTATGATTGCAAACGGACCGTGGAATGGTGCCCTTCATCCTTCAGACGTCCTATAATTGTATCTAATGGGATGGACAAATCATCATCTTGCTCCCTCGTCGCGGCTTGGATCGTCGAGTCTTACCTCGGCGCGTATTCTCACGTCGAGTATTCCCTCGTCTGTTCTTGGCTCGTAAAGCTTTGATTATCCGACTTTGATGTGCTCCGGGCGCTCTAGTCGGGGTCGCCACTCTTATAGATTAAGTCGATAGTAGGTAAACCACGTTCATAAATTTTATACACCACAAGATTCACAAGCGTCAATTCTATGGTGGCAATGCCTGTGATCGCTGAACGAATTCAAATGAGTATTACATGTACTTGGCAGTAAGCAGTAAGCACATAATTGCAATTAAGTAATGCATCGACGTAGTTACATTAGGACACGAGATTTTATCGACTTTACAAACAGATTAAGTGCATACAGAAAGCTCTTCATAATCGTCGGATGAACTTTGGATCGAACAAAAAAATTGTACTGAATGTGATGACTTTGTTTTTTTTACTAAAAATGCTTATGCTCAATTATGTATGGCCATAAATGTGTAAATTGCTTTTAAACGCTCATTTTGCTTCCGCACCAACTCTTCAAAATACGTGTATCTGATGGCGAGAAGTAACTGTCAAATCTGCTAACTAGCCTTATGGCATTTTTTATTTTCCGAGATTAATGATTTTTATGGTAAAAGTGCGACAGACGCTGATACGGATAATGTTTGTCTTGCATATGATAGCCGATTGTCCATCCGTTAAATACGGCAAATGTGCTACTACTAGGACCATAAACATCGGTCGATGAATATCTCGTAGTCGTATTTAGATATACCATTGTATTGCTCGACTTCTGCGTGCGATTCCATATCATAGGCATTGGCAAAAACTTTTATATCTTTGCCAGGTGCACAGATGTGTAGCTGGAATCTTAATGGAAACATGGTGACTTTATTATTTGACATTGACTTTAAAAGTGGTTGTAGTGTATATAATATCATAAGATGCGATTCTGTTATGTTTATTGTATGCTGTAAGGTTTAAGATGTATTTCTTATGAGCGTGATAACAATACGGATCTGCAGATTGATGTGTAAATACTTTTTATTAGAAAAATAGACTAATAATCACTGCCGGATGCGCGCGACGGGTGGTGTATATGTAGCAAAATTACGACTATGTAAGCTGAGATACTTTCAGGAGGCTCAACGGTTTCGTATATAAATCATTTTGACCTACTTTCAGGTTAGTTATAAATATTATTTTGACTTATAATGTATGTTACAAAAATATTTCAATCTCCATACATTAAAATACCGTTTCGGTATAAGGCAAGAACGCTTACTGTGCTATCCCTGGGTATTCTGTATGATATTGGTACGTACTTTTGATTCCCGTTACACCTGTTGGTGCATTGTAGTCCATCCAACGACCACGTACATTTCATCCAACAAATCTATGTCAGATGATGATTAAAATTTCTGATGCGCCACGGTATGTTTTTTTTCTCTGTTCAAGCTATAAATGATATGACGCCGAGGTGCGTATGAGTTTATCTATCGTCAGACCTGCCGTCGTCTTCATTGTGTCTACTTTTAAAAAACAGGCGACATCGCGCGATCGCCAGATTCAATGAGTTTAAAACTTGTTACAGGACAGGATATGGTCATAAATATATTTTCTCGGTTTGAAACCAAGAAATATAATGTAAGAACAGGATGATCGATGTACTAAGATCTTATAAAAACCAGCACATTTAACTCACTCTTTAGTCGAGACGATGCTCTCATTCCGATCAAAGGGCTCGTTTATTTACAATTCGAAGAACAGAAACGTTGAGTAAGACTATCGTCTAATTAATTTATTCAATTAGACAGCTTCCCATAGTAATTAATATATAAGACGCATCGTCCACTAAACATTAGCAGGAATTGACCCGACTTAAGCATTTGGGGTTAAGGCTCAATAATTAGATTGTAAAGGTTCCTTACTGATCTTTAACTCTATAGATCAGTAATACCTTTCAGTTGCCTCGCGCTAAATTCATTGTTCGATAAATCTTATGAAATTTAGGCAGTATAATGGTAGTATATACGATCAAGCTTAATACACACGATACCATACCTGAAATATTGAAATTAATTCTATTGATGATACCCCAATACTACTTATAAAAACGTGTTGCAAAGGTCTCGATAATACTGACCCAAATATCGTGACCTACATGCAATGGACAAAGAAGTATCAGCAGCAATAAAGGAGGCCGAAAGTTCATTCCTAATTCCAAATATTCTTCATGTTAAGCATGAGCCCTTATCTGTAGAATACGTTTGATAAGTGGTATGCGATCAATACCGAATTCAAAAAGCTACTCAAAAAGTGTCGAGAACCAGTAACATGTTTGGCCCTTCTTAGCCATCGTCCATTGTACAACATTTTATTGTGGCAACGGTCTGAACTTGCTGCTAAGCAAAAATTATGTAGCTCAGAGTCGAATTGGCAAATTTTTGTCAGAATGGGTAATTTCTCTTGGAGAGTATGTTTTATAAATACAGCAGGCTTTTAAACAAAGTTTCCGTTCAACGCAAGGTCGAAGTGCGTTGCAACGCCTTGTTCAAACCCGTATTTTTACCACAAAATTAGAGAGGCAAAACGCATGTCTATTTACTGTGTTGTTGACTGCGGGAAGCTGAAACATTAAAATCAATTAACGCTAATCGATCAGGTGCTGTAAAAATAAGTAAGCTGAGTGCAAAGCATTTCTACTGAGAATTTCGGCGCGTTCATTGAAAACACGCATTTGTAGCAGTAAAGATAAAGTGGATGAAAATTGACGAAAGTTTAAAGTGCATGGTACGATACCGACTATAAGTACGGTACAGAAAAATTAAATGTGATTCATGTTATCTCATGGCTCAGATGCTACGAATTATTGATCTGATAAATGCATTGATCCGTAAAGATACGTAATTATTCTTTAACAAATGTTCATTCTCAATTTACTTTTCGTAATCACAGGTGTGTAGATGCTCATCGATAAATCTTAAAATTGTTTGGCGTGCTTAAAATATATATATAAATTGAACGAGAAGTTCATGTTAGCCACTACTCAATGGATCAAGACACCTGCGACCGCGTTGGAATTGGATAAGCACCAAAAATGTACCACTTTAACTGATCATATGTAGCCGAAGGCGGATGCTCATCGATTTAATAGCATTTAAAATCGTGATCTGCTGCGCAGAAGAAGCAACGAATATTATGACGACGCAAGAGCCGCCCACAGAAGACAATACTGTAGTATATCTGTACCTAAAAGGTACGAAAAAAGCGTAAAAGAAAAAAACGTCACAAAATTCTGGTTTTGAATATGTTAAAAAAATGGGATTTGTTTCTTTTATATCCCCGGGAAAGCGTAGGTGCTATTAAAAGAAAAATATTAATGTCTCTGATCTTTTCGCTGGAGAAACCCATAATAAAAAAACTCAAAAGGACAATATTACTGTGTTAACTGCGTAAAGGACATTTCAAATAGATATCTAATTCGCATTAGGGGACCAGTACATTATTATCATATGGTCAGCACTGAAGTTGGCTGAGAGATAACCGATTTTCACTATTTTACATAAAGTAGCTATTGTTACAAAAAGGCTTGAGTCAATAATAAACAATATAAAATGTATTTTGTTGACGGATGTACTTTCGAAATTCTTTTTGTCTTGCAAAATGCCTATGGATATCGGTACTCATTGCAAGCTTAAACGTATAGATAGGTTCGAATTACAATTTATGGAAGCAGCGGTTTTTAAATAATCGTGTACACGTTATTAAGATTATTGATTTCTCTGCCGATCGCTAAACGGCAATTCATGTGTAATAAGCACTTAAACGATTTCAGACGTGCTGCGTGCAAAATTTTACATGCTAAAAGCAGATAGTGCACGGTTTAAACTAACGGGTCCTGCCGATTAATATACCGTATTATATTCCCAAAATATACATTAATATTTTAAAAAAGGTATTGTATCAGGCAGTGCACACTATTAATTCACGTGTTTCGAACAAATAATTTCGCTCGATGCATAAACGACGTCAGTGGTGGAGTGGTGTAGCAGGCTGTCAGTTACACAAATAGCCCGGGTTCTAAACCAGCAGAGATTACACAGATAGGAACCCTATAGGATGGATCTGAAACCGCCACGCAAGTCCTTCTATTTCAGACTTATTGCAATGCATAGAAGAAAAGAGCTGCAAACACAAAAATGAAAAGCCCCTATTCAACGACTAGATCGTCAAACTTATCTGCAATATCAGCACCATCTGCATCATCAGGGGCTTTTTTTCAGCACCCACCCATTTACTCAGAAAGAGTCCACCGTACACGTCGTGCTTGGCAATGTACCAGTCGTGGTAGTCTACAGCAAACCCAGATGCGGCAATTGACTTGCGGACAACATTGTTGGGGACAGCTTTACATAAATTGCTGACCCACGCCACCACCTTCTCCACGCTCGGTGGCCGCGGATATCCGTTCTTGGTGTACTGCACCCGATTAGATCTCTTCAAATCGTCAATCACGTTCGATACACAATCTTTAAACTACTTGAATAGTCCGATGTCCCCTGCCTGCAGTTACGGCGTTAGACCTCCAAGAATAACCATCATATCGATATTCTTGCTGATGCATTCGCCTTATCGTCCTTCGCTATATGCGCTCGCATCGAGTCCCATACGATCCCTCTGCCGTCGCAGAAGTTCAGAAGCGCTTGAAACATTAAGTCGATCCACTTAATGAGAATCTCACTGTTCATTCAGGCACGCTCTTGATACGCAACGTAAACTGCGCCGCTCTTCTGGATCGGTATTTCGCGCCTTTCCAGATCAAAAGAGTTGGCAGATTCGTCCCCGTAGCTGTGACGGTAAGCACAACAGTGATCCGCATCGAACCGAACCCTGTCGACCGCAAAACGACATGATGTGCGCCGGTAAAGTCCACATTGTCGCGCCGCGGGTCTCCAAAGAATACTGCCGTCTCATCCATCAGGAGCGAGCCGCTGGGGTTGGGCTAGCTCTTTTTTGATGAGACGTACGTAAGAAATCGCACGGCACGCGCAGTGAGATCGTCGTCACTTAAAACACTGAGGTTGGTCGCCCGTCGGAGAGAGAGGCGATAGCGAGTCATGAAGCGAGCGAGTCACTTTTCCGATGCGCAGAAGTCATCGTCGTCCAGCTCATCTTTAGCGAGATCGCGTGCGGATACTTGAATCCACTGACGCGACACCTTTTCCTTCTTCGATCTCAGGAAAACGATCTGATCAAACATGACATCCTCTACCTCGCCAAACCGTGGGTGTCTACCGCCACCTGTCACACGCAGCTGCAGCGCCGGAGAGTTCTTGATGGCTTCGCGGTTCTTCCACCAGTAGCGAATCTGGGCCCCTGACACTTGCCACCCTCGCTCCGCTTGAAAGTGCTCCAATGCGCGCGTAGCAACCTCACCACCAGGACATTCGATCCACTCGACCACTTCCCTCTTCTCGAGGTTGGTCTTGGAAACGCGCCTGGGTGCCATGGTGTGCACTAGAGGATGAAGGTCTTAAATGCGAAGAGAGCTTTATATCTAGTAATTAAAAGTATGGAGGGTAAACGGGCTTTTCTGAGTAACCGCTACCAACCATTTATCTAAAACAATAATTGGTTTGAGACGATTTTTTACCATTACAATTTATGGTATACTAATGGGCACAGTATAGTACTGTTTGTATACCTTAAAATATGATTATTGTATTATATTCGGACAGGGTATAATATACGGCAGAACCCGTTAGTTCATTACGACAAGAAGGGTAGTAAAGCCACAACAAAAACAAATAAAGACGTATGCCGCCCATTAATAGAATTTGGAGCATCTCGTGGTAGCGAGATATTTGATCACTTCATCCAAGGACATCATCTACACCACACATTTCACTTGCATAACAGAAATCTATGATAAAAATGCCATTATTGTCGGTTATAAGCGTGCTGGAGATTCTGGCCTCACCCATAAACCGCAGTTTTGCGGATATTAGTGTGGAAAACGATTGTTACAAATTACAGGTTCGCATTCTAGTTTTTTATTGATACGATAGGTTAATTCTAAACAAATATCTTATTTGACAAGATAAACAAACTGAATATAAATATGTAGCATTCAACGATACGAATAAACACATTTTTGTCATTCGTTACATCACAATACATACATCGGATAAAATGTGAAGCTTGAGATACACTATTCCATTGGTCAGGAGAGAATAGTTTTATTGAAATGGATAGTTACATCATACATTATGCGTATGATGTAACTATCCATTTTAATATAACTATTCTTGCATAAAAACTAAATCATAAACATGGGTGGCACATGGCAAACTGACAGCCATTTTCATGATCAATGTACTGGACATGTTGTTGACTTTGATAAATTGAAAAGAAAATTTCTGATAATCAGATATTTTTTGTTGTTAACACTGCATCTGTACTATATCAACTGCAGTGCGCGCATAAATTTCTTATCAGCTGATCAAATTTTTCTTCTTAGGGTTCAAAATGTGCTCAAAAGTGTATCGATGGGGCCCATCAATTGGGCTATACATGATTGGAATTGAGATCAAATTCGTAAGGTACACAGAGTATGCGCTCAGCTACATGTTTATCCATGTTGATATCTAAGATCGATACGAAAAAGATCAAAAAATGATATGTCTTTAAGATCGATAAGTATTGTCATATACGAGCCTCTTAGAATTATTTTATTTAGCTCTTCCTTCCAATAAAACACATTCGAAGACATTTTTCTGAGGTCTACGAAAGTTTTTAACACAGACTCATGCTGATCGTTCGCAGTAAATCACATATGATGTATGATTTATTGATAAATGACTGATCGTTAGGCAAGTTTAAATATTCGAAGTACATTGATGCACACTTATATCTTTCCAAGTTCAGATCGAGACGACTCGAAGCACAATAAATCACTTAGGCATGATCTTCCAAAACATTGTATAAGACCGACGTAGTCTTAAGTCCCAGAAACTACCCGTATTTGGTTATATGAGAATGGAATGCACAACCTCCCTCATTATATTAATCTATGCTAATGTTCGATAATGGAATGCAAGGGATTTTTAGGAAATAATTACAATACATTTAGAATCAGTAAATCGACTAGGCGCCATCTGTATTGGTAACTACGCAAACTAAGTAAAGGAATCACAGATATAATATTTACCAGCGACAAGCCTGCTCAACCTGTAAGGAGCTAACTACATAGTATATATTTGGTAGATGTTTCAGGCACAAAATCTAAGTCGCACTTTCCCTTCATAACGATTCAAAATTACATCGTCGAATATGATTGCGAAAGCCACTTGGTTACACGTATCACGTGTACACAACAGAATAAGAAGGTGTGAGGTATACCAATCGAAAGGTGAGGTTACTAGAAACATATGACCACAAGTCGAATTAAAGCTGCCGCAACATAAATTATGCCAAGTTTTTACCTATTTGCACAACAAACGCGATATGTATGATTAAGATAATGTATACGTCAGCAAGAATATTGTTTTATGCACTACAAAAGAGTGTGATGGTTTATTGTGAACGTTACCTGCCGATGCAGCTTATACATATGCGTAAACCATAAGCTATGTACGATGTCTCGAACAAAGATTGCTTGAGCAGAACTCAGGTAATTCTATTGATTAACGACCCAAAGTGTAAACATTACAGACGCGAAATCTTATCCACTTCTTCAAGCGTCAGTGAAATCTACGTATTTAATGGCATGATTTGAAGTGTCGTATCATTCGTCTCAAGATGACGCAAACTCACAGTTCTGGCGGGTTTCTATTGTTTTCTATGTATCAATTGGTCAAGTGTTCTTACTCATGTGAAAAGATGTTAGTAAGAGCGTTTTTGCAGTATGAGATCATGTTTGTGGACAACAAAAAAACTTTCTCCACCAGATCACGAAATCCGCGACGCTAATATTATCATTATATGCTTGGCACCGACTGAACTAAGATCCACAATGTAGCGGAGCTGGTACAGCTCCTAGTCAGAGGAAGGCTTTCTGCTTGACGAGCAAACTAGTTCTTTACATGAACTCGACTCTAATAGCCAACAAGCTCAAAGCTGAAGTTCCTTGGTCAAGGGACCTAACGATTCAATTAATCGACTGCACAATGTGCTCAGGAGTGTATGCCTTCACAAGGCTTGACTCTTCTTACGACCTGAGACGCCTTAGGAATGCTCGTGTCTCTGATAGATCAAAGGGGGAGCTGAGCAATATTTTGCTTTATGTAATAGGACATCCTAGCCTAAACGTACCTAATCTAGACACTAATGCTCTAATTGGTACATTGTCAAAGATCTTGTATCTGGTGGCTGGCACACGTCAGCCCCCAACATCTGACAAGGTGTTCGAATATAATTTTCAATGGGGTCTCATCCGTGGTATGATACACACACGTATCGACGTATGGGTCCGTTACACACTCTCCCACCAGAAGATTGATACCGCGAATTGACATTCGTCTCATTCCATTTTACGTCAATAGCAGTGGAAGAACGGGTAATGCCACGGTTGCGTTCTCCTAAGCTAGAATGACACCGTCAGATGATGGCCCTCAGTCGTTGTAGCATATCGTTTCCCAAACATCGTAGCCTATAAGAGTGACAAATAGCTGTCGAGTGGGGTAACGTCCTTAATCGCTTCTGTGCAAGGAATTGTACCAATTTAAGCACCGAATTCGTTTCAAGAACGAGGTGCTGCTAGTGCTCTAACAGCGCTGAGTAATACCATAGCCTACGAGCCTAACATTATCGACAATAGGATCGATGAGCAACAACTGCACGATCTCTAGGAGGACGAGAGCGTTCAAATATAGTCGAGGACCGTGGCGTCCATACTGGCGAGACAAAATTATGTATTTCGAACGCCCGTTGTTGACGAAAGGCTTCGACAGGTCCCGCATTGATCTTTGATGGGATGGGCTCCCAACCCGAGGCTACAATGCGTAACAAAATTGCTGCGCATCAACCTCTACCCAAACACTACCTAATAATACAGCTTAAGCCCATGGATCAATATCTGCCAAGGCTAAATGATCAAGCACGTGATGCACATGTAGTCTCCAGGAGGGCATTCCTGTCATCTTCTACCCGTTTGAGTCGGATTTTAACAATGAGATTGACTCCACTCGCTGGTTAAAGCGCATGCGTTGAATGCATATTCAAGACGCTCTCCATGCTAGTGACGACGTTTTCGGTGTTTCTTTTGGAACGAAAACTTCGCTACCTCTTCGCAAAGTTGAAGTCCAGAGTCAATTGCGGTCACTATATCAACACTCCACGCGCATCGATGCACCCAAGCGCGATCGCAATAAGTGCTTCGGCCAAAACAGCCAAGGGTTTAGTCATGACATGACAACAAGCCCTTCGGTGCCTGCGAATGCGAGTGCTATGCGTGAGGTGTTAGAGTGAACCCTGCGCACGGCGCTCAAAAACGTCAACGGTGTAAGGAAAATCTTGTCGCAAAACGATCTCGTTTTCCCACGAATTTATTTACTCAATGTACTCGCGCCACCTCACCAAGTATTGGTTCTGGCGGTTGCGACGACGTCGTTTCAAACGTATTTCTACGTGACACTAGCGAATCATGATCATCGAGCCGAAACGGCGGTAGCCGACACGTCGAAGGCATTCCATGCCAGTTCAAATCAAATGTCTAACAAATAGAAGCACGAAGTGCGGCGTGTTGGCGATTACGCGGAACGTTTCAACTCAATGGAGACCCTAAAACTGTTTCTAAAACAGGGTCAATATCGTTGGGGGGAAGCTCGATATTCTGATGCGGATGCATCGATTCGTAACACAGCCACCTTCGGCGGCACAAGCGCCTTAAGCGTCAAAAAAATTGATGCAGCCTGATACGGCTTGATTGAGCCAACGTTGAACTCGGGTTTTGTGCGCAACTTGCGTTTAATGTTAATCGTGTGAGCAAAGTCCTTCTTGGAGGCGATCGTGAACGATTCGATGAAGCTTGGACACAACCTAAACGTGAAGAAAGCAGACAATACAGTTGTAGAAAATGTTTAGCATTGAGTAAAACCTGGTCTCCAACTCCATAATTGTCAATAGAACCTATGCTATTTGCATCTGCTTCTTCCATATGTCTGTCTTGGCTATTAGCCAGTGCGTCACGTACATATCGTAAAATATTTGATCGCATTGCGAGAAACTCGCTAACTTATTTTTGAACAGTGATATGGAAGATATCAGCAAACCGACAAGACGTTTCTCCCCCACCAATCCCTGAAATACGCATTATTAGCGGTAACGGAACGCGAGAGTGTGTGAGGCCGATCACGTAGTATGGATTAAAGGCTGTAGAAGCGTGAACACCATTGTTTAGCTCAAACCCAACGACAGGGAGCATTGAACTCCAACGTATCGGCGTAGTAGCGCAAACACTGCGAAGTTGTCACCGATAACGCGATTCACGCGCTCGTTTTTGCCATCGGTCTGCGAATGATCCGCTGTGGACATGTTCAATCGTGTGAGTAGCATGTTTGAAGAAGGGCTTCTAAAACTTCCCAGTGAAGCTTGGATCTCTATCAGAGACAATTACCACAGGCAAACCGTGATGTCGAAACACTCGATCGATAAACAGCGTGGCTGAACCTTTACTATCAGTGGTATCTAACACAGCTGCCAGGTGAGCCATCTTGCTCAAACAGTCAACAAAAACCACAATATCTGTATTACTATACATCGAAAACCGAACATGAATTCCATGCTGATGGACTACCAACACCCCTTGTGTAACGGGGCAGCCCGTTACATGGAATTGTCACTAAAAAGAAAGTGACAATAAATAATATTAAGTTGAATATTATTTGAACAATATCACCAAAGTGGTGATATTGATGGATCGACCAAAGAGTCTGTTCATTGGTTGATATCTTGATGATATCAACCCACCAATCGCCGCAAGACGCGCGCAATGAGTGGTGACGAGACGTCACCATACACTCAGTTAGATTAGTATAATTAAGTTAATTCAAACAGAGAGACAGTGGATTAAAGACTTAATTATATTAATATAACGGTTCTGCTTTTTACCTTATCTACGCTTCCTCGTTTGCCTCGTGTACGTCTGTCGGGCGCACCGATACCCTTGCGTTAAGTTCACGCAAGGGTGTGCCCCGTTACACCTGGTAGCACTTTGTAGTCCTTCCAAGGACCACAACATCCAACATGAACATGTTGGATGATGAAGAGACCTTTCACGCCACGCGTGAAGGGTTTACCCATTTGAGTGACATCGAATGGGGTGCGGTAGAACGAATGAGTTCTACCGTAGGCGAGTTCGCCATTAGCGCCATGTTGGAGTCTCTAGACAGAGACCAACAACATGCCGCTATATCCAAGTTCATCCAGCATGAACTTGTCATCGAAAGGGAGAAAGTAGCCTTGCTTCACCAGCAAGGCTCTCAACAGGCCGAGCAGTTGAGAGAACTCGGTGCTCAACAGACAGAGCTGTTGAGACAGCAGCAATTCCATGATGCTGTAAGCGGGACGGCGCATGCGCGTCAACCCGAGGTCATGAAAGTTGACATCTCCAAGTTCAGTGGAGTCCCGGAAGACTCCCTATCACTATGGTTTGTCGAACTCGACAGAGCCTTAAGGGCTCGTCGCATTGAAGATGAGCAAATGAAACTCACATTTGCTCAGACCCACTTGGCAGGGCGTGCCAAAACGTGGTCCCTGGGGCTCGAGAGTAGCGACCCACATGTATTTAGGTCGCTAGATGACTTCAAGTACCGGCTCAGATAAACGTTTGAGCCGCCACGGGCTGAGTTCAGGGCTCGTTCAAAGCTCCTGAAACTCAAGCAGGGTAAGCGTGGTGTGCACGCTTACGCTCAACATATACGACTCCTCGCGAGTAGTATAACTGCTAACCCAGTTCATGAACACACGTTGATTACGGTGTTCATGCAAGGGCTCGCAGAAGGGCCCGTCAGGAGCCACCTGTTCCGCCTTGAGCTGAATACGCTTGAAGAAGCGATATCAGCCGCGGAACAGGAAGACTTTATCATGATACAGGCTCATGCTAGCTTAAACTCTTATCGTCCACCAAGACGACAAAGGATCGGAGGTCCAAAACCAATGGACCTCTGCTATGTTGAGAGCGAGAGTCCTCGCTCTTCAAACAACAAGCAATTGCAGAGGTGCAATCGCTGTCAGAAGTTAGGGCACTACGCATACGAGTGTAGTGCTCCACGCCCAGTACCAAATAGTACTGAGCAGAATGGACGACCATTTGCCAGAATGGACGACCATTTGCCAGAAAGGGCAATGGGCGTGGGTCCAGCACAGTTGCGAAGCCGAAACAGCGAGACGGACCATCAAAAAATGGTCGGGGTCAGTAGGGGCGGAGCGCCCTACTGATCCAGCAACCTCAAGAGAATTTGCAAATCTCTTGACGAAAGTTGCTCCAGATACACAATCATTGTGTGTCTCTGCACCTGGTGATGACGTTTCGCTCATCACCTTGAAGTTGGAAGCGACAAATGATTTGTCGCTTCGTGCCCTAGTAGACTGTGGGGCGTCGAACAACTTTGTTCGTCGCCAGTCACTAGAGGGTCGTAGGCTCAAGTTCGTTGAGCGCGACATTCCCCTCACGAGGATGACGGTGCGCCTTGCAACAGGCGCATCGATTACCGTTAAGAAACGTGTAGTCGGAATCCACTACACGTTGGAGGGAGAACAGTACGATGATGACTTCATCGTACTAGATCTGGATGATAAATTTGATGTCATCCTGGGATTACCTTGGCTCAGAAGGTATGAGCCAAGAGTAAGCTGGCAGCATCGATCCGTGAAGATGCCTGCCGCTTGTTCATCAGATGGCCATCTGATGAACGTCATGGAGCGTCCACAAGCGTGTGGATGTACTGCAAGTAAGTGCGATCGCCTCACTTGCGGTGCGGTCGTTAGCAAGACTGCATAAGATCACAGTGTAGCTGATCACTACACTGTGGAGCAAGCTCCCTGCGGCTGTACACAAGTACAGGCGGCGCCGAAGGTCCACCACTCAAAGAATTCGAGTGGACCGGGACATGGATGCATGCCTAGCGGGCAGCATCTTAGAAGTAAGAAACCCGTTGCCTTCTGAGGGCAACATGGGCATTCTAGGTCGACTGGATAGTCGACCGTAGAGGATCGGTGCCTGACTGTGGTTGCACAGCCACAGTCAGAAGACGTCGAGGGAATAATCCCACGTACTTGAGGAAGGAATTCCTCAAGATTCACTTGCTGAAGGATCAGGCCCTCAGCAACCTGTGGAAGAAAGTTCTTAAGAAGAAACCGAGACGTTGAACGTCTTGGCCAATGACGGATCAAGTGTAGGCGCTTATACACTTGATCTGATTATTCCTCCGAAGTTAACTTCGGAGATAACTTAGTTGCTAAAGCTAGAACCGAAACGGTTCTTGCGTGATCTGCGCAGTGGCAAAGTCAAACATATCTGCATACTCATCACAGAGGATGAGTATGTGGCCGATATTCGGTCGGCAACAGTATTTGCTGATACCGAACGGGTTCTCAGCAGCTCATCGATGGACGAAAGTGCCCTCGATAATAGACTCGGATTGAGCGATACAAGTCTCAATCCTGGGAGTCACTTCAGGCAAATCCTTTGTATAAGGATTTTATCGAATTCAAGGATGTATTCCATGAATCCGTACCTTGCGAGTTGCCTAAGGACAAAGGCACTCGACACGAGATCGAGCTCAAACCGGGCTCGAAGTACTGTGTCATGAAGTAGTGGCCACTGCCTCGTGAACAAGTACTAGCGGTCGTCATGATCTTTTCCGATCACTTAGCAGCGGGCCATGTGAGAGAATCAACATCCCCTCACAGCTCTCCGACCTTCTGTGTGCGAAAGCCCACAAGTAGATGGCGGATTGTGCATGCATCCATTAAGTTGAATGATGCAACGGTACCGGCTCAGACGCCGATACCGAGGAAGGACGTAATCATAGATGGTGTGTCAAAGAGTACCATCTTTTCGTCCATGGATCTGATGGATGGATTCTATCAGATCCTGATGCGTGAACGGGACGTCCCGTTCACGGCAGTGAGTACCCCCAGCGGGATGCTGTGGGAGTGGCTAGTGATGCCACAGGGGCTGAGTAATGCCCCTGCTACTTTCAACAGATGTGTTACAAGTCTGTTGAGACCGGTGCGAGATTTCGCGACAACTTACTTTGACGATGTGTTCGTCCATATTCGGGATATGGACGGGGTGACGGACGAGGAAGTTCACAGAACACACGTTCGTCAAGTCCTTCAACTGATGCGTAATAATGAGTAGTACGCCATACTCAAGTATTGTATATTCGCGGCTAGCGAAATACCAGTTTATGGGTGATTTGTGGGTAAGCGCGGCATACGCCCTGATCTCGAAAAGATCAAGGCAATTACCGACTGGCCCGTGCCAGCCATTGTCAAGAGACTTCGTAAGTTCCTTGGACTAGCGGCGTACTTGCACAAGAAACCACGCAACTACGCCGAGATGACTGTTCATCTTTCTTGCTTGCTCAAGAAAAATGTCAAGTGGTCATGGAACGCTGAGTGCCAGCGTTCCTTTGAGGGTATCAAGAAAAGCTTGATGCAATCGCCGATCTTGGCGATTGCAGATCAGGACAGACCATTTCATGTGGTCTGTGACGCCAGCAATTTTGCAATCGGCTGTGCGTAAATACAGTTCGACGCAGATGGCGCGGAGCGCGTCATCTGTTATCAGTCGCGTCAGCTGCAAGCAGCTGAGCGCAATTACCTAGTGCATGACAATGAACTAATTGCCATGAAATACGCACTGGCTAAGTTTCGCGTCTATCTCTTGGGAGATAGACCGTTCATCGTCTATACGGACCATGCGTCATTACGCACGGCCGTAAACAGTCCACACCTCTCGCAACGAATGGCGAGGTGGCTGTCTTTCTTCACGAAGTACAACTTCTCCGTGGAGTATAAACAAGGACGACTAAACGCCTCGTGTCGTCGTACCCGCTCATCATGATTTGCTTTTACGCATCATGTATGAGTGTCGCGATGCCCCAACAGGCGGCCATCGTGGTAGAGAAAAGACTGACCTCACGGTAAGTCGTGACTTTTACTGGCCCCGCCAGTATCAGTTTGTACGCAAGTACATACGTGCTTGTGAGATTTGTCAACGGGTGAAGCCTAGTTCTTCATACCGTGCGCCATTGCAGCCTCTGCCTGTTCCGACAGAGTGCTGGCAGTCCGTTTCAATGGACTTCGTCTTCGGTTTCCCCGAAGACGCTCACAAGAATAATGGTATTCTTGTGTTTGTTGACCGATTCAGCAAGATGGTCCATCTTGCTGCTGTCCCCGAGTCGATCAAGGCTCAAGGTTGTGCTCATGTCTTTCTAGACACGGTCTTCAGACTCCACGGGTTACCCCGTGAACTCGTATCCGACCGTGACTCTCGGTTCACGGCGGCATTTTGGCAAACCGTGTTCCATTCTCTTGGAACACGATTAAAGATGTCCACTTCTGACCATCCCGAAACAAATGGTCAGACAGAACGTGCGAACCGTATCCTCGAAGAGATTCTTCGAGGATATGTCCACTCGTTTCCTAGTTGAAGCGAATTCCTACCCATGGTGGAATTCGCCATCAAATAATTCGGTGCATGCTTCCACACAGCACACACCGTTTTACGTGAATGGCTTACGGCATCCACGTGTGCCTACCCTTCTAGAGTGTGACTCTTGGATAAGGGGGGAGGGACTCGCTCGATCAAAAACCGTTTTGGCTCTTGCTCATCACGTGTCGACGATAACGGCGTCACGAATGATGCCGATGTCGATCAGGTCGACATCGATGAAGAAGATCAACTCAATAATAGCGATGACGCTATTATTGACTCGGATGATGATGACAATGCTGGTATATTCAGCATCGTCAACGATTATTCCAGCGAAGAAGAAGACAACCTCGCTAAAGAAGAGAGCAATCTCTTAGCAGTGCGCACGAAGCGCACTGAAAGACAAAACAAATATTCAGCAGAGAACTTCCTGCTGAATCGAGAGGCGGTAGTCCGTTTCGTTCAGGACTCCATCGCAAATGCAGTGGACCGTCAGAAACGGAACTCAGACAAGAATGGAAGAGCAAATATTCTTTCATTTAAGGTTAACGACCTAGTACTACTGTCTACGGTAAACTTACCTGGACATGCAGTCACTAGTGTCGGCAGTAGTTAACTACTGCCGAAATACATTGGTCCCTTTCGTGTGTTGCATCGCAAGGGCAATGTATACACAATCTAATTTCCACGTAAGATGCGCACGCATCCTACGTTTTACGTGGGGAGGCTCAGGCCGTACTGTCATTACGAGCCTTCTTCTTCCAGTGAAGATAGCCCCCACGTTCAAGAACATACATCAAGTTCTTGCGTTCGCGCTCCAGACTATCCGTCTAGTCGCGCAGATATGATACCTCGGAACTCAACCGAGATATCTCCCTGCGAGCTTTCGCCAGCTCGCCGAATAGGGAGCGGACATCCCGCTCGACCTGAAGCTGCGCTGTGGCATAATCGGCGCGATCCCTCGCCCGATCAGCCTCGTGATCCTTGCGGTTCTTCCGCACGGTATCAGTCAAAGCGTAGCGCCGGTCGCGCTCGTGCTTCAAGTCATCGCGCAATTCATCGATTGCGCGATCCATCTCGTAAGGGTCGAGATGGTGAACCGAATCATCTGGAGGAGGTCTTTCCTTCTCCACAACATCCTTTGGTGGATGCTCACGGTGGTCAACGCTTTCTAGTGGAGCGTATCTTGAATCACCGTGACGATTCAGGATCAAGGACGAGCTACCTCGTCCAGTGGCGGGGTATCCACCCTCTTGGGACAGCTGGGATCCCCTCTCTCAGCTGTTGATGGACGTTGAAGGTCTCGTCCGCCAGTATGACGAGATTCACCCGATAGTTCCTTGGGATCATCGATAAACACGCGCCCTAGGCGCTTGTAGACGGATCGCAAGTTTGCAATCGCGTCACGCATCTCAGCCGAGATGTGTGCCCTTCCCCCAGGGCCAACTTAGGGAATACACGTCCCTATGTGCACGCTGCGAGTTGTTAACACAACTCGCACGAGGGTATCCCCATGTGAGGCAAGGAATGTCTGCCTCACTCGATAAACAGTGCAACCGGTACCTTGCACCGGTTGGCGTTCGCTTTTCGAACCTGAGGCGTGTCGCCTCAAGTTTCTTGAGCCACCCTTCTCGTCCAAAATTCTTTACGTTTTGGACGAACGCGTTCCACGCAGCCAAAAGCGAGGTCTTGTCACGCTTTTGGTTGCCGTTGTACCATCGATGTCTAAGGAAGACATCGAGATAAAAATCTTCTCCAGCGCGAAAGTTCTTCGCGCTGGAACTCAAGACGTGAAGCTCAGTCGCATCGAATAAGGGTATTCGATGTTGTTGGCTTGTCTCGTGAGACAAGCTATTGATGAGCCGTTCGGGCAAACGCCACGGCTTCACCTCATCACGCTTCACAGTGGTACCCTTGTCGGTACCACGGCTCCCAGATTGACGACGCCTCACGCCATCGTCGTCACTGATGAACAGACTGTGATGCAGATCACGAGTCCGTTCGTTCGGCAGTGGCCTTAGCGAATACGGAGGCGTCGCCGGTGAGCGAGACGACTCTGGAGCATTGCCCGAGTCAGAAACGTCTGACTCGCCAGAATAGATGACCTCAACGTCGGGGTCATCATGCGCACGCGGTGAGGTGCCGCGTGCACCTGCAGCACCTGTTGCTGCAGGCGAAGAAGGAGCAGCAGACGACGAATCGTATGCAGCAGAGGCTGGCACAGCACCGAGCTGTGTGGGTCTTGAGTCACCTCGCATGGACCTGTTAACTATGCGAGGTCAAGCGGAAAGTAAATGGACCGGACCCAACAAGTGCTCCCTGTCCCAATGGTGGCCAACGGGTGGCCGCCATATTTTCAATAGTCACACGGTCACTATCAGTTAAGGGGGGTGATGTAACGGGGCAGCCCGTTACGTGGAATTGTCACTAAAAAGAAAGCGACAATAAATAATATTAAGTTGAATATTCTTTGAACAATACCACCGAAGCGGTGATATTGATGGGTCGACCAAAGAGTCTGTTCATTGGTTGATATCTTGATGATATCAACCCACCAATCGCCGCAAGACGCGCGCAATGAGTGGTGACGAGACGTCACCATACACTCAGTTAGATTAGTATAATTAAGTTAATTCAAACAGAGAGACAGTGGATTAAAGACTTAATTATATTAATATAACGGTTCTGCTTTTTACCTTATCTACGCTTCCTCGCTTGCCTTGTGTACGTCTGTCGGGCGCACCGATACCCTTGCGTTAAGTTCACGCAAGGGTGTGCCCCGTTACACCTTGGATAAAGGTAAACTAGCTAGCGGCGACGCCGCGTGATATGAGGATTCAACCTTTTGACACGTTTTGCACGCACGCATATATTTGCTTACCCATTTATAGAGTTTAGGCCACCAATATATTTGGATCACAGATCCATAAGTCTTCTCACGACCGGTATGACGACTCAATGCAGGATCATGTGCCTCATAGAGTGTCCGATACTTTGACTCCTCATCGTGATGGACAACGATACGAGGGGTATTTAAATACACCCGTGCTGTAGAACAACAGACCTTGATCGATGGAATATCTTGAAGCCTCGCACGTAATCGTGTTGACAATTCTATGTCTGGGTCCTTATACTCCTCGCGTACAATATCACGTAGAATAGCCACACAATGTGCAGAATTGGCGTAAGCCGTACGGATGAGAATAGTAAATGAAGACGACAAAGTCGTAACATGAGCATTCTCATAGTCAGGCCTGCGCGATAACGCATCGGTCAGCAGGTTTTGCTTGCCTTGTTTGTACTTAACCTCAAAGTTGTACTCGGCAAAGAATGAGAGCCAACGAGCTATTCTGTAAGAGCGATGAGGTGACTGCGCTACAGTTTGTAGCGACGCATGATCGGCATAGATCAGAAAAGGATAGGAGCGATGCAGATAGACTCTGAATATGACGGGATATTACTTTATTGCAAAAAAACTCTTTGTCATGAACTGGGTCGTTCTTCTCTGAAGCTTTTAGCTGGCGAGACAAACCTGCAACAACACGCTCATGACCATCTGGATCATCTTGCAATAATATACAGACAACGTCACAATTAAAAGTGTCACACACGACTCTAAAGAACCGCGCGGGATCTGGCATATTCAAGACCGGACCTAAAGAAAAACTTGCTTTACAGCTACAAAAGAATTATTATATGTGCTAGTCTAGCACCATTCCATATCCTTCTCAAGATTGTTGCATGATGGCCGAGCCATGTCTAAGTAATTGTAACTGTAACTTTTCAAGTAGTTGGCGAGACCGAGCCACTTGCGTGGGTACTTTTTATTCTTAGAAACCGACCTAATTGTGGATTTAAAATTAGTGGAGTCGGCGCGTAAGTCTTGCTCACCAATGAAGCACCCGAGAAAATCGATTTCCCCAGCGACAAAGAGGCAGTTAACTGCGTTCTAATACAGATAATATGTTCGCATGCACTCGAGCACGGATCTTAAACTGTCAATATGGCTGTCCACGTCGGACTGATCATTCAATGCACGACTACGGACAAAGATGTCATTAAAGTACGTTTGTGCATAACTTCGATGAGGTCCGAACAATTGCGTCACAAGAAGGTCGAACATATCCGGGGCATTGGACATAACTTGAGGAATCACAAGCCACTCATAACGCACACTACTTGGAGTGGTGACCGCAGTTAGCGGGATATCGATTTCTAGCATGAACAATTGGTAATAATCATCTAGATTCGTCGAGTGCAATGAGCCTGGTACAGCCTAACATGGTGTAATGAAGCACATCCACCCGAGGGATTGGTTTCTGGGCCGGTATGGTGTCTGCATTTAGGTTATTGGAAGCGTGAGCAATGCGCCACTTACCATTCGGCTTCTTGACACAAAATGCGGGCGTAGAGTGGGTAGACTTACTCTCTCGGACCATTCCTGCCGCGTGCTTAGCGCGAAAAGAAGTCGTCAATGATGTCGCACTGTTCCTTTGGTAAGGACCACTGTCGTATAACGCAGTACTTGGTTCCAAAAACCAGGCCAATTTTATGACGGACACCTCTATCGGGAGGTAAGACGGAAGGTCGGCGTTACACACCAAGTCTCACAAATTTCTCGATTAAAAGGTAGAAGATATCCATGGGATACTTAAGGATCGCAGATCCACTACGGTCATCGAGTTCTATCTTTTTGTCTTCAAGGCCAGATTCATCTATGAGTCTGGCGAGTTTATCTCAGGCCCGCAGCGAATGACCACAAGGTTTAATAAGTAGCCTACCTTCAAGGATTGACTACACTCACCAGCAGAAAAATCGTCTCGCTCAAATGGAGCATCAAAAGATGGAAAATCGTCAGGGCTAACGCTCCCACAAACGTGAAAAGTCACTCCATTGACAAGTGTAAATATTGTATTATTACTATCGTCCCTATGCAACGACATGGAATCTTTGCGTTTGGAAGTTTCTACCTGACCTCGCTATAATCTCTCATAGAGGTCTGAAAAGATTATCCCCTGATTATCGCTAATTAAAACGTTTCAATACGAGTGCTGATGTCCTGACCGATATTTATTGAAGGGTTTCTTTGCTCGAACACTTCATTCAGTGAATGTATACGTGACACACTACGCACATCTCGCGAGCTCTGCTAGTGATGTCTCTGCCCTAGTCCATTCATTCTCGCAGCATTTGATGATTAATTATCACCATGATCATCACTCAACGGAATAGGTGGCGCATCACCCCCCATCGATGAGTCTAGCTTAGGACTTACGTAGTGTAGAGAATTTCAGTCCCGGGATATTAGTTCAGCGACGTAAGTGTCGACAACTTGAGGGTCGACGACTTGGGTGTCGGCGACATAAGTTCCTTCGGCTTTAGTGTCGGAGACCGGGTGTCGGCGACTCGGGTGTCGGCAACTCAATTGTCGGCTACCCGGGCGTCGGCGACTGAAGTGTCGACGACGTTAGGGTGTTGGCTACTGTGTCGGCGACTTAAGTGTCGACGACTCAAGCGTCGACGACTCAGGTGTCGGCGACTCGGGTGTCGGCGACTCGGGTGTCGGCGACTCGGGTGTCGGCGACTCGGGTGTCGGCGACTTGTGTGTCGGCGACTCAAGGGTATAGCAGAATGCGAGAAGATCGATTGACAGATTCATCACGTTATTTGTATAGGAACTAGGGAGGGACATAGAGCCATTCAAACTGGCTCCGCGAGAAAGCAAAAGAGATAAACCAATACAGTGCAGAATTTTCTAAGTCCAAGACACGCGTACACTTAAGGTAATCCCCTCCATGGGCTAGATTATGCCTGCCGTCGAACCTCGAGAGGCATAGCTTATAGAAATATCGACTAGTAACGCCAAGAGTAAAAAAGGTAAAAATAAATCAACGTTTATAATAACGTAATAGATTTTTTTTAAATATTTAATAAAATATTTGGAACTCGGCAAAATGACTTTGTAACTTCGGGATAAAAAGTACCTAATTTTTCTAAATTAGTTGTCACAAAATAGGGGGTTGCGACTGTTATATAAAAACTTAGGACTCTGCTTAATGGTGAAGGCCCGGGTTGGGCAGCGCTCGCTACTAGCGATGGAAGGAGTCTCGTCGTCGACGAGCCTGTGACCCAATAGACGGCACCGTCGAAAGTCTTGTCGAGCGACAAGCCGGTGGGCATCAGCCGAGGGCATCGTAATTCTTTTAGTCGGACGGACACTACTCCCAATGACCTGTAAAAACGCGTGAGCGTCGGCTTCCACCCGTTGGTGTGAAGTCACAGGAAGAGAGTGGTTTAGAAGCTGCTGAGCTCAGACAGACTTCTGGAGGAGTGGTTGTAAGGAATCGGCTAGGCGAAAGCCGCGACTGAACACGAAGGGGCGAACCGCGTAGAGATTTATCCAAACGTACCAGCCCGTTGCGCCCACTAAGCTCGGCGATTGTTTTGTTTGTACGTTGAGGCTGTTATACGACGGAATTAACTAACTACTACACCACACTTACGTAATTGACATATCTGGAGTCAAGAAACTATGACAAACCAATGCCCAGCACACGAGTCATTTCAGGTAATGACCCACGCCAATAGTGCGTTTGTTTCCTAGCAGAGGTGGTTTAATGGCTCTAAAGCTCCGCTAGGAGCCCTGTGTGTGGTGTCTGGCAATCTCTGGCGATGTGACAGACGTTCCTGTTGCCAGACGAACGGCGATACTCTCACTATATTGCGCTCTGAGAGCTTCAGCATACGGCTGAGTCCCTTCCAGGGAACGACGACGAGTATAATTTCTTGACGCATCGGAATCGATGAGAATCGTTTAGGGGTTATCGAACCCGTTACAGTTGCTGTACCACAAGAAATTTCAACTTACACACATGCTTTGTGTTGTAGAGCACGGAGCGCTGAAGGGCTAATCCCTGCTCACCATCACCTCCCTGAGGTATCACATAACATATTTCAACCCCAGTAGGGCACCCCGCACTTACTGGGAGTTGACGTTTTCCCGTGCAGTACCAGAGCTTTGGTTGTTGGCAGGGATTTGACTCATGTGAGCCTGGTACTGCTGCGCGATGGGCATCCGTTACGCTAGTGCGTAGTGCTTCCGCACGTATAGCAGCGACAATGTGACGTCGGTGTTTAGCAATTTGAAGCTCTGCTTAATCCCCACCATCACCTTCAGTATTGCTAAGGTCCATAGGTTCAGGTCTAGATAACGCTGAGGTTCTAATAGAGCTAGATATTGCTCGAGTAGAGACCGGATTACAACCAAGTTTAACAATCTTAAAGTTGTAGTCCGCAATGTGTGCGATGTTGACAGTCCCGTCCATGGTAGCGGGGTGGACACGAAAGACCTCAGTTCTGGTGGGGCCAGGACGAAGACCTTCCAAAAACACCGTCACTCGAACTACATATGAGGGGGGTGTCCTGCATAGCAGGTATGAGTTTCCTCAACTCTTGGACATAGTCCGACAACTACTTCTTGCCCGGACGCGTAGATAAGAAGCGTGATCTCACGCGATACGCCTGATTGGGCGGCACAAAAGTGCGAATAAGCTGAAGCTTGAAAATTTCCCATGTGGGGGAGGCGTCACCGATGGAAGCGCTGCACGTAATTTCTCACTCCCTCGCTCCACCAGCGATCTTGAAGATCACCACTGCGACCCGCTGATACTCAGTTGATATCGTGCCTGACTTATGGGCTATCTCTACCTAGCGAATCCAGAGGATGATTTTCCTCCCTCCTTCCCCAAGCAGGGTTAAACGTCCAATTTGACAGAACAAGGCTTACCCTCTTTGCTTGACACAGACACAAAGCGAGTGAGCACAGCCGACGCCATTTGGTCTTGGACCTGCCCTATCTATGTCTCGAGGCCTTTTATTCAATGCGGTCGTCTCGTATTGCATAAAGGCCTCTAGACGTGCGTTCAACGCGTTCGGGGTTTGTGCCATAAGGATTTCCACATATTCCGGGCCCATAGCCGCGGTCAGTTTATTAGGCGCGACCTTCTGGGGCTCATAGAGAGGGGTGGATTGTTCCATCCTTACAGAGGATCAGTCTTTACAGACTCAGGCGTAGATTGACTGCAAGTGCTACCAAATGTAGCAGAGCTAGCATAGCTCTTAGTCAGAGGAAGGCTTTCTACTTGACGAGCAAACTAGTTCTTTACATGAACTCGACTCTAATAGCCAACAAGCTCAAAGCTGAAGTTCCTTGGTCAAGGGACCTAACGATTCACTTAATCGACTGCACAATGTGCTCAGGAGTGTATGCCTTCACAAGGCTTGACTCTTCTTACGACCTGAGACGCCTTAGGAATGCTCGTGTCTCTGATAGATCAAAGGGGGAGCTGAGCAATATTTTGCTTTATGTAATAGGACATCCTAGCCTAAACGTACCTAATCTAGACACTAATGCTCTAATTGGTACATTGTCAAAGATCTTGTATCTGGTGGCTGGCACACGTCAGCCCCCAACATCTGACAAGGTGTTCTAATATAATTTTCAATGGGGTCTCATCCGTGGTGTGAAACACACTTTTTATATCAGTTACCACCTGAAGTGTAACCCCGTTACATCATGTGTCACGATGGTTACGCGCGCAATGGACTACTTGTGGGTACGTCAATGACTTTTTCGTAGAAAGAGGAAGTTCTTGGTACTTCACCTTGACACCGAACTCACGGTGATGCTCACACGCAACGAACTGGACTTTCCGGGCATCACGACGACAGCGCCATCCCGTATATATGTTCGGGCTCAAACACGATAATCCTGACATTGACTCTTGAATATTGTCGCGCTGAAGGGATCAGTGAGTTTGAAGTCGCGCGGTCCGAGCGCGACTGGGGCCAAATCGGCGAGGTCGACCTGCCTGCTGGATCGAGTATTTCCAGTCGCAGATTGCAACGGTGTGCTGGACGCACTTGGTGGTAAGCCTGCGTGGTGTGATTAACGTGTAGGGTGCAACCCGGCCGCCCCCGTGTCAGCGCATCTAAACCTGATGGTGAGTCGTATCATGGCGGATACCTTTTTGTACAGCAATCGCTCGGCCATTTACAACAATTTGAAGGACGCCAAGGTTGACACGTTGGTATTTGGTCCAGACGTTCCAACGCGCACGCCATTGGGCGATCCATCCGTCCACAGCGTTGACGCAAATGGCGTATCGATGTCCATGACCAAAACACTGACAACGTGGTCGAACAAAGCTCAAGTAGAAGGCGAGTACTGTTGTAGTTGTAGACTAGCAGACATGACCCTTGCCTCGACACTTGGATCGAAAAGTATGTGTGACGTGCTTGTGAGAACACGCAGGATCGATGCAGGATGTTTTCTTGCGAGTACAATGGCCAAATACTGTGGTCTTGTCGACGGTCTGAAGCTGGCGAAATCAAGTGGTGTCACACGTCTGCACGTGACTGAGACAGCACCATGGTTATCAGTCAGCTCCGACTGTTCCGCCGCCGCGTAGGCCGCACCTCGACGCGCTTTATCGAATAGCGCGGGTTATATATGACAAAGTTATCGTCGCTAGCTGAGCTCACCATTACTGAACGCCTAACAACTTGGGCCGACCACTTTGCATACGTTGCAGTGAATACAAAACGAACGATGTCAGGTCCCACTTCAACGGACCGGAGCCACATCGCTCGGGTAATAACGAATCACGTCGACCACGATTTCGTTTATTAACTAAAGACGTCGACCTACACGCCGACATTAGATAGGATACCCGCCGCGCGTAGTCCTTTCGTGAACGGATATCAGCGAAGCGGCAACTCTTAGCGGGATGGTTAGCTCTTTGTGCTGTCCGCAGTAGGTACCCATAGGTACCCCTTCCGCTCGGTCGTTCATCCTCTCAAGTCAGGATATCGCTGGTCACAATCGCTTCTCGAAACACCTCAATTGCTACAACATGGCTTATCGTCCGTCGTGACATGTCTGTTTCGCCACATCAAGGGCGGCAAGTGGTGCCACCGAAGAGCCGCGCCGTTCAACAACACACCATAGCAAGTGCATGGGTGCTGAATAAAACAGGATAACGAACGAGTTGTGACACTTGTGCAGAGTGGCTCGACAGTCTACCGGGAAACAGTCCAACATGTGGTTGCGCTCGCAAAAGTAATGAAATAACAAAGTAGCACGAACGTGTGCCAATCGGTCGACATAGAAAACCCCGTGGCGTCTGTCTGTCGTGCGTGCGTACTTCAACGTGGTCGAAATGTAGCCACATGACGACCGCCTTGGGCCAAACAAAAAAGAAACGACTGTTCATTGGTCGCCTAAAGGGCGTGTCGTCTGTACGACGAGAGGGCGGCCCGCGGCGGTCGCGAGGCATACAAACGCCAAGTGAGACGACCCCCTCGGCCCACGCGCGAATGGATACTCACTCTACTGCAACAGGTGCAGCAGGTGCGATAGAAACGTGCCGAGGCACTACTGGCCACGATGCACTGCCGCCACACGTCCCGCCTCGACCCGACGCGGCCCCTCGCCGCCCACTCTCCGTCGTCGCCGTTGCCGTTGTCCAGAGCCATGCGCGGGCGACAGCTCGAGCGCTCTGAATCGTTTCCAGCCGGTCGGCGATTCCATCTCGGAGGTCTCGGACCGCGCGAGGAGGACCTCTGGAATGTTATCGAGCACGCGCGCGCGACCGTCGAGACGCTCTTTGTCCGTCCGCAGCAGCAGATGCAGCAGCAGGTGAGCAGCAGGTGCAGCCCGTGTTTCCAGATTGCGTGCAGGATGACGAGGCCAATGGAGAGGCCAATGGAGAGGACGAGGCAGCAGGAGCTGTTCAGCTGTCCAAGACGAACAGCGAACGTGGCCGCGCGTTTCGCGCGCGCCAGAGACAGTACGAAGACACGTTGGTCACGGAGGTCAATGCGCTGCGGCGCACTGTCACGGAGCTCGGTCTGCTGTGCAGTGTGCGTGCCGACACGGCTTTGCGCAGACGCAATAGCGTCGATGGGTCGCTCGTGCGGCTGGCGAACGAGTACTTTGCGCTGTTTGAGCGTGGGATGCCGTCGGTGCACCGTGTGGGTCAGAAGCGATCGGCGTTGAGCACTGCGGGTGGAGGTGAGGGCGGCCACGTCGACGACGCGCTCTCGCGTGAGTCGTTTGCAAGGAAGCAGCAGGCGTTCTTGGAGAGCGCGATGGACCCGGACTTGCAGTTTGGCGGCGCAAGTGGACTGGACGTGCTGTTGGACCAGTGGCAGAAGTACACGAGCTACCACTCGCGTATTTATGTTGAAGTTGTCAGCGTCCAAGTGGTGGGAGCTGAAGACAGCCCGATTGTGACGGTGCGGTCCAAGCTGCACGTGGTACTCTCGCGTGCTACGTTTGACCGCATTTTTCCGCATGTAGCGGACAATGAGGACCTTGTCCGCAAGTTCATCGGCCGCGAAGTCGTCTACCATGGCGTCAACCACTTTCAGTTCTCGCCACAAGGACAGATCTCGATTTATGACTCCGACGTGGGCTTTGTGGACGCTTTCGTGCACGCTGGAGCCAGTGTCTCGGACATTGTGTTGCTCATGCAGCATGCCCGAATTGCAGACGAGTGTCGACTGAAGGACGAAGACGAGATGAGCAGCCGAGACGACACGAGTGACTGTGCGACGGATGTGGACAGCAAGGATGACGCTGTCCCAGGGACCAAGATTGAGGGCGACACGTCGGACGCTGAAGACGCGAGTCCGTCGGACCGCTTTGCCATCGACTTTATTTTGTCGTAGCTCTCTATCGATTCTATCCACGCGAGGTGGTGTACAATGCATGCAAGTGTGCTCGGAAGCAAAGACGTGTCGACTAAGATGTACTATTATACAACTCGTCTAACTGGGCGTGTTCATCGAGACGTGGCGAACCACTGGATTGGACTTATCTCTGCTGTGCTTTCGAGAACGACTTTCTGCAGCTGTGCTCGTCACTGACGTATGCGTAGTGTCCGACCCTTTTGAACAGGCATCTTTTCGGATTGGTTATGCTTCACAAGGTCAGTGGGGTGTAGCAGCAGGAGCAGCGTTTTTGCATGTTCCTTACGGTATGTGAAAGCGACAGGTTTGGCGATACAGTATCTATCGTTGCCGTTGAAGCACCACAGTATGGGTTTGAGCTTTAGTGGCACCTCAATGGCCGTGACGTTGCACTTCTTTGCAGCCGCGTAGACATTGCTGAGAAAGAGTAACAACGGCAGCCTCGATGCATCGACGAATGATTCCGTCTTGTACTTACTATTGCAGCACTGGTGAGACATTGCGTGGCCAGAGCTGCATATGCCTTAACTTTTTTTCTTTGCATGCGCGTCGGTTTCATAGCCAGGAGCGTTTACTGTACATTGACTTGTCGAGCACGACCCAATGTTTCTCGAACGATGACATGCTGCATGACGAGTTGACGCTTGAGGGGGCTGCAGGTGTTTGGTGCTCGAAATGCGACACTTGAAGCTGACCAAAACGAGAACTGTGTCAACTTGGGACAAAGTCGACAAAACGCTAGCTATTTACCTCTTACTATCGGTATCTCTCGACCGCACTTCGGTACTGCAAGTAAACTATCTTGCAGATAACTTGCACTCGTCCCACATGACCTCAGCGCCCGGCTCCGTGATGCGCTACGACGTGCCCAATGGCGACTTTTGCTCGTACTTGAAGGGCTTTTGGAAGCGCAATCTCGAGTGGCACCACTTTGGCGCTAGTTTCAAGCACCTGCGCACGACAAACAACGTCGTACTTATCGAAGAGGACCTCGACGCGGCTCGGCAGCCCAACACACAGTACGTCGTTGCACTCTCTACGATCTGTGTGGCTACTTCATGAGAGGACCCAGTTCGGTTGCTGGTTCATGACGGACGAGTATGTGTTGCTGCAGGTTCCTCCGATGGTCGTTCGGACGCACGCACAAGAAACAGGATCTTGCTAGTGCCTATACCGTGCAGGTCGCTGCAGCGTCGAGAACTTTGACGCGATCCATGCTCGTGTCGGACTGACTCCGTGTCGATTTTTCCTCGCTTGTAGTTTATTGCAGATGAGCAGGGCACGTTTATGGAATGGAGTTTCGAAGGCGTGACGTGCCACGGCATCTTCAAGCCCGAGGCCAGTGTGGCCACGCTCAACTTTTGTCTGCAAGAGTCCATGGTCACGATCACGTACCGCGTCCTCGACGCCAACAGTGCGTTCTTTGCTGCTTTCGCTCGTTCGCGATCAACTTGTTTCGGCGTCTCACACACGTGTTGACGGTGTGGTGTTCTGGACGTGTGTTGTGTGGTAGCCATGGCTGTGTGTATTGTAGACGTCGACAGTGAACACACGCCTACGATCCAATACGGCAACATGTACGTCGTGGCAGCAAGTCCACACGGAGAGACTATTGCTTTGGCTCATGGTCGTGCTCGATGTGTTTGTGCTGCAGGTCCCGCATTGACCCGGCCAAGTACGAGCGCGAGCTGGTGGACTGAGGTCCTCGAGGTCGCACTTAATCGAATCGCACATAATACAATTTGTCGGAGGGTTTAGCCCACGACACGCACTCATGACGCGCAAGCAAGTGGCGATCGGCGGCACCTTTGCGTGTGACGAAGCACTGGCCGTGCCCCTGCAGTGTCTTCTCCAGAATGTCCGTACCATGTTTTTCTTCTTCTTGTACTCGTGGAATGCCATACTCTGTAACACGTGCAAGCCACGTCTGCCTTCACTGTCTGCGGACCATTGTGTCGTGCTGGTCAAAAGCAGCAAACTCCATCTTTCTCACGCCGTGTCTTTTGCTTGTCTGTGTGGCTCCATATGGTAATCGGTGATCCGAGACAGGCCGTCGAAGGTGCCGATGTGGACTTGCAATGGCTCCGGTATGGCAGTCTGGCGAATTTTGACGAGTGGTCGAGTCACGTACTGCGGTCGACACCTCCAGTAAACGTAGTACTCTTACTCGTTCGCCTGAGCGACCTTGCAGCAGACCATCCTGAGTTGCACGTCGTGCACGAGCGTAGGGACGGCGCCAGGTATGTTGCTGCAGAAAGCTGTGTCGCGGACGGCCCCATTTGTCACTTTTTGAGCGATCTTGAGCGATACGACGGCATCGGCGCGACCGCTGCGACGCCCCGGCTGGTTGTGATACTTTGTCCGTGTCCACCGAACATCGCAGCTCAGTGCAATGCCATGGAGCGAACCGTTCAGATGCGGGCTGAAGCGATGCAAAACGTGACCGTGCAGTCGGTCGAGTGGCTCATGACACTCTTCCATCAGCAGTACGTGACTGCGTTCTACGACGCCGTCGCTGACAAGCTCCAGCATTCGCCGTATACCCAAGCAATGTTGAACGTGCTAAGTCTGTCGTTGTGTCGACAAATATGCCGTCTTTATCGTTCCGCAAGCCACCAGAAGAAAGTGATCGTTCTCGATTGCGACAACACGTTGTGGGGTGGTGCCGTAGCCGAAGTTGGTGCCAGCGGGATCGTTCTTGCTCCGCGCTTTCTCGCACTCCAGCGATTCATTGTCGCGCAGCAGGAACGGGGCATGCTGATTGCGCTTTGCAGTAAAAATATACCTGCAGACGTGAGGGACGCATTCACACAGCGTCGCGATGACATGATACTTGACATGGATCAACATGTGATTGCCGCCAAGGTGAACTGGCAGCCGAAATCAGAGAATATCGCACAGCTCGCCCACGAACTATCGCTTGGTATGTCGGCCTCCATTAGCTGCGTGCGGGTCTTTCGTTCACGGAGCTCTTCTGACGTGCTAACGCTGCGTGAGTATCATGCATGAGCAGGACTGGACTCGTTTATTTTCATCGACGACAATCCTCTCGAGTGCCATGAAGTCGCGGCGGCACTGCCCTCCGTTACTGTCATTCCACTAGGAGCAAACTTTCCGGAAAAAGTGCTGGACGGAGAATGGGTCTTCGACGAAGGCTTGGGCGCAAGTGCATACAAATTAGGGGCAAGCATTCTCACGAAAGAAGACAGCCAGAGAACACAGCTTTACCAACAGAATCTGAAGCGTGATCAGCTGTGCAAATCGTCGTCAACGCACAGGGCGTTTTTGAGTGCTCTTGGCGTGAAGATAGTTTTCGAAGACCTTGGTCAGGAAAGTGAGCTCCAGGGACGGAGTGCTTCATTTTCTAGAGTCCTGCAGCTGCATCACCGTACGAACCAGTTTTGTACGGCGACAACGTTTGCGAAGCGTCTGGAGGAAAAAGAGCTGCTGGACTACATTGCTCTCACGAACCATACAGTCGTCTGCGCCCATGTGACAGACCGGTTTGGTCACTACGGCCTAGTCAGCGTTGCTCTTTGTCACCATGCCCGCGACAGCGATGTGTTGCATGTAGACAGCTTTTTGCTCAGCTGTCGTGCACTGAACCGCGGTGTCGAGCATGCTATGATGCGAAAGCTGAGCGAAATTGCTGCACGAAGAGGTTGTGCGTCGCTCGAGTTTAGTTGGGAACCAACGGAGCGGAACAAGCCGGCGCATGCATTTTTCTCGGCGTTGGCCGATGTGAGATTTGCAGACACGAGCGGTCAGCTTTGTCAGACAAGTCGTAGCTGCTGTTCGACTGGCACCTGGGTAATCGCACGTGATAAAGCAAGCGGCGTGTCGTTCCTCAAGTCGGAAGTCAGCTCTCGTCACGGTAGCATGACGGCAAATGGAGTGACGGATGGATCTCCTCGCGTTCGACTTGTCCAATGGCTCCAGGATCTCGGACTTTTAGTTCTCGGGTGGATACTGTCTTCTATTCCGATGCCGCGGAGCTTGGCACATTTATTCGGGTTGCCCTATGTCCGACGGCTCGATTATGTCAGGCCTGTTGGTGCATTGCGCGTGCCTCTCCGCGATCGTGGCAGTTTGGAGCAATTCCTGCATCCTGTTCTGCACGACATTGCAACCGTGCACAGTTTCGTGGGCTTTGATGGCGGCAGCGTTGACACGAATCCTGACAAGTTTCGAAGGAAAGCACGCCACCAAACGAAGTTGGTACTGGCGAAGCACACTCCGGAAGAGGCGCCGCGCGTGATCTGGTCTGCTAATCAACCACATGCTGCTGCTAGTGACGATCCCAGCATTGATGATGTAGCCGGATCGGCCGTGAGCCTCCAACTGATTTGCAAGTCCCCGCAGTGCTCGACGATCGTCCAACGGGACAGTCGATGTGCTTTACAGCGGTGCCGCAATTGCTGCTACCGTATCCAGCGGCTTGTGGCGCGCTCCATGCACCACAAAAATGCACGCGCTCGAGATTCGGCTGTTGGCGCACTCCAGACAGAACTCGTTGACGATGTCTCTCTGGCCCCCACGACGACGTCATGTAAAGCGCACCAAAACAAGCGACGGCGTGGAACGATAACGAGGCGCATAGAATCGAAATAGAAGACTTTACGGTACATGCGACGTGATCAGGCTGCTGTTGCTGCCCCTAACGTGTCTCATCCCAGTCACTTCTATCGCTGCCATCCTTGCTGTGCTCGTCAAAGTCACCACCGCTGTCGGCATCAGCGCCGTCATCCTCAGCCGAGTCCTCACTGTTGTCATTTTCACAAACGCTTTCGCCGCCGCTTTCGCTATTGGTGCTACTGTCGCTACTGCTCGTGTCGTCTTTGCGCTCTCCTTCAGCAGTATCTTCCTCGATGTCATCGATGGGACCATGCAAGGCTTCGTGCCTCTCCACCCAAAAAAGCACTTGTACTTCTTCTGCCGTTCGCGAACATCCTTCTCTTTTGAGCTTCTGGAGGATGGCTTCGAGCGTGTTGCAGTTCTTCCTAAACGTGGGCGAGAAAAGCTTTTGAGTAAAGCGAACCGGCATCCTCTGAACCACTCTGTGATAGTGCATTGGCAGAATGTTTTGCACTGTTCGGGCAATGTCAAGGCGAGTGATCACACCTGACAACCCGTTTCGGACACAAACCGAGTGGACCGCATCGACGAAGACCTTCTCGACAACATACACGATCTCTTGTAGCACAGGCTTCAGCGTTTGCTTGAGATGCATTAGCCCAAGTCTTCGCTGGCGGGCAAACATTGCTGTTTTCCTGCGCATCGTCTCTTCTACAAGATCCTCATTCGGAAAGTGTGGATGTGTACTAGGCAAAACACGTTTCATCTCCTCGACAGCTGCTTTAGCGGCGTCTGTCGTCACTTCGTAGATACCCTTTGTTCTCTGACGATGCAGATACATAGCAATGAATTCCTCGTGTCGGATCATCATCCCGCTGTGACCGTACGCCTCTATGTTTTTCTTCAATCGGTTTCGAAAGAAGTTCGCACAGCGCGCCACCACTTTTGACGTCGGTACGAGCATATCGGAGCGACGCAGCTTTTGGTATATCGCCGAGTAAATGTGCCGCACAGCGGCTTTCGGGTCGTTATAGACTTCTTCTTCAACCATTCGGACGAAACCCGGAATCAGTGCTGAAGTTGCAAAAGCTGCATCAGCTTTGCGCTTTCTTCGGGATAGCTGGTCGCTTGATCCCGAAAGAACAACTTCAGACTCCAATGCCTCGTAAAGCTCCTCTACAAATTGCTCGTCCACTTCCTTTGCTTTTCCCGTTCGCGTCACCGCCACCTTGGCTTGTTCGCTAGCTGCCTCTCTTTCCACAATCGACTCACGGTCGATCACGCGCACAGTAGTTGAGCTTCCCTTGTACACGGGTAACACTCTTTGCTTGCAATCGTCAGTGACGTGCATAAATGACATGTCCGAAAACGGTGTATACGCTGCGTTGGTGACCTTCGTGCTCGAAACAGAGGGGAAAAAGCTATAGAAGAGCATTGCATGTTAGCGCAGGTCGATCACACAAGAATCCGCACGTTCAAACTTGTCCTGTACCTTTTAAACAAGCGAACGTGATCTTGACAAGAAATTACACCTGGTGAGGCCATCACCAAGCGCAGAGCTTCTGTCAGAGGAAGCTGACCGGGAAAAAGGTGGTCCGACACGACAGCTCGATAAATGGACACCTGCATGAAATTGCTGTCGCGTTTTGCGACGGCTACCGCCTCATCATACGTGCTCGGCCTAACAAAAAAGACCCGTTTCCACCAAGCACGCTGCGCTCCCACATCTGCAATCGTTTGTCGGCTTGACGGATCGGTGGCTCCCCCTTCGATTTGATCCATCAGAAACACGTCCTCATCCATCGCGGCAAGCAATTCTGCCAGATTTCTCCACAACGTCAATGCCATGTCTGGGCTTTGTTCCACGTACAAATCACTGCCACACGTGTCAAGCGCTTCAACTAAGACTCTTGTCAGCGTAACAGATGACACGACGCCAGCGCTGGAGAGTTCCAGCACTTTTTCCAGTGGGTAGCTACATGAAGGGTCATTTTTCATCCACCTGCACACAACAGCACTAGATGTAAGCAAGAGAAGTTACTTGGCAGTAGCATCGCTTAGTACCTGGCGAACGCAGCAACCTGAGCATCCACCGAATCCGGATAATAGTGCTCCAGAAACTGTGCAAGCTGACGGGCAGAACGTGTACATGAGTTATTAGACAACATCTTACGACAGCCGCGTCAATAACCCGCACCATTCTCGATCCATGAGGGTCATCCGGGTTCATGTGGAAGAAAGCCTCAAGATAGTCACATGCTGGCTGGATATCGCCCACGAGCACAAGAAGCTGCACATAGTACTCCACAAACATTGCCGAATTCGGACTTAGCGCTACGGCACGTCTCAGTGCATTACTGGCGTGCTGATACAAAACGTGGACCCCAATGGGTGTTTTGAAGCAGTAATTGGACTCGATCACGGATTCGACACCGCCGCTCGCGCCACAATTCGTATTGTCTGCAGCGTCCAAATGATCATCCTCTTCGTCATCGTAGTCCGTGTGTTCCCGGACAAACCGGTCGCGCAGTGTTTTGGACTCAACAAAGATAAGCCAGTAGCATAAAATTCCAAAATTGGCGAGCAACCTTGCATCGTCTGTAGCTTCCTCGATCTGAGGCACACAGAACGAGCGACAGCATGCAAGTGTGAGGCTTCTACACTAATATAGCTTCAACAGCTTCAAACGCCATGCTAGCTAGACTTTCACCGGCTCGATGGTATCTCGGTACATATGATAGGCCTCATAAAACTCTCCGTGAGCAATGTGAAAAAGCCACTTTTCCTTTAAAATTGACATTTTCTACGAAAGCAGAACAGGCACAACATAGCAGGGAGTAATTATCGATGCAGGTCATTGCCACACGAAGAAGAATTAGTAGACACTTACGTCAACATGCTGGACCTCTGCAGCTGCCTCGTAGAAACTCAACAGAGCACTGCGGTAGTCTTCTTGCCGGCGTAAGATCTCAAGGCTAGCCTAATTGACACAATGCATGGACATCGCAGACAACATCGCGTTCAGTCATACAAGGTGTGTACAGAACATCGGTCTGGGAGTTCAGCACGCACCTCAATACATAATCCTGGGGTCACGACGAACCTATGATATATCACCCCCAGAACTTTTGCTGCACCTGCGTAGTCCCGCGCTCCCATAAGCTGTCGCAGTGAAATCCAATATGAGTCGTTAACCCACTCGTCACGGCGACACCATCATCACTTGCTTACTCTTGGTAGCAGTTGCTCGAATGCTAGACGTAGCCGCGTAACTGTGCTCCTGTCGTTTAGTTTGCTTTTCCACTGATCGAAGTAGATGTACGCTTCCGAGCTTGTAATCAATGCCTTCACTTGACGGTCAAAGGATTTGTTGGAGGGCAAAGAGCTCTTGACAAGCGGGTTTGTCGTTTCTTCTTTCTCTTCCACTATCTTGTGCGCATTCTTATCGATTGACGATGCAAGTTCGTACAGAACGTTAGATACTCCTTGCCGTCTTCTCCTCTACTCTTCACATACTGTCACCCACCTCAGTAGCTCCACTCTCCTTTACGCCCGACTCACTCCCTTCATCGATTTCCACTGACGTCTCACTCTCAACCACGTCCGATACATCAGTGTCTTCGTCCCCGTTTGCGTCGCGCCTTTTATCCTCCACTCGTGCAAGTACGTCGTTGTCCGATGTCGTTGTCACCTCCATCAGCTCGTCGGCAACTTGTTCTAATGCAATATTTCGAGTGGGAATGTAGCCATAAAAAGAAAAAGAGTTGTTGACGTGATATTCAAACTTGACGATCCCCTACTCGTCGGTGTCCTCGCGCAGCAGAATCGACGCAATCAACTTGAGTTTCTTCTCTGTCTACGTCACACAAAGCAAAAAAGCGCTCTTAGCCCCCATGTGCGCCTGTATTCAGCCATCGTACGAGCACACAAATGCTGCACGAACCCGATTGTGTTCCCGCAGGCTGCGGGAGAGTTTGCTCTCCGTGGCCTCAAAGTGTGCGTGGGAGACGGCGTGGCGCTCCTGCAGCCCGCGCATGATTTCTTGCATGATGGTCTCAATCTGTCCGAACGTTTCTGCCACGACACAAGCACAAGACAGCACCGCCACCGCCACCGTCGTCATCATCCACGTTAGTCTACGCTGCGCTGCTATCCCCGATCCCATGCATTGCCCGCTTCACAGCGGCAAATGCAGCACCTTCCACCAGCGTCTCTACTCGCTCCTCTTGCTCGCGTTTCCGCTTCCTCAGCGTCTCCAAATGGCCATAGCACTTGGCCACGTATGGTGTCAGCTCTTCGCTGCCTCCAGCGACGTCCTCTTTGCTCGAAAGAGGCGCGTGCCTCCTCCTCCTCTTCCTGTCCTCGTCCTCGTCCTCGCGGCGATTCCTCGTCGAGTGGCGCATCGCGAACCGCTGCTCCTCGTCGTCGTCCTCTTCGCCTTCCGTTGCGACGTTATCGCCGCTTGACGACGTCCCGTCCTCGCTCTCCTGCACAGCACCGAGTGGTTACGTAAGCTCACGAGAGCATTGACAGACAATAAGAAACGACGCAACGCGCGCTCGCTCGCTCGCTCTCTCTCTCTCTCTGATAGACTCACGCGGATCGGCGTCATGCCGTGCTGCTTTCCCTTAGCCATCTTGCGGATCTGTTTGCTTTTGTGCGCGTTGGTTGCACTTGCAAAGGAAAGCAAAAGGCAAAGTGGCAAAGGCGCGTCGAAAAGGAAACCAAACGACCATCATTCTGCCAACTTCAACCTGACAATGCGACGGACGCGACGGTGTCGATAGGGGTCCACGATGCTGATAAGTGCTTTTTTGGTTTGGAAGCTCGTCCCTTGTAAAGCATATCGGTAGTCTCCACGTTTTCCACCTCGTTCGTCGAGTGTCGTAGAAAAGCGATGTACACAAAAGTATCGCACTCTTGTTCTCCTCATGACGTGACGATTGCGAGCGTCTGCAGCTCCGTCTTCCAGCAGAGTCTGGTGGAAAGTCAGATGCAGTGATTGTCGTGTCGCTCGAGACCACATACTGAGCGAAGATGCTAAGGCAGCTTTCGTGTCGTCTCGTAGAGCAATTGTGCCTTTGCATGGCGCGAGTTCCAAGTGAGCGCAGTGTGCTGCTAAGGACCAGTTCGGGCCATCTCTGATGTAGACTTGTCAAGTGCGAGGCCGAATTGGTCAGTCCTTACCAAGTGGCACTACACGCGATGCCAAACTGTTTCGTGCACATTGTAGCACCTGCCCAAATTGGTTCAATGCTTGCTGCAAGATGTACCAGAAGCAAGCTCCATTGTGGGCAGAGTCGCAAGCTCATCCAAGTGGGTTTGCCAGGTCAATGTGAGATGGTTGCGAGCATCGCATCCAGCAGCAACGGGCCGGATGTGTCCATATGCCGTGATCGCTTCGTCAAAGAGCAGCTGTTTTACCCACACGACCAGCCAAAAAGCACCAGAAAAGAAGCGTCGCGACACAGAGGGAAACGATTCCTTTTTTCTGCTTTTTTTCAATTCTTTTTTATTCTGCAGACGCTCACAGGTTTCCTCACGCGCAGCGACCAAACCCATCTTTCGGCTGTACACGTTGTTCGCCAATCAGTCCACTGCTGATACTGTTGCAGCTGCTGTCCGGTCAAGCACACATCATGCCTCCTTGTTCACGTCCGAGCGACGCTCCAAGTACAGTCGCAGCTCTTCCACTTCTTCCAGGTCCCGGTGGTATTTGTTCTGCAGATAACTGCCCAGTCCAGCACCGATGCCCATGTACAGCACGTGCTCCCACGGATCTGCGTTGGAGAAGCAGCAGCACGAATAGAAAAATGACGAAAATAAAAAGTCGCGTGAGTCTCTCGTCGAAAAAAGCGGCTTTCTATACAACGTGAGATCGACAGTCGAGTAGCGTCATCAAGTGGCTGCACTCGAGCGATGTGCGAGACAACGCGCGCGATCATTCACGTACGGCGCATATACGGGACCTTCTGCAGCACGTTGCTGCCGAGTTTCGTGGAGAGGCCCATGACAGTCCCTACGTTGAGACCCGTGACGCCCATTCTCGTTTGCTTTTTTATAGTCTCAGTCGTTCGTGGACTCGTTGAGGCGCGGGGCGTGGGGTGCGCGGACCGTTTGGTGTGTGTTGATTGGTCGATA